>JAZHEH010001257.1:0-340184 GCA_036589455.1 Ateles fusciceps
TCTATAGCAATATCATACTTGGTAATGTTATGTTATAACCTACTTGGCAATGTTATGTATTGTTATCTAACTGGTAATGTGTTCTGTAACACCTCGCCCAGCATTCACGGTGCTTACTTGGCAATGTTATCTCTAACACCTGTTGTGTGTGTATTTAGGTTGGTATTGCTCCTTTTGTCATTCATGTTACCCTCATATTAGTGACATACCTAATAGATACCGATACCCTTGTGCGTGTCCCAGCCTCTGTACCTAACCATGGCATATATTATTATCTTGAGCTAAGCATATAGCTGGAAAAATCCCATATCAGACATATAATGATCTTTTACATAGAAAATATATTGAAAACTTCTGTAGGTATAGCATAGAAGAATGGCCAAGGAGAGTGTTTTGACACTTAAGTAGCATGCAAGGCTAAAGGGGTAGAGGAAGGTCTTGACTGGAAATATTGTTGAGGTGTTATAGACCAGCAAAGGATAATAAAGGGAGAGGTAAGGTCAAGTTTAATTGTTGAATGAATGCATGAATGTATACTATCAGTGTAGGAGCTAGATATGGATTGAGCTCTGCGATTTCCAAATGTTGTCTTGGCTTTGGTGTCACTAGCTCTGTTGACCTTGGCACCATCTTTCCCACATGACAAGTAAAATTCTTCCAGTGCCATCTTCAGATTTTTATTGTTTAAAGACAAACCTTTTGTTGTGATCGAGCTGATTGTTGAAGGATAACCATATTTAATAGATCTGGCTTGTAATCATTTTCTACAACTCGGAATGGACTTCAAGGTAATGGGCTGCACAGTTAATCAACACGAGGTAATGGAAACGAAGGGTGAGAGGACGTGAAAACTTTTTCACTATGTCCAAGTTGGCTCCAGCCTTCAGCCACTGTTCTGCCGATCCTGAACTAGAGACTTCGATTCAGCAGCTCTGCGTCCTCCGAGGTGTCGCCAACGAGTCGCCTATTGGAAAGGTTCACGTTGAGCTGCTTATTTTTAAGCCTGGAAATGCCATTGTAATTTAGGTAATCACGTTCCCATGCAGTAGCCGAGGGCTTCATCTGGTTGAGGTGTACAGGAACACCGCTTTCCTTCGAGGCCTTGGTACTTGGACTAGGCCATGATTGCCCACCTCCATTGGTCCGATGGGTGTTGGGACCCGGCTTGGCTTCCAGCAAGAGGACTGAAATGACTGTACCGAGGTCTCCATCATGCTAGAGGCTGAGCATACCTTAAACGTCGGAAGTAGCTTCCTCCGAATCACCATCGAAAGCCAAGAAAGGTCGACAAGATCTCAGGCGCTTTCGTCGTACCAGAGATTCCAACTCCTCTGTGCTCAGCCTTTGATCTGTCCCGGTGGCGACTCGGACATAATTCACTTCCTGGGTCGTGTACTAACTTTAAGTCGATGGGCATGGAGCTTGATGGGCAGCACTGGTTCTGGGGGGAGGGGGAAGTTGGTAAGCAATGGGTTTCCCAGAAGCCCGGTCGGCTCGAAGACAGTGTCCACTGCACCGAGCCTACATAACACGTGCCGTAGTATCATGCAAATAAAATTTTTATTTTTCCTTTAGCCGTGTTGTGTAGCACCTTGCAACTCAGCTCCATCCTCTTGGCCCGGGATTTGAGGCTATGACTGGCTCATCACTGTGCCACTGCACTCCAGCCTGAATAACCAGAGTGAGACCTGTATCAAAAAAAAAAAAAAAAGAAAGAAAGAAAAAGAAAAGAAATAAAAAATAAAAAAGTGCATGTAGCAAGGTGTAGGAAGGAATTGGAGAATCAAAACTTCTATGCCTTGCAGTGAATAGGGGTGTATATCCTTACGCCATATACAAAGTGTTGACCATCCAAGAAGCTTGTCTAACTTAATGTCGAGAGTTGCTTCCATTATTTTCTTTGGTAGGCATGATCAATAATATTGACCATGTTGTTGAGCTTCATCTCCTGCCATCTTCATCCCAGAGGTCAGGCCAATGAAATACTTCCCAACCCTCAATACCACATAGATTCCATCTTGTTGTGACCAAGCCCCCAGTACATAACTAACTCGTCACCTTGAGTCCCTAATTCATCATCAGAACACCACTTGCTCAAAGTCCAAAGGCTCCAAAGTTGTGCTCCACAAAATACATGACAAAGTCTACGGCCAAGTTATTTACTACCTAGGCATGAGTTCATGGCTTCCTAATGAAGGCTCACACAGGTAAGTGTCCGAGCATCTGGCAGCCAAGATTATGTCCAGAGGCCATCGGACCAACATCTTCTCATCTTCTCGCTTGAAGTCCCATGGTTGTCACACAGAGGGTGGGTCACAGCTATAATCCTAAGCACTTGAACCTCCATAAGGGTTGCACAGCCCTGGTTTGCAAGCGTCCTCGCAACACTGAGAGAACCTCTTTTGTACCAAATATAAAATTCTCTGGAGGTAGTGGTGTCCTGTGGCCCGGCTCTGGGCGGCTGGGTCGAGGTCTCAGCTTAGGAAGTGCAGGCTTCATGGGCTGTTGATGGTGTCCACTGCACTGACCTCAGTGGTCCAACAAAGTTCTGTATAAAATCAGTAACAGTCATCCAAGAAATTACATAATTTAAAATACATGCTTAAACAGTCCATTTAAATCTCTAAATTTCCATGGTTGTCTACCTCTCTCAGAAAAAAATTCTATGATCCTGATTGATAAACATACTAAATTAAATAGTACTAGTATTAAAAAAATGGCTTTCTTCTGTCATTTTTACTCCCTCTTATTTGTGGCTCGGTATTATCACGGCACTTGCTTCTGGGTATCGCTCACAGCATCCTGCACCTGTTCCTCTTCATGATCTGCCAAAATCCTCCACTTCATTTAAAGTCTGAAAGCATTTTGATGATGTAAATAACCTTGAATGCAAGTTGTGTCTGAGAAAAGTTCCCAAGTGTCTTGATCGTATATCCACACTGAACTCAATCCACAGAAGAAAAAGGCTTCCTCTTCCTAGTTTCCTCCAATAGTTGCTTAATCCCGCTTTAGGTGGAGGTACCCTCATCTACTTGGCTGCTATAACGATAGCCGAACTAGTCATTTAATCAACAGATGTTATTTCTTACCTTTGAAGCCAAAGTGTCGCACAGGTGTGATCTGCAGGGCCTACTTGGCTTTGGAGGAGCCCCCTTCTGCTGTGTCCTCGGTGATGGAGACAGCGATTATAGTCTGCTTTATTCGCACTGGGTCCATAATGGGGCCTACCTGATGACCTCGTCCAAACCTAATCCCCTCCCGACTTGCCTACAAAATACCAGATCACAATAGGGTTTGAGGCTTCATTATATGAATTGAAGCACAAAATCTAGTTTATAACGTAAATAAAATAAATACAATGCGCCTTCCTCAAGAGCTTCTGAAGGATAGGTCTTTACTATTTGTTGGCTGTGCCTCAAAGTGTGACTGTGAAGAGTATATTCTGCACACTCAACATATCTTGGGAGAGGATAACTTAGGAAGACCATCTCCCAGTTCCTACAGTCTTGGCTGATGTGATCACTCCTCACCAGTATTTCATTGTACCATCTACGTTATGGACTCAATTCTGAAAGCTTCCTGCAGCAAGGGTAGGGGCCACTGCGCCGGACATGGTGAAGACATCCTCCGTGGCTCAAGTGGAAGTCATCAAAGTCTCAAAAAATGACCGACCACTGTCTTCTCATGGGAGGTGTCCCTCAAAGGAAATATCCTTGTGACCGTGTATATTGTTAAGTATAATGTAGTGAGATGTCATCAACACACTGACATATGAACCGAGGAGATAAATATTTGGCTCCCGTGGGAGGCTATGGGTCGCCCGACACACTCCAATAGGATTCCCATGGCGGTGCTTGCTACTGGCTCTGAATGGTGCCTCTTTCTCCTGCTCCAGCCACAAACCTCCCTAGGCCACAACTCATTAATTCGATCTCGCACCTCACCACACTCTGGGCCACAGTGATGCTTCTCCAAAATAAAATTTCACCAAGAAATACTATGTGTTACTTAAATGGCAGTGTATCAATATGGTATATGAAATATTTGGTCATGCCATCCATTGGCTCAACAAAGGGGTTGCTCCATTTACGTCCAGCTCACAGTCGACCGTGAACACAACATCATTTAACTCAATCCCAAAAGCATGAACTCCAAACAGGACTAAGATTCTTTTTACGGTTTACTATTCTTCTTGAGTAGTGCCCAATGTCGTTGCTGTGGTCCAAGGCTGCAGGAAGCTCCAGTTTACAACTACAAAGTGGGTCCACGGGAAAGCCGCATTCCTCCATACCAAACTCCGCACAAATCTCTTCATCTGCACTGACTATGTTTGAATCACCTGTCCATCCACTCAACACCCTCCATGGGTGGTGCATGCTCTGACTATGGCTCACCCAAGCCAAGGTTAAAACAAGGATTTCAAAGATAGAGTAAGCAAAAAGTAAACCGCCAATCCCAAGCTACCAATACCATCCCTTCAATTGTCTGGAGCCATAGGGCAGCCCGTGTTCGCACCCTCCAGAGAAGCAAAGGGAAGCCTGAGACTCAGCAGATAGGAAGACAGCACATGAGACTCTTGTAGAGTCACAGGAGGTGCAGGTTCTTTTTCCTTAGCCTCGAAAAGTTCATGTGAAAAATCAGTCCACAAACCACAGGTCCGCAGGCCAAAAGGCATATATACTGACTTCAGGTATACTTGCATCCAAAGTACAGAATGAAGCCCCAAAAATGCCGCAGAAAATGTACCTGTTTTATGTTTAGGTTCGATCAAGTCTGTCGCATTCATCTACTAATGTAATTGAAAAGAACTGGTATAGCACCGCATGCTAATAGACGTGGGTAAGCCCAACAAAGCCTATCTGCATAGATTTCTCTTTGGCCTACTCCTGAGCAGTGTTCCTTCCCTTCTGGGAATGGCAGGCCAAGCTCTGGGATGATGGTATTATGATCATCTACAAGTCAGACAAGGTAGGTTAAATCCATTTTCGTTCGGCCAGTTTTTTACAGAACGGCAAAAGGGAAAGTTAGTGCAGTAATTTTTAGGCTTTATGGATAGCTTTAAGAGAAAGGAGGTTGTGGTTTCTGATGATTTGTTTTAGGGAAGGAGATTACTATTTCCTGTGGCCAGCCTCAGGGGAGATTAAGCTCTTGGAGACAGGGATGGCAGGAGGAGGTAAAAGGCCAAGCCTTTCCTTCCTCAGACCTTAGTGTCCCCTATATTGTTTTCTAACCCCCCAGATGCCACCCCAAGAACAAAGAGACAGAAAACGGAAAGGGCACTTCGCAGGTCCGTTTGGTTTTGAAACAACGCTACCATCTCTTCCCTGAGGCTTGATGGAAACCGTCTCCTTCCAGACCTAAAAACGCCTCTGGCGTGATGCATATTCTGGCCTCTTTTTTCTTCTGTTTTGAGTTCCTGAGGGGCATTGCACCCATGGCTCACTACTCCTCACAGGCCATTCATAATAGATGCCTTGGAGACCCGCTCAGCTTCTGTGCATGAGCTCTGTGATGGGAAAACTCGATGAACGTGTGTGCTGGCCTCAGGAATGGTCTTTCTCTTGTTGGAAGGAAAAAGTAACCGATCTATGTGCCAGAATGTGAGACAGAACACTTGAACATTTGCTTGTTTTTCCCAGCAGAGTTGGTAGCGCTCCTTCCCTTGTAACAAGCACGTCTGCACGATCGCCAGGAATGCATCTTGTGGTGCAGGCACTCCCACATGTTTAAGCCAGATGAGGCACCGTTCCAGTGCATTTTACAGAGTGGCTCGGCTTCCTGATCATGCATCATGGATCTGAATCCTGTCAGTGACAAGTTTCAGAGGATTCCATTTGTAATGCTTTTGATAGAATGTCCCAGTGAAACATACTCTCCTTTATTATTTTAGCATGAAGGTGAAAGGATCACGGGGCTGGAATTATGGCAGATAGTTTGTCAACACATGAGTCCTGTGCATGAACTTGAACTCCAGGAAAGGACAGTTGAGAAAGTTAGACAGGAGCTCCAACCCAGTGAAGTCATTTGAGCCCTGGATCAAGTTGTACCTGAAACTGGGGCTCCCTTGTGGATTCTTTAGTTTTGGTGAGTTAATAAATTCTTTTGTCTTTCTAAAGCTGATTTGAGTTAGAGTTTTGTCACTTGCAGCGGAAACAGATCATAACTAATGCAGTTATGGGAAGTTGTGCTTGAGGAAAGGTATCAGGTAATCTTAAGATGGAGAGGCTGAGACTGTCAACAGAGACAGCTCTAAACTCCAGTAAGCCACGCTTTATCCTTTACTTGAAATCATAAAACACTTAGCTTCTACAGATTGATATGGCATATATAACACTTACCTTGAATTGCAATTGTAGTTCTCGTATGGTAGGTACGCATTTCATAATCATAAAAATGCGATATATAGAGATACTAACTTTTCTTTATTGTTTTATAATTCAGCTTAATTAGCTCACGATCCCTCGTTTCTGCTAATGGTGGGGAAGTTGATCTTGCAATTGCAAAAGCAATTCTCAGTCCTGGTTTAAAGCTCTGTCTCTCTCAATTAGTTAGGATTCCAAGTTCCTCTACTCCTTTCTTTTTCATTAGGGTGATATGTGTTCTAGCAAGCATGGCAAAGAGGCAAATGTCTGGTCAGGGAGCTAACCTCTGGCCAGTGGGCAACAGGCTGTACATTGATTGCAGGAGAGCTGGGGCACTCACCCCTGTCACTCTATTCTAGCTCAGGCTTGTCCAAGTTCAGCCATGACTTCCATCTAGTTCCTAGCCTGGGGCTGCTCACATGGTCCCTGGCCTCACAGCATGGTCATCTTCCCAGTCAGGCACACCAACCCTCAATTACTGAACTCCCTTGGCATTTAACTCGGACATTTGGGGACTTCTGGGTTTCTACAGCCTGCAGGAGTGAGGGTGATAGGGAGGCTGGGTCCTTTCAGCATCCTGTCTGCCTAAATCAGCTCTGCTTCCATTTCTTCAGTATGGAAACCAACTGTGATGGTTAATTTTATGAGACAACTTGATCAAACCAAGGGCAATCCAGATATCTCACCAAACATTGTTTCTCCACAAGTCTGTGAGGCTGTTTTCGGAAGAGATTAGCATTTGCATTGGTGGAGCTGAGTCAAGCAGATGGCCCTCTAGCAATGTTGTGTAACCTACTTGGTTATGTTAACCTTTGGTTACAGTTGCGTATTGCTCTTGCTTTAAATAAAGTGTCCCAGGTCTCAGTTGAAAATTGTTGGTATGCTGAGAACATTTCTTTGGGACAGAACTCCACTACATTTGCCTACCAGGTGGCAGAAATGTAAGTACACAGAGTAAATTTTATATCAGAAAGGCAGGTAATTCTGACATAGGTCGAGAGAAAAGCTACAAAAATAGAGCAGGGGAAGAAACGATACCTGAATAGTGTTCCCCTTTTTACCCTTCCCTAGACGTGTCTCACCCCCATCCCAAATTCTTAAAGTCACCCTATAATTCAGAACTCCAGAGCTCAGACTTCTCATGTTCTTGTCGTGGCTTCTGACCTTTCAGCTGCCCCACTGATAACCCAGCATAAGATAGATTAACTAACCATATGCTGAAAGGTTCAACCATCCCCTAGGGGATATCAAACTACATGGAGGACTCTATGTCCTGGCAGGGGAAACACAGTCTAACCCAATTTTCTTACCACTGTATGCATTTCACGGGCCTGGGAAAAATGGATCTTCTTCTTGTTTTACCAAACTCCATCAAAACAAGAGTAGGTGTCGCCCAAACAACTAATCAGAGCCTGGATTTTATTGTGGCTCAAAGGGAAAGCAGAAAGATCATTGACATTTTCTTGGCTCTAAAGCTACCTTAGGGGGAGCCTTGCAACCCAAACATTCCTCAAGGGATACCAAATATCACTATACTTGACATGGAAAAGGGCATTAACTCAAGAACCCAGATATTCTTATTCTTGTTTTGGAAAATTGACAAGTATGAAGATAAGTCATATTTGACATAAATGTCATGCTACACTTGTCCTTAGTGCCTTCCTAAAGTTTAATACAAAATATTGAGCTAATTCTCAAAGCCTCCCTTCTGATGTCATAAAATATTTATGCAAGAATTCTATGCATTATCATCAGCAGAGTGCTACTGCTCTAAACTGAAGTCATTGCCTGCTGGAATAACCTCTCTTCCAAAGCTGGAGATCTGTTGTCCAACAAAACAAACATCACACAGCAGAATGGTAAAGCCTTCTCTCAAAGCCTCTTGGTCAAGGTGGGAAATATTTTAGTGATCAACAAACACAGAGTGACATTACCAGTTTCAATCACTTCTTTACTTTTCATCTCTATTGCTCTTTCTTTGGTTCAAGCTACTGGCCTGACTTCCCTACAGTACTGCAATAGCCTTTTTGTTTTTGTTTGGTTTTTGTTTTGGTAAAGATTGTTGGAGTATGATTTACATATCATAAAATTTACCCCCCTTTATGTGTACATTTCAATGATTTTTAGTAAATTCACTGCGTTGTACAACCATCACCTTAATCCAATTTTAAAACATTTGCACACCTTCAAAGAGATTTCTCATGTCCATTTACAGTTAATCTCCATTTCTCCCTTCCCCCAGCTGTAGACAGTCACTAATCTACTTTCTATCTCTCTAGATTTGCCTTTTGGATATTTAATATAAATGGAATCATATAATATGTGACCTTTTGTGACTGGTTTTTTCATGTAACATAATGTTTTCAAGGTTCATCCATGGTACAGCATGAATCAGTACTTCATTCCTCTATATGCCTGAATAATACTCCATTGTATGGATGGACCACATTTTATTTATCAATTTACCCACTGATGGACATTTGGGGTTGTTTTCACTTTTTGGTCATTATGACTAATGTTGCTATGAACACACACATACAAATCTTTTCTGTGTTTCACTTTAGGATTAAAATTGCTGGGTCATGTAGATTTATGTGTCACAGTCTCTGAACTCTTCTACTCTTCTATGTGGGCTCACTTCAAGACCTTCTCCTTACTATGGCTAGAATGGTCTTTTGTTTTGTTTTCTTTTTTCTTGTTGAGTCTTTATTCCTAAAGTGTGACCTTTCATAATTTCTTTTTTTAAAAATTACTTTAATGGCCACATAATAATTATACATGTTTATGAGGGTACAGAGTGATATTTTGATGGATGTGACTGTCCTGATTTGACCATTACACATTGTAAAATAATCTTTTGAAACTGCAAATCCAGGTGTTATATTGCCTGGTTAAAATGCTGCAGGGGCTTCCCATTGCTCTAGAGTTAAAATAAAAACTTTGCAATACTGTTTATGGGGCCTTGTATGACCTGTTTTCATTCTGCAGCCTCTAATCCTATTTCTCCACTTCATTAGCTTCTTAAACTTCCTATATCAATCAGACTAAATTTTAGTTTTTGGTACAGACTGTGCTCTTTTTAAGGCCTCTATCTTGGGCTGTTCCCTCTATCTAGAAATCTCCTTCCCTTAGGGTAATAGTTAAAAGGGCAGCTGTGGAGTTAGACACTTGAATTCACCAACTAAAAGCCATATGACTTTGGGCAAGTCATATTTGTGTATGCCAAATTCCCCATCTTTAAATTAAGGATTAATAACAGATCTGGACTCATGAGGTCTTCGAAGGATGAAATGTGTTACAACGTGCAAAGCACTTAAACAGTCCTCAATAAAAGTTACCGATGGCCGGTGAATTCTTCATTTTCTGGCTTAGATTTAATTCTCTTCTAAAAGCCGTCACTGACTTCTTAAGTATAGGTTACCTTCCTTTAAGTGTTTCCATAATACTCTGTTCTTGTTGAATAGTATTGTTATTACCATTTTACTCGTCTGTATTCTCCTGGTAGTCTCTGAGTTTGTAAGGCAAACCAGAGAACTTAATCTTCAGCTCTTCAGCATCTATCAGAGAGCATGGCTCACAATAAATGCTCATTAAAATATTTGCTAGATTAAAAAAAACTGTATTAGATAGTCTCAACATTCATTCCCACCGATCTTGTTCAGTTTGTCTCTCTTAGAGAGACATACATGGACTATATCCTCTAGACTACCTACCAGCTGTGGTAAGTAGTTTGGTTGGGTTTAGCTAAGAGGAAGCTCTGGCAAGAGATGGATGAGTAGGTGGAGGGGAGAGGTCATGGTAATTACACTTCCCACTTCCTCCCTGCTGTGGTCCTGCCAGTGACTGTGCTTTGCTACAGCTATGACTCCTGTTAAGACATCCCACTTCCAGAGCTCTAGCTCTTTGTGATGCCATTAAGAACTTCCCTTCTCTTGCCCACTCAGACCTAGGAGTGGCAGCTGCATTTCCCGCTATTGTTAATCCCTTGGTGCTCTACCATTCCTCATCAAGTCTTTTAGCTCTGCCCAACCATCTGTAAAAAGTTCACTAATCTCTCTCCATGTAAACTTTTTTGAGTGTGCCATCTGCTTTCTTTTGGAGACCCTTAATAATAACAATGACTGAGCATAAGCATTCCTGCTGGGGTCTCAGGTGGCAGAGAGTGGGGACTCTTTGGTGTGCTTTGTTGGAGAGATAGTGGTGGGGTAGAATATGATTTCACTCTTAAATAGCTTGCAATGTTTACAGTTCTTATTTTATGTGTATATACGTCACTTACCATATGCCAGGATGTGTTACTACCAATGGTTTCCACATGGATAGTTCATAAAGCATTTTACTGTTGGATCATTTTTTTCTGGTGCACTCTGCAGTGAAGACTGGGTAGCAGTGCTTGACTTGATTGATAGAAGGCGTCTAGTCGAACAAGTGCTAAGCCTCTTGTCAAGTATAACAATTATTTCAGTTTCAGCAATGGTCCATTTTCTAGGCTATTATTTCTAGCTCTATGTGAGAAACAATGCTGGATATGCGAGCCCAAAATTTTCATTATGGGAGTAGGTTTCAGGCAGCTTGCAAGTCTAGACTCTGAAGCCAGGAAAGGTCTACAGGTTCAAAGACCACCTCCTGGATATATCTGTCACTTGTGTTGGTGTGTTGACATTTATTAAACACACACTCCTTACAGAGCCTGATCCTGTTTGCTTAGTTTCCAAGAGACAGGAGGCTTAAACTAACCCCTCAGGTAGTTTATGATATCAGTATTGCTTTGTGTCAAATAAGTGTCTTTTTGCATATGAACTTGGAGTTATAAATAGCACACTCAAGGACTTGGCATTATTATCCACTTTGCATAGTTTAAAATGATTCTTTGATTAGTAAAGCACAGATCTCAAGAGCTCTAACTAGATTACTTTTTTGAAGCCATTAAAACTTCTCTGAAGCTAAATGTGTCTGAGGAATTGATGGGTTTTTAAAAGTGCATATTCTAAAAATATGGTTATATTAGTTTCCTATAGCTGTTGTAAGAGTTACCACAAATTTAGTGGCTTAAACAAAGCAAATTTATTATTTTATAATTATAGAAGTCACAAGTCCAAATGGATATCACCGGGCTAAATTCAAGTTGTAAGGCAGCGTTGTGCTCCTTCATGAAGCACTAGGGGATAATCACTTTCCTCACCTCTTCCAGCTGCTTGGAGCTGCCCACATCCTTGGCTCATGGCCCCTTCCTCCATCTTCAAAGCTAGCAATGCTGGTTAACTTCTTCTCACACTGCATCACTTTGACACTGCTTCAGTCCTCATACCTCTGCCTCTGATTATCTTGTCTCCCTCTTTCACTTACAAGGACCCTTTTAATTGCACCATGCCCACCTGGATAATCCAGTATAAATTTTCCCATCTCAAAATCCTTAACTAAATCACATCTGCAAAGCCCTTTTTGCTATGTAAGGTAACATAATCATAGGTTCCAGAGATTAGGATGGGAGGCCTTTATTTGGGTCTACCCTAAACTTTGGTGGCTATTATTCTACCTACCACGCCTATTAAATAATTATTTAAAAATTTAAAGCCTTTTGTCTTTGCTGTTATAAATAATTGCAAATGAATGGAAATAAAAACTAAAAACAAAAAAGTATTCTATGGGTGTTTTCAATTTTCTCCTGAGGCCATAACAAAACTGAGAAGCAGTGTGTTACCCTGATGTCTTTAAATGAAGACCAGAAGCACTTCAAAGGGCTTAAATTTTTTGCATTTAAAATAGCTAATACAGGTAAAATTACTAAAGTAGAGAATGTGCTCAAAAATAGTCCTCTATTCATTGCATACTATTTTTAATACATATTATTTTCCCTAAGTTAAGAAAAATGAATATTTCATTAGTAATAATTATAATTGTTTAGGTTTCAGATGTCATTTTGTGATTTGGAAAGCTCTATGAAATAATCTCGTAGTTTGTCGCATCTCATCTTCAAAATTAATAAGAAAACCAGGTTTTTGAGCCTATATGTAATTTTCACTTAAGTAGCTTTGGGTTTGGCTCTCTACAAGATAGGGACTAGAAAAATTTTTGGTTTCTGTGGTGGAGAGCTAGGAATTCTCCCCCTAATTTACAAGCCAACTATGATGTATGATTATTCATTTCAGCAACAAAGAAGACAATTGGAAAGTTTGAAGATGGCCAGGTTGTACCCCTTAGCACCATAAAGTGTCATTGCCATGCCACTGTACTGAGGACAATGAAGTAAATGGCCAGCCAACAAAACTTATAGTAATCAAAAAGATAGCTAGCCACCAGGTCAAGGAACAGGGGGTGACACAGACAGATGAGGTACCTGCTTTTGTGGTACTTACGCTCTGATGGCGGAATGAGAGGGGAAATAATCACCAATAGGTAAGTGAGCCAATATACAAACAGTGTAAATCCAGGGAAAGGGAAATGTTATGGTGGAAGTGATGTGCTAGGCTGTGTCTGTGTCAGAGTGGAGGCTACGGTAAGGGAAAATGTCTCTGGGGGAGGGGCGTTTGAGCTGTCATTTGATGACAGGCAGCACATCCTGTAAGTCCTTAAGAGCCCAAATCCCTGATCTCTAAAGTGGCGTATATACACTACCAAAGGCAAGCAAGAGAATCTATTGGAGTAGAGGGAAAAAGGTGAGAACTTATGTTTGTATTTATTTTTATTTAGAAAACAAGAAATAATTAAACTTTGCTAACATAGGTGAGGAAAAGATTTCCATCACTAAGTTTGTGGCCAGTTTTCTATAACAAAAACTAGATTATTAACAAGAAAAAACATATAAATATATTTAATATAAGTTTTATGTAATACAGAGGCCTTCAGAAATGAAGGCTCAGGAATAGGTAAACTTGTGTATTTTTATACTTAAGATTGATAAAGAATGGACAGTCGTGGAGAAATATGATTGGAGGACAAAAGGATATGATCTAATGATAATAAACTGGGGGGGAATTTACAAGACTTGTTTATTCAGATTCTTCTCTGCATCCCTGTGTCTTCAGATAAAAGGATGTTCCTTCCCTTCAGGTATAGTTCCTTTCCTACAGGGAGAGAACCCTTACCCATTAGTGTCTAACAACCTGCTTCAGGGGAGAACGGTGAAGGGAAGATGAATGTCCTTCCAGTTTGTGCTGTTTTTCCAAATGTGAAAGTGCCATATTTTGGGGTAGATATGTCCTGAACCCCATCACTAATATTTGTATTTTTACATTGACACACCTATGCGTGGTGTGTGTATAAGATAATCACCCCACTCTGGAGTACTGCAATATATTGTACTATTATATTATCGAATTTCAACTTGAATAAGCCTCACACAATGGACTAATGGCTTTAAAAGTTTTCTGTAAGGAAGCCACAGGTTGAGGAAGTACTACTCTGCAATCTTAACTCAGTTATAAGAAAATGTCAGAAGCAACTCTTTTCTTACTCCAAGTAGGCCATCATCAGCCACATTATGACTCTTTTTTTTTTTTTTATTGCATTTTAGGTTTGGGGGTACATGTGAAGAACATGGAAGATTGTTGCATAGGTACACACATGGCAGTGTGATTTGCTGCCTTCCTCCCCATCACCTATATCTGGCATTTCTTCCCATGCTATCCCTCCCCAACTCCCCACCCCCCACTATCCCTCCCCTTTTTCCCCCGACAAGACCCCAGTGTGTGATACTCCCCTCCCTGTGTCCATGTGTTCGCATTGTTCAGACACCCGCCTATGAGTGAGAACATGCGGTGTTTGATTTTCTGTTCTTGTGTCAGTTTGCTGAGAATCATGGTTTCCAGGTTCATCCATGTCCCTACAAAGGACACGAACTCATCGTTTTTGATGGTTGCATAATATTACCATGGTGTATATGTGCCACATTTTCCCTGTCCAGTCTGACTCTTTATTCAGAATCAAATATAACTCAGCCACAAATATTTAACATTATTAAGAAATCCACATACAGCATATATTAACAACTACTTATATTCTATACAAACTATACCCTAAGAGGGAATTGTGCCTTCCCATAGGATGATGTGTATCATGGTGAGCAACACATTTCAAAATATTATCTATTTACCTCATCTTTATTCCATTATGTATATTTTATAAGACACAAAACATATTGGCTTCTGGTTCATGTATGTAATTTATAAATTTATATATATATATATATTTAGAATACATGTGCACTGATTGTTACTCTACACCTGCATAATCAAACATACTTTTCAATCGTTCTAAGCTATTTGATAGCTATGGCCCTCGTTAAAGACTGTCAGCAACTACATATAGGGCAACCCATCTCTGAATTCTGAAACTAATTTTCAAAGATGGTATGAAGTCTTCAGCATAAGGTGCCAAAAATCACATAATTCAACAAAATCTAGGTGAAGTGGCAATTTTCTGATGCTTTGGAAGGTACATTCTAGTTCCAACTAGAAGCTTCAAAGAATCTGTGCCAGTACCAAAGGCAATGTTGTAATTTCTGTCTTTGGTTCATAGATGGTGAGGGTCAAGATTTCTCTGCGTATGTGTCCCCAAAAATAGAGTTACATGAGTCTATCAGCAAGTTTTGTATGAGTGTGTGTGTATGTGTCCTTGCATTCATGCACACACATACACCTACATGACACAAACCAATCTTACCTTGGGCCCTTTTGTGATTTCATCAAACACGTTTGAGGTGTTTTGACATTTGTCTTATTTTAACATTGGATAAACTATTTCATATAAAAGTGGTTGTTACTTTTTGGTCAATAGCCAAGAAAATCGAGAATGCTGACTATAAATATATTTATAATTAAGAGTTAAATGTATTTTAAAGTATGTGCATGTGTTTTACTCTAAGTGGCATTGATGAAATAATTTCCAATTTTGTTTTGTCCTTAAGTATAGGCATTTAATGCAGTACATTTTGAGATGCTTTCATGTTATCAATTGTATGTGGCAAATAGCAACTGGTAATATTTAGGATTTCCTGGTGACTAGATTGGGGATGCTTCAACATGCAACACAAATGCTTTTCCAGGAGAAAGGGAGATGCAAAGATGCCTCAAGGTTTCCATGTCCTATATTTCGCATTTATCAAATTAACAACTGTCCTATGAAAGGATTTTTCTCTGTTCATTCTTTCTGCTCCCTTTGTCCCCTCTTCAGCTAGGCACACACATCCACTTCTCAGAACACAGACTAACCTATCCTAGAAACACAAGCAGGGTAGAGTTACCGAAGACTCAGCCAGTCATCAGCATTTTCAGAGATTTGGTGCATTTCATTCCATTGTTCATCTACATTTATACCATGCCATTCTTTGAAGTGTAATGCCACATAAAGAATTTTAATAAAAGCATCTTGTATAGGTAAATATTACGTGTGCTAGATGATGGTGTCCAATCTTCTGAGGAGACAGATAACTTATGGGAGCATTCTAAGGAAGTCACTGCATTTTTCTGTGGTGGTGGTAGTGGTGGTAATGGTGTGTGCATGTGTGTATGCATGCATGCATGTTGGCAAAGACTGAAGGAATACGTTTTTCATAGAAAACCATCTTTCCCATACTGTGGGCATATGCTTGAATGGGAAATGTCTCAGCTTAAACACTAAAAGGAAGCTATCTTGGAGGATGCTAGACAATGTGTGCATTCAACTTAGAGAGTTACACTGATGTGTGTATGCAGCAGTTAGAGAACGCTTTCTTTGGAGAATCTCAAAACAGACGTTTCCAGTAGGAACATGGATGGACTGTGAAACCATCATTCTCAGCAAACTGACCCAAGAACAGAAAGCCAAACACCGTATGTTCTCACTCATAGGTGGGCGTTGACAACGAGAACATGTGGACTCAGGGGAGAGGAGCATCACACACAGGGGACAGTTAGGGGGGTAGGGAGAGACAACCGGGGGTGGGCAGGGAGGGGAGCGGGGGGAGGGGATAACATGGGGAGAGATGCAGGATATAGTATGCACCAAAAGTAAAATAAATTAATTTAAAAAAATTAAAAAATATATACAGTAGCACAGAAAAAAATTAAAAAAAAATGTAGGTGTCTTCTGATGATTCTCCAGTGCATTTCCAGACTTCTGCCTGTAAAGGTTGAGGAAGTTGGTGAGGAGATTGCAGCTGTATGGGACCTCCCAACTCTCATTAAGTTCTGTAGAGTTTGTGAATAGAGTGTGAGAACACTGTTATGCCTGTTATTTTCACCCTAGGGTCTTTATCTGCTCAAATGTGCTGTTGAGTCCTGCTGGTGAGTTTTTCATTTTGGTTACTGTACTTTTCAACCTCAGAATACCTATTTGGCTTTTTTTTTCCAGTAATTCCAATCCTTTCATGAAATGTTCTCTATTTGGCGAAACATTGGTTCTTTAGACATGATTTCTTTTAATTCTTTGAATATACTCAAAATTGCTGATCAAAGTCATTGTCTAGTGAGGCTCAAATCTGGGCTTCCTCAGGGACAGACGGTTTCTGTTGACTGCTTCCCACACCTACCCCCACCACAGTGTATGGGCCACACTTTATTATTTCTTCGTCAGTCCATAATTTTTTGTTGAAAATTAGACATTTGAAATAATATAACATGGCAACTCTGGAAATCAGATTTTTTTCCCTTCTCTAGGATTTGCTGTTATTGCTACTTTTTATTTTGTTGTTTGTTTAGTAACTTTCCTGAACTAATTATGTAAAGTCTGTGTTCTTTGTCATGTGCATGGACACTAAAGTCTTTGCTCAGTTTAGTGGTCAGCTAATGACTACACAGAGATTTTTTTAATGTCTGGAATTAATAAGTCTTCCAGTCTCTGCTAAGGGGCATTTTGTGCATGTTGGGTCATACCTTCAACACTCAGCAAAGCAGCTTAGAACCTGGCCTTATCCTTTACTTCCTGCTTGCACAGAGCCCCAAGGTTAGGCAGAAGTGAGAACTTGGTGCCTTCTTAGGTCTTTTTGGAGCATATGCACAGCCCTAGGCATGCACACAGCCTTACACATGCGTGTAGCTGTCCGGATTCTCAGAAATATGTCAGAGTCTTTCAAATCTCTCTACGGACATCTCATTCTCTAGCTTTTTAAGTTTTTTTTTTCTGGTTAGCCTATTATTTGCCCTAACTGTTACCTACTGCCTGAGTAGCTGAGATATTTAACAATCACCTTTAATTGTTTTAGACAAACACTCCAGGGAAAATTCTGTTTGCACTGTGTGAGCTCTGAGTCAGGTCAAATAAAGACAGTCTCAGGAGTGGGGCCTTCCAGGGAACCATCAGACAGGTAAAGTAGACAGTTCTATGGAAATGAAGCTCTGAAGGAGATCTAACTCTAATCTTTTCCCTCCAGTGGCTGCCAAGCTGCTGGTTTACCACAATTATGGACTGTTGGTTTTCAAGGTTACCACAAAGCTGGGGGGGCAAGGATAGGAATAGTGCAAATTAAGATGCCATAAGTCTTGCTTTTCTTACTGAGATTCAGTCATTTTTGAATACTTTCTTTATTCTTGCGCGTTTTTTGGTTAATTTCCATAGTTCTGAAAAAGTTGATTCTGAAGATGTTTTGCTAGTGTTCTCATTTCTCCTATAAAGGAGAGAGTTTTTGGAAGTCCTTCCTTTTGCCATTCAGTTTGACCTTGGGGTCTTTAGCAGTAACTCTGACACAAGAGAAATGGATTTCTTCAACAGCGTGTACATATACGTAGCACATATCTGTCTTCATTCAGTTATTTGAAAACAATCCTCTTTACCTTCATTCATGTGGTCCTTTTGGGACAGCAGCTTGTGGTCATAGGTAACAAATAGCTTGGCAATTTTATTTATGAATATCATATTTATACTTCAGTCAACCACTATAATAGTTCTAAACTATGATTTTCACACTACATTAAACTTGTCACTCTTTCAAATGGCATCATCTTGCATTTGGAGTACAAATCTAGACTTGGTAAACGTTTCTTGTGGATCTGCCCTAGTAGTCCCTGGATCCCCTAATGATCATAGTGAAATCAAAGCCTTGGTGTAGCATCTTTAACGTTACTGCTGTCTACACTCCTTCTAGGATCCCTGAGCTTTCAGTCTAACTGATATACACAATACATATCACTGGTTCTGGTTCCCCTACACACGTTTATTTCCCATGCATTTCCTTCTTATAGTTTGGCAGAGTATGAGAAAAGGAATAGAGCTCTATGTCAACCTGTGGGTGTAGTCTGAATATTCTAGGAATATCAAAGTTCTTTAAGGATTGCTCTCTTAGGCAAAAACTTAGCCCAAGATACAACCCTTTAGGAGATCCTAGAGATGACTCCAGGTGAAGAGATCAGATGGGCTGTCATTCTATAGGATCCCAGCTCACCATTCTTCACTGCCTTTGCTTTCATTCTGGTGGTAGTGACTACTCGTTTACCCACATCTGGGCCTTTTCTTCCCTGGAACTATGAGAGGACATACACTTAACCAATACCCTTGCCCCTGGACAGAGGGATGTAACTAGTAATGACCAATAGGTTTTGGGCAGAAGTAACTTGCATCATTTCCAAATTGGGAAACTTTATTGCCATTGTGAGACCTTACAACATTCTTCCTACTGATGTTATGACCAGTGATGTTCCATATGTTGTTATCTCTATTAGCCCAGGTCCCAGAGGCAGGATAACATAGAATAATATCCTTCATGGGCATCTGCTATTTATGAGGCACAATACAAAAATAAACTTCACTGTGTTATGTGACTAAGATTTTGGTGTTGATTGTTAATGCAGCTTAACCTGCACTAACCTGACTCATCTCATGATTTTAAGCTTGGCTCACCTATGGTCCTCTGGCTAGACCACCTGCATCATTTTGATAACATATGTCACATTCATCAGCATCTTTGTGCTTATTTGATGTTTAGTGAAGGGGAGGTAAAGACCTCATATTTTTTTTCTCTCTGAGTCTCACACTAATATATAAAGCTATGAGTAAGCCAAATTTTACTATCATTTTCTTTCTCTCTTTCTCTCAAAAGAGATTTATTTGACATAGACTCAACTAGCTAATATTTAACTTATAAGAATATATACATACTAAGAGTTCCAGTGCCTCGTTATAACTTGAGTAAACCACTGTCATCTTGGGTTTCCTTTTGCTACTCTGTAAAGCAAAGACAAGAATTATATTTCCCAAGGTGGCTATGATAATGTGTGTGTGTGGACGAGAGGGTGTATAACTAAGAGGATGTTAGGGAAAATGTTGTGTATTTTGCATAAAGTGAGCTATAATTGAAAAAGGCACTCCAGTCAAAGGAGTGGTCCAGAGAACTATGAACCTTCAGATGATGCTGGAATCTGTTATCTATTTCCCACATTTATTACATGCTAAAGTTGTTTGGATATTCATTCTCCATTGAAACATTTGGCCCCAGCAGTAGTGAAACACAGACATGCTACACTTATTTACTGATTTAAGAGTAGCAGCTAATCCAGTAAGAAGAGGATATTCTTACATAGGCCTGAGATGTCAATAAAATATTGTGTTTCTGCAAATTCTAAATGTTTTAATTTTTAAATTTTTATTATTTTGTTTATAAAGCAATGTCCACTTTTTAATTAAAATAGTAATATATTTATGCAAGGTTACAATAATAATTGCTATAGTTAGAAAATCTGTCCCTTCCAAAACTCACGTTGAAACTTAACGCCCAACATGGCGGTGTTGAAAGGTGGGGCTTTAAGAGATGATTGGGTTACAAGGGCTCTGCACTCATGAAATGGATTAATTCATTCATCAATTAGTGGATTAAAGGGTTAACTGATTAATACGTTTTTGTGGGAAATGGGACTGGTGGCTTTATAAGAAGAGGAAGAGAGGCCTGAGCTAGCATGCTTAGCCACCTTACCATGTGACTTTATAAACAATCAAATGTGTCCTCTTGAAGTATGCCTTGGGACTCTACAGAGTCCCCCACCAGCAAGAAGGCCCTCACCAGGTGTGGCTACACAACCTGGGACTTCTCAACCTCCATAACTGTAAGAAATAAATTCCTTTTTAAAAAAATAAATTACCTAGTTTCAGGTATTTTGTTATAAGCAACAGAAAATGGATTAAGATAATAATTAAGCTTATAAAAGGATATACAGGGATAACTACATTTCATTTCACTCCAGGCATCCAGGTCCCAGGAGCAATCCTTACTACCATTACACATTATATGCATACACAAGTATAATATATGATACATACAATGTTTAAAACCTACCCTTCCATATTTATCAACATAAATTAAGAGAATGTACACAGTATTCTTGACCTTGCTTACTTAACCTTGACTTTTAAACTTAACAATGTTATCTTGGTCATTGCTCCTCTTTAGTCTATATAGATTTATCCATTCTTTTTAATGGCTAAATAACATTTCACTGTACATTTAGGACCTGGCTTATGGTGCAGATGACCAAGCTGGAAAGCTGTAGGTGGGTCCGGCTCAAAATTATAGCATGCATGATACCCATTTTGATAGCACAGTTATGCTACATTAATAAACAATCTCCAGATGACAGACATTTATGCTTTTTTCAGTCTGAGGGTATTGTAGGCAACGCCATGAAGATCTTGCTCTACCTTTGTATACATGTGCAAGTATATCTAAAGAATAGGCCAGGCATGGTGGCTCACACCTGTAATCCCAACACTTTGGGAGGCTGAGGTGGATGGATTACTTGAGGTCAGGAGTTCAAGACCAGCCTGGCCACCACGGTAAAACCCCGTCTCTACTCAAAACACACAAAAAAATTAGCTGGGCTTAGTGGTGCATGCCTGTAGTCCCAGCTACTAGGGAGGATGAGGCAGGAGAATAGCTTGAACCTGGGAGGCAGAGGTTGCAGTGAGCCAAGACCACACCACTGCACTACAGCTAGGGTGACAGAGCGAGACTCTGTCTCAGAAAAAAAAAAAAAAGTCTTAACAATCAAGTGCTGAAATAAAAGGTATGTATATTTTTGTTTACTTTGAATAAACTTTATATACAATCAAATCCATCCTCTTTAAGTATGCAGTTTGTGTATATCATGTTACCATCAACACAATTCAGATATCGAATATTTGTGTTTTAATAGGCTTTATTATTACTTAGGTATGGTAAGGCTGACAGAGCAGGAAATGACTGCCATTGAAAAGACAGTTTATTATACTCACAGTTTTCAAGAGAGGGAGTACATTTCACACTACTGGGGGAGTTACCTGGGGAAGCACTGAGGGTAAGGTAATGAATGAAGCCAGTGGGAAAGGAAAAAGAGGAACTGTGGGCCTAAGCCTTTCTCATGGTTTCCTCAGGAAGCACAAGGGAGGGGAAATGACCTTTGGGTGTTAGAGAAGGGAATGTAGACTATGGATTGGTTGGTTTGTATTTAAAGTGACTTAGGTATTTCACTGGGTTATCCAGAGCAAAGTGTGTTCGGCATATGCATACGGGACAGATGTTAAAGCATCAAATTTACAGATGGTAGAAGCATGGTTAATACAACTTCCATCACCACAGACGTTCTCTCACAACTCTTTGCAGAAAATTCCTCCACAAACCCTGGCTCTAGGCAACCACTTACTTGCTTTTTATCATCATAGTTTCGCCTGTTCTAGAATTTTACAAATGGGATCATACAGTGTGCACACTTTTGTGCCTGGTTTCTGTTTCTCAGCATAATTTTGAAATTTATTCATGCCATTTTGTTATCAATAGTTTCTTTATTTTTTATTGCTGAGTAGGATTCCATTGTATGAATATACCACAATTTGTTAATCTATTCATCTCTGATAGAAATTTGAATTCTTTCTTGCTTTGGGATATTACGAATGTTCTTGAAAATATCTTTGAGGTGCACAGGTGTACATTTCTCTCAGGAAAACACCCCAGACATGGAATTTCTAGGTGTGTGTTTAACTTTGTGATAAACTGCCAAATGGTTGTACGAAGTGATCATGCCATTTTATACTCACAGCAGTGTATGAGAGTCCAGCTGCTCCAAATCTTTGCCAATACATAATATGGTCAGTTGGGATGTAGATTTTGATAAATATTAAGCTCCAAATGTATATCAGATGCAACATTTTTAGTTGTTTAAACCAACATCTGTTCCCACCCCCTTTATATCTTGCCTCTCTCCATTAAGCTAATACATTCTCAGTCTCCCCTGCATCTATGAGTGTTAGAATTATATCACAGTTCTAGCCAGTACGGTATAAAACAAAGTCTGCTGGGACCTATTTAGGTAAGCTTTTATTTACCTAATACAGGAAGAGATGTGTCAGCACTATTTCCTCTCTCTCTCCTTGCTCTTTACTGACTTGAATGCAGACATAGATCCTTGGGCTGTGGTATGCATCTTGCCACAGTGAGAGGGAATGGCCAAGAGAACCGTAACGGATAATGGAAGCAGTGAGCCACCGAACCAGAAGCCACCTACCTTTAAACTTCTAATTAGGTGAGAAAAGTAAACCTGAACTTATTTAAGCTATTGTGCCCCAGGTACTCTCTTACTTGCAGAATATTGGACTAACATTTTTTTATGTGTTTATCATTCATTAAACAATACAAAAGGAAGTCAGCAGCTGGTACCTCTACTGCACCGTTTTCATGTTTAGAATTTTGTTCTTCTAATATACATTTACTTAATTATAAGTGAACCTGGAACTTCATTTGCATAAAAGCTATTCATTGTCTTTTCTGTTATATGCCTATATACAACTTTTGGATATTGATTCATAAAAATTCTTTATATCTCAATAAACTCAGCTCTTTATCTGTCATATTTTTCATTTGTTTCTCAACTTTGTGTAGGTAGGGTTTTTGCTGATCAGAAATTTTCGTTTTTGTATGACGTGCTTTAAAATTAGATATCGTATATTCAAATGTTGTTTTTGCTCTTTAGTAGTTCTATGACTTTTCTACACTCAGTTATCTATGATTATTAATATGGTGGGAAATCCTTTCTAGGGCTCCTTTGAGGATAAAATGAGTTAATACATACATGATATTACATTATTGACTGCATATGAGCATGCAAATATGAGCTTCCACTGTTATAATTTACAATTATGTTATTTATCTTATTATTAGGATTCAAATTGTTTCTTTTTATGTCTTTTAGAGTTTGTGTCTTGCTTGGAAATTTGTTTTAACTATAAAATTATGTTTTTAAAGAATCTCATCTTTTGAAATATTTCTTTTACTATTTTTAAGAAAAATTTTGCTGCAGTTAGAGACAGAGTTGTAAATGGCAAAGAGCCAAAAGAGTAAAGGGTTTTTCTTTGGATGGTAGACTAAAAGGTATATATTAAAAATAGTTTTACCTGACATTTTTGTAGATGGTTGGAATAACATACAAAGATACAAGACTCTAGGCTTTCCAGTGACTGGGGAACTTGCTTGGGTAGCAGATGTGAGTGTAAAAGGTGTTGGAAAATATCTGCTGTTTGATTGATAGGTTCTTATAAAATGAAATGAGGTGTATGTGGTACTGAGTTGAGCATAGGAAGGAAAGCATGCCGTGGATATCCTCTCAGACAGCAATACCCTCTAGCAATCACACAGTGGAAAAGCCTAAGACAGATGATATAATTAGAGTATTAGCAACTATTTGCAAAGTGCCATGCTTATTACTTTGTAAATATGTATTATAGGACAGACCCAGTGCAATCAAATTGTTCGGGACTCAAGTCCCAGCTCCTCTACACCCTGTGTTAGATGACCTCGTGGGGGAGTTAATTGCCTTCAATAAACCTCAATGTTTTTTCTATTAAATGGGATAAATATGAGTTCCTATGTCATCAGGTGGTTGTGATGATTGAACAGGATCATGCAGTGCACTTAGGACAGCATCTCTTCTAGTACACACTAAGCAGCCAAGAAAGGTTACCTGTAATTATTATCCAGGCAACATCATTAGGTAGGTATTATCACCCTCATTTTGTGGTTGAGGACAGTGCTGTCCAGACAGCTTAATTAGTTTTCCCAAGTTTATCCAGCTAGTAAGTTGTGCTGGGATTGAACCCCTTTCTACCTGACTCCAAACCCCACAATCTTTCTATTTATCAAAGTGCTTTATGCCTTACTGATTGTATGCCTTCTCAGTTCATTGGTATGCATAGTATTTAGGTCATCTTCCTAAGGAAAATCATACCTGAAGTCACAGAGAAGACACTTTCTTCATTTTTCCTTTGTGAAAATGTGGCTCCCCTATGGCTTCATCTACAGGTTATAAACAGATATGTGGATCATCCTTCTATGAGAAATCATACCTAAAGCACTAAAAACACTGGCTTTCTTCAGTTTACGGAAAGGCTGTATTCATATTTCCAGTCTTTTCTAAAAATGTGGCTCCTCTATGACTCCATCTGTAGGATACATACAGATATGTGGTAGGTCCAGGTTGGTCTCCCAAGATCAAATTGTGTCACCTTTTTGGTGGTCTCTACTAAAACAATTTGTTTTAGTTTATGAACTCATTCAATGCCATTATCAATTGAGCTTAAAAATGTTATCAAAAATTTAAATTATTATTAACACAAAAATCTAAGAACTGTGGACAATCTGCTTAGTGTGGGCTTGTCTTTCTTTCAATGGCTATATAAGGGTGAGAATTTCATTTGTTTTAACCTACATGAAATTAGAATTTTACAGTACATGCCAAACAAAAATCAGCATTTTTCTAACCCTATTTCCATTTTTAGACTGTAATTTTGCTTTGGCTTATGTTTTAATAAAGTTGGCATTTTTACCTCTTCCACATCTGGAAAATTTCCAATTGGCTTTGTCACATTGTGAACTGAAATAGTAATTCAGTTGTACTGAATTTGCTTTGAAGACTAAACCACCACTTTTGCATTTTTCTCCTTTATGATTTACTGATTTTCAAGATGTGCCAGGAAATATAGAAATATAGGTATACATACATACATGTATATATATATATAGTATATGTATGTGCATATGCACAACTGAAGTTAAAATAAAGCAAGAGTTGCATGTATGGTTGAACTTACTGTTAATTTAGTTTATACAGAGTAGCTCTCAGAAGTGAGAAGCTGAATAAAAGCAAATTTAAGATGGAGAAATATATATATATATGTAGGTTGTTTACAACACAATTGTTTCCATTCCTTCACTGCTTCTGGAAAATAAGTATTATTTCAATTTGTTCAATATTTAAGTTTAAGAAGAATATATTCTGTTAAATCAGTAACTCTGGTAAATCCACTAGATACTATACATCAATGTGACTCTTAAATGTTTGAAATAAATGACAGCAATTCAAGAAGTCTGAAGTGTCCTACTGTTTTACTACCTTTGAAAGTAAAGGGGAATGTAATTTGCCAGTCAAGAATAGCCACTCTGCCATTTTGTTTGAGGGTGAGAGCATGGTAGGGTGACCAAGCATTCCATTTGCTTGGGACTGGGGAGGTTTCCAAGATGTGGGACTTTCAGTGCCCAGGATTTTCCTGGGCAAACCACAATGAGTTGGTTAGCATACAGCAGGGAAACCTGTCTTGGGTGTTACAAATTGCACCCATCTGGGTTTGTTATTGGAACACATGACTGTCCTCCAAGTGCCCAGAACTGAGATCATCCCTGGAAATATTCACAGTGTCTAAATGGAGAAAAATCCTGAAACCTCAATAAAATCTTAAATGTTTTAAAAGGCTATAACAAATCCTTTTGTAGTTTGATTTCTCCAGAATAGTCAGGATATTGATATAAACAAAACATTTTCTAAAATTCAATTAAATAAAATTAACTCCCCCTAAGATAAGTGTCAAGTCTAAAATGAACATCAACTTAGTGCTTTGCCGTCAGGGAAAGAGAGATGTTTATATATGTTGAAAATGCAATATTATGTTAAGAAGGCAAGTTAGAAAGTAGCTTCTTTTATTATCATAAGCATTGAGTTCTCTAAGATAATAGGATGCCCATTTTACATGAAAAAGTCACCAGGGGCTAATATTCTAGTGTCAAGTACCAGAAAAGCTATACTTGAATCTGTCACTGTTGCCTATATTCAGCTACGTCCAGAATTGGGGACCATCTTGAAATGCATCTTGTGTAAAGCAAAAGCCACTGAAAAGAATATATTTATGCTCACAGATAAAATATTAAGTGCTTTTAAAACAACTAGACACCTCTCTTATCTCTTGTTCACAACTGGCCATAGTGAATAAGTTCTCAACCGGAACGTTGGTTGAGGAAAGTGTTCTGGTTGAGAACTGTTCCATCTACTTTTGAGTTGATTACACTGCTAGACAATATGCACAGATGAAGGACAAGAGGGGCTTGGCCTAACTTTCTCCTTTTCATTCTATGAGTCAGGGTATAACTCAGATGTCGGCTGAGCCATGCTTTCCCTTTTTGATTCTCATTAAGTTGGTTGGTATCTCCATCCCAATTACAGTGGAGGTCCTCCAGGGATTCATGGAGGTAGGAGGGGCTTGGGTTTCTTCTAGTTGTTTCTGACTCAAATTTCTGCTTCTGATGAATTAGACTGGGTCTCGATTACCTCACTTTACTGAGTTTATCATCTTTGGTGACCATAGGCTTGTGCCACTCAGATCTCCCCTTTATGAGAACTTGCTACCAGGAGTATGGTTAGCAGACAGCCATTAGTTCTTGTCCATACAGCTCCCCTGTGGCATTTATTCCCTGAAGTCATTCCCAGCCAATGACTGAGCACAGCAGAGGACTAGAGAAGACCCCTGTCAGATGTGGATTCCTCTAATGGGGAAGCTTTGTTCAGAGGCTCCCCCATTAGACAGGCCAGGATGTTCTTGTAGCTGCATTGAAGGTTAGGAGTTTCTGCCCCAATCTTCCTTCCTTTCTTCTTTTCCCTCACAGGTGTCAGAGTTGCATCATGGATTAATGACTCTCCCTGATTCCTCCTGCTTATCTTTCACTGGCACTTTCCCTATCTGCGTATGTGCTTCTTAGAAGAGCCAAATTGACACATGGATTTTTCTTATTTACCTGTGCTAGACACCACTAAAAGTACCAATGACACAAAGTTCTGTGTATAGCAGTTTTTCATTGAAGGCTGGAGGCAAAGGATAGTGGTCCCTGTTGCATACCAAATGATATGAAACTGAATCTTTAGCATCTCTGCCTTAAAATACTTTGCTTACACCCCAAGCTTGGAATTTCTCATGAAGTATCTTTCCATAGGCTCCAGCTTCTTGTTGTGTCTTTCACATTCCCAGCCTTGTATCATTTCTCCATCTCCATTCTGTACTCAATATTTGCTGTGCCCCTAGATTCTTGTTAACATTTAAGCCACTGGGATATCATCTACTACAGCTCAAGAAATCTGTTATTTCTCTTCCTAAAACTGTCATGCCAGAGTAAAAAATGACATTTTTTTAGACCCTATTGTGCATTATTAAGGATAAAGAACCACAAGTCTCATATTTACAGATAAAAAAGGGATACAATTTCCATAACTATACAACCAGAAAGTATTTCTTCATTCTATGAAGCCATAAGAAAAAGAAAGAAGGAAAGAAAAGCATTAAATTGGGTTAAACCAGTGGTATTGTGGTAATGATTTTATACATTTGGGATTTACTGTAGGATACTCTTTTTATTTGCCATAAAACCACCTTAAGCATCTACTGACACTCACTAGTTCCAATGATGTAGAATGTGGAAAAGATTAACTAGCTGTTCACTTAACCCTTTCTCCCCATTTGTTGGGCAGTTCAGTAGGATCTCATGTGGGCAAGAGTAATGTACGTCACACCATCACCAGGCCTGGCTCATAAAATCCCCAATTTGTGGTTTCTCCACATTCTTTCTCCTTCTTTGACAATCATTGAAGATGGCAAAGCCACATAGGAGAGGATCATGGGACTCTGAAATTAGGCATAGAGAAAAGTATCCTACCTATCCAGAATTTTGTCAACTTCTTACTGAGTGGTTACTTTTTCTTATTATTGAGTTTTAAGAGTTGCTTATATATTCTGGATATAAGTCCTTTATCAGATATATGACTTGCAAATATTTTCTATCAGTATGTGCTTGTCTTTTGATTCTCTTAATGGTGGCTGTTTTGAATTTGTTGAAGTCCATATTATCACTTTGTTCTTTTATAGGTCATATTTGGTGTTATATTTGCCTAAGTCAAGAGAAGAAAAACGTTCTGTTATAGAAGTTTTATAGTTTTCATGCCTTTACCTTTAGGCTTTACATTTTGATCTAGGATCCATTTTAAGTTAATTTTTGTATGTGGTGGTAGACACAGATAAAAGTTAATTTTCTGTATATGGACATAATTGTTCCATCACCATTTGTAGATCAGGCTACATTTTCTCTATTCAGTTGCTTTTGTATCTATGTAAAAATTCAGTTGTTCGTATTCATGTTGGTCTATCACTGATTCCTCTATTCTGTTTCACTGATGTATATGTTTATGTCAATACCACACTGTCTTGATTATAGTAGCTTTATAATAATTTTTGAAATTGGGTAGTGTTACGCACTTTTGTTCTACTTTTCAAAGTTGTTTTGGCTAGTCTAGGTTCTTTGCATTTCCATATACATTTTAGAATCAGCTCTTCAATTTCTATTTTAAAAAACTGCTTGGGGCTGAGCACAGTGGCTCACACCTGTAATCTCAGCACTTTGGGAGGCCGAGGCAGGAAGACTGTTTGAGAGCTAGGAGTTCAAGACCAGCCTGGGGAACATAGTGAGACCCTGTCACTACAAAAAATTTAAAATAAATAGCCAGGTTGTGGTGGTGCATGCCTGTGGTCCCACCTACTCAGGAAGGCTGAGGTGGGATGATCACTTGAGCCTAGGAGGTTTGAGGCTGCAGTGAGCCATGATTGCACCATTGCATTCTAGCCTAGGTGACAGAGCAAGAGCTTGCCTCAAAAACAAACAAACAAACAAAAAACCAAACAACAACAAAAAAACCCAGCTGGGATTTTGATTGGGATTACCTCAAGGCTACAGATCAATCTGGGGAAAATAACACCTTAACAGTCAATTACATTGTTTGATTTTCCTATTTTACACCAACCTGCATTCCTAGGATTAACCTCACGTAGTTATGATGTATTATGCTTTTTATATATTGTTGAATTTGATTTGCTAAAATTTTATCTAATTTTTTTTTGAGAAGCACTGGTCTAGCACATAAATATTTGAGAAACGTAGCAACTTCTTCCCTCAAATACATCTACTGTTTCTATGGTTGCTGTTTTTCTCTATGGAGTATGATGAACAGAACTGCAAAATAATAAAAATAAAAAATGCCCACTAGTGCATTTAAGCACCTGTGAAAATTTAATTAGCTTATTAAGAGTTATCATCGGGTTTTAGATTAAATATATTTAAACTTCAATTGAACTTCTATTTTTCAGTTACATAAATATAATTAGCACATGACCCTTTCTTGCCTGTAACAAAGAGTTTCAGGAGCTGAGAGTTCACCTGCAATCCCCAATTTCTTTCTGGCTTTCTATTCTTCAGTTTCAGACTTTACAAAAGCAGCAGAAAACCCCACTTTTCAAAATCATGGCTAATGGGGTGTCTTCATATCCACACAAGACAGAGGGGTCGGGCTTCTAGTAGAACAATTAGAGAACCTATCTACATATGCTCTATTAAACCTCACATGTGAGATCCGTTCACCTTTGAACACACAATTAGCCCAATTCACACTTCAGGTAAACAAGGCTGTTATACAAATTGGCAAGCTGCAGAAATTCCAACACCTATAACCATCTAACCTCTTCTTACATGTCAAGCAAAACCTGGGACAACATAGGGTAAGAGCAGAATTGGCTTTCAGATTTAGTTGTTTGTATTGCGATTTTCCAACCTTTTCTGAATTTGTGTCATGGACTGCATAACACGGCCAATCAAACTGTCACAGCCCAGAGGAAAAGTAATATCTTCTGTTATCACTCACACATTGTTTATGTGACAGCTAGACGTCCCCTCCTCCCGACTACAACTCGACCACAGAAGCTGAGTAATAGGACGGACCTGGGAGAAGGGGAGACAGCAAAGGAATAAATTAATGTTTATGGGTATAGGAAGAGGGCCATCTGTCTCATCATAAGATAAAATGTAATCTAATCTAAAATTTCATTTTACTTATTTTTTACTATTTATTTGAGACGGGGTTTTGCTCTGTTGCCCAGGCTAGGGTGCAGTGGTGCAATCACAGCTCATTGCAGAGCCTTGACCTCTCTACGCTTAGGTGTTCGTGATCCTCCCATCTCAGCCTCCTGAGTAGCTGGAGACTACAGGCACGCATCACCACACTCAGCTTTTATTATTATTATTATTATTATTATTTTAGTAGAAGTGAGGTCTCACTATGTTGCTCAGGCTGGTCTCAAACTCCTGGGCCCAAGTGATCCTCCTACCTCAGCCTCCTGAGTTGTTGAAACTACAAGCATGCACCAGGCATGCCTAGCTAATTTTTTTTGTATTTTTTAGTAGAGGCAAGGTCTCACTATGTTGCCCAGGTTGGTCTTGAACTCCTAGACTGAAGTGATCCTCCCTCCTTAGACTCCAAAACACTAGTATTACAGGCATGAGCCATGGTGCCCAGCAAAAATTTCCTTTCAGAAAACACTAAGTTTAGTACATTTGTGTCTAAGAACCTTCAATGTTGACAGTCACAGTACCAAGCTAAAGTATTTAGGGCGTGGTAGCAATTTAATTCTGATGGTCTCAAGTACCTGTAACGCAGCCTTTTTTTGTCTTCCAATTTGTCTTCTGACAATCTTCTGAATGATCCCATTTGGTGTTCAAAAGAGACCATAATTTAATATTTTGCAATCAACTTCAGCTATGGTTGAGTTAGAAGTACATTTCTAAAATGAATCCTGGCCCTACTGTTAGCACATTCTCTTTTTTCTTCTCTTGTTCTCTATTTACTATTATATTTGGCAGAAATATAAGATAGTAAATTAGTAGCAGTATTGCTGACTGGGACATATTGCTAAGAAATTTCTGAACTATTTTTCATGAGTAAATATTTCTAAATTTATATGGGTTCTGGCATTACATGAAGATGAAACATTTCTCTATTTCTTATGATCAACATAATTTTAACTCAATGTGTATTCTTTCATTCAACATTTATTTTTTAATGCTACCTATGTGCCAAATGCAGAGTTTGTTTTTAAAATAGTAAATCCTTTGTTTGCAAATATAATTTCTTGTGTTTACTCCTTAGACACCTGTATATGTAAGACAGTGAACGCCACCTTACAATATTTCCATAAATACTTATAAAGAATTTGAAAAATTGTGTGTAGGGCAACACGTTTTGTTTGCTGGACATTTGGTTCAATGGTTTCCTTAACTCTTTCCTATTTTCTATGATTTTTACCATAGACAAATGCTTTTTCCTCTCAGGCAGGAAGTTGGTTGTGTTATAAATAAATAAATAAATACAGACATATATGTGACCATTTTATAAATTTATATAGTTTTTGCATATTTTTGTGTCTATGTATGTATTTTCTTCTGAAAGCACACTTGGCCATAATTATAAAAGAAGTACATTACCAGAGACCACAATTTCTGTGTTGAATATTTCTTTTGCAAAATTTTCTGACCTATGACCCCCTGGAAGGAGGAACACAGAAGGTCAGGAATGCTAGGCTGATAAGTCTAATGATTCTCTCTTGTATTTGGAAGGCAGGATGCATTGTGAAAAACATTCTTCAACCAGAACAGTCTGGGCTACAAAAAGCAGTAGAGCATGGGATACTGCCCATTTTCAGCAAATGAAATTTGAAAGAAGGATTTCCGAAGTAATGCAGACAACTTGCCCAGTGCCTCAGACCAGTGTTTAAATAAATGCCAGTGGTGTTTAAAGTGAGACTGTTTGGAAGGCCAAAAGCCTCACATTCAAATTTCACTGCAAAGGCAGCAGTCTTAAGTCACATGCAAAAAAATTATGTTTAGGTATCTGAATTATCTGTGTCTAAGCCCCTCTCCATTCCACAGTTAACAAAGATCCAAAAGAAGTAACGTTTCTGCCCTTATCCTCCTCTTATTGCATTATTATCACTTGAAGCAATATGCTGCTGCTAATCCTATGACTGTACAGCCTGACGTGTCCCATAGGAAATACTCCAGGGCTAGAGTCTGCCAAGGCTAGGCTAGTCTTAATAATCTACAATTGGCAAGTCATTCATTTGAGATATCAACCAAGATGAGCCAAAATACAGCAGAGATTTCTGATCATCAGTCAGGAAGAAAGAGAAGAGAATGCTCAAAGAAAATCTCAAGAGGAAAAATGGCTCAATTAATGGCCATGGACTCAAGTCCCATAATCTCTCCACATCTCAGTATCCTTCTTTGTATAATGGTAGAGTTACACTGGAAAATTCTGGTGTCCTTTTTAGTTCTAAAAGCCTATGAATTGAAGTATATGTATGTATATTTTGAATGACATCAGTGCCTTATCCAGACTCTAAATCTGACAGAGCATCCTTTAAAGGTACACCCCTTGTGTTTTGTTTTACTAATTTCACCATGTTAAAAAGAAAAGATCCCATTTAGAAACCAACTAGTAAGCATAAAATTTAAAAATGTGGTGAAAGTTGTCAGTAGATATCCGTTTGTCAAAAGGTGGTGAAAGGGATTGTCCAATTTGTTAACACCTCATTTTTGTATTCAGCCCCTCCATAAATACCTTTCTCAACCCTCAGAAAGAACAAGAACAGAATATATGTAAGCTGGGTTTACTGAATGAGTCGAAAGCCTTGTCAGAACATATGAAGCCTTGAAACCACAGATTCTCAGTAAGTGACACTCAAATGTATTCCAACCCTGCAGTCTGCCATTTAAAGGAAGCAGTTCTTATTACGTCCTTGCTTTACTTAATTGTTTGTTTTGTTTTGTTTCAATTTACTGAAGTTTTGCTCACATTTGGCAAATGTCTATACAGTAGAGGGGGAGAGGGGAAGAGATGGAATGGGAATAAGGAAATAAACTTGCCATAGGAGGGGGAGTTCCAGAAATATTTTCTACACAAGTTTCCATAGTAAGCCAATGGTAATAAGGACTCACCACACGCCAGGCACTGGGTGAGGCCTACAAGGCACCATGCTAGATGCACATCAAAGAGAGAGGGATGAAACACAGCCACTTGGCATATGCTTCTGAGTTAAAAACCCTTTCGCACTGGCGTGGAGAGAGGCTGTTGTCCCCTGGAGAGGCTTTGGCATGGCCAGAAGAAAACATCAAAGACACTCCAGACTTCAAATCCCCTCCAAGGGTGCAATAAGCGGGACAGGAAATGGGAAAGTCATTCTAGAAGGGATTTGGAAGGGAAGGGGCTTATCCAAGGATGCCCCTCACCCTGCACATGAGCTCTCACCATGTGTACAGTTAACAGACATGATATGGTGAACAGCTTGGCACCCAGTCAGTAGCAAGTCTTGCCCTAGCCCCGACCAAGAACTAGGGATAAGGTGACACAAGAAAAGATAATTTAATAAGGATGTTTTGTCGTCTTCATGGTTCGCTTAATAGTCTGAAAGGATCTATGGAACAGGGAAGCTTGCATTCTAAAACAACAGAAACACAAATAAATAACCAAAGATAGAAGTCCAAAGACCAAAGTCAACCAAGAGAAAATGAACAAATAGTGTTTGCCTGAAATAATATCTGGCATGCTAAATTAAAACTCCTGGTAACCCAGCAGGGTTGCTTCATGCTTATAGTACCTCAATATGACCAGGGAACCAAAAGTTGCCAACAAACACAAGGAAAGGCTTTTAATTCCATGTTGCTGGGAAATAATGACAGACTATGAAATCTGTCCATGTGCAGAGCCCAAACACGACTGAAGTTTCACTTGCGGCCTGCCATTGAAGTGCGACCGTAAAGACTAGTCAGCCAAGCTGTTTTTAAAGACAAAGAGCTCCTACAAAAACAAGGAATAGAAACTTCCTTGAAGAGATAGGGAGATGGAAGCAAATGTATGGGATACTGTGGATGTATATTGGTTGATTAAACCAAAGAACACATATCACATACGTATATATGTGTACACACACACACACACATACATGTATTTGAAATTGAGCAAAGCTGAGATTTTTAAAGTAAAGCCGCAGCAAGTGATGAATTTTGTAATGAGTTCCCAATCCTGGTAATCCTCTGTGCCACATGCCTAGTTAGCGAAGACCCATGCATGCAACTTGATAGCTGTGTACCATAATGGTCAAGCTTGGAGTTCTGGAGTGAAACCTTCTGGCCTTAGATGGAAGCTTCACTACCAACTATCAGTATGACTTAGAAAAGGTCCTGGACCAGACCTCAGACAATATGGGCATAATATCAGTAATTTCCTTATATGGCTGCTGTAGGTATAAAGTGAGATAATACATGTAAAGCACTGGACTGGACCCTAGCACATGTTAGGGACTCAATAGATATTCACTATTAATATCATAAATCTGTCATAAGCTCTATGCCCCATGTCCCTTTATAGTGTGTGCAGCAACTAACAGGGCAAAGAGTAAAAATAGTATTTATTAAATACCTGTTGTTTGATTTACAAATTAGGACTCCATTGCATGTTTGATTTCCTAAGTCCCATAATATAATAGGTGACCTATAAAACAAATTTTTTTCTTTTTTATATGTGGTTATTTTCATCAGTTATTTTTTAAAAAGTGCTTTTTTTACAGTGTACTCAGTTTTAAAAATTCATCTTCTTAGAACAAAGTAAACACCAGTTCCTTGTCATCAGTATTAAATACCATAAACAATCCTTTTAGAGCCTAGCACAATATTAGCACCTTAATGTTCCTCACAGTATCTCCAAGAAGCATATTCTTCAGATGTGAATAGATATCCCTATTTTTAAAAATATCATATTAAAGTTAGTTTGAAAATGCTGAATTAAATGTTAATCAGGCATACAGGACTTATCAGAGCCATAAAAATGCTAATATGTGCTGTGGATCTCCAAGAGAAGAATATAAAATGAAATGCTGTGTTCCAACAGGTTACTTGTCCACACAACTCCTTTTTCATGGAATTACCTCTTTCACAGAACTATGACCTTCACACAGCAGTAATGCTCTATGGTAGGCACTTTGGGACAGTCTGTTATTCAAGGGATGACCTAAAATCTATTTTATTCTGGAAAGTGGGGTCACCATCTCATGATAACACAGTGACTTTTCTATTCAGGTGGTCTGCATATAAAGCAATGATAGCTATAAAACATCAGTATCCTGATCCCCAGGGCTGATTCTGATGATTTTACTGAATGGAATGGTATTTCTTTTTTTCACTTGCACTACTCCCTGTATAGGTTCCTCTTGCACCTATAAGCTCAGAAATATTAAATTCTTCAACAGATGCATGTAGTACTAGTTTCAGTCAAGGGCTTCACTTATTCTGGATGTGCATATGTGGAACACATCACCAGTGGATACTGCAAGATCAACAATATATACAACAATACAACCTTCATTTGTATTGTACTTTCCATAGTCATTTAAGCCTGCATTACAATTTAGTTTCTTAATCAGTGTTTCCCAAACTTTAGGATCATAATAATCACCCATGAAACTTGCGAAAAATCATGATTCTTGAGTTCCACTAGCCCTGCAGAGTCTCCAGGTGGGAGGCTCTCCTAGTGAGGCTTATGATCAAACATCTTTTGGAAATTCAAACTTGACTATATATTACATGCTTTACTTTTTTCAAAATACCGGAATTGTAAACAAAACACACTGTATCAGAATCTCCAAAGGTGGAATAGGTGTATGTATTTTTAAATGCCTAAGAAATTCAGAGTCAGTCTTTGAGGGGAACCACAGCTCTATACCATATCCCAGAGATGTACTGACAGAGCTAGGGATGAAACTGGAAACCAGCTTGTCCAGCTTGAAGTCCCAGGTTTTTTTTATTGGACCATTTCATACTGGCCATGAGGTACTGAACAGCATGGCACCCTAAATGGGAGGAGCCCAAATACATACTGAATGAGTAAGAAAGGAATGTCAAAAGTAATACCTGAAAATAAATACTATTCTCTAAAATTAGGCAGAGTTGTCCAAAATTTCCCAATGTGGTTTGACAAATAGGTTCTTCTTGAGAAGATGTGATCATTCTACTTTACCCTCCAGTATTTTCTACAGTGGAAAATAGCTCCATAGGCTTTCTTCATGACATGAAATACCTCCCCAAACAGTACCAAGCAGTTTTCTGACTGGTGATTTGTTTTCTTAATATATTTTCATTTCTGTTTTGTTCCCCCAACCATAAGTTTGAAATATATATATATATATATATATATATATATATATATATGCTCTCCACAGGAAGACATGGCCTTCCAAGTGGGAAATATGTGAGCCCTGCTGTAAAGGAGGAGACTCATCACGAGCTATTAGACTCTGGACACCTCATGCTAGAAGAGGCAATCTCAACACAGTTACAGAACTGGTTAATCATATTGTCAGCCCCAGAAACTCTTATTTGAAGACTTAGCACAAATGGCAGAAGGAAGTAAAAAAGAGTTAAAAGAGAACTTCTGGAACTACTTTTGTTAACATGATTTCTACAACAAGACATCCCTCAGGAATCAAGACATGACTTCTTTTTAAAAAACATTTTTTATATTTCCGTAGGCTTTTGGGGAAACAGGTGGTATTTGGTTACATGAGTAAGTTCTTTAGTGGTGATTTGTGAGATTTTTGGTGCACCCATCGGTCGAGCAGTACACACTGAACCCAATTTGCAGTGTCTTATCCCTCACCCCCTTAAGATGTGATTTCTTTTTATCAGTTCATCTTTCCTGGGAGATAAATTTTAGACTTACAGAGGAGTTTCAAAGATAATACAGAGAGTTCTCACATATCCTTCACCTAGCTTCCCCTACCCTTCACATCTTATATAACCATCAAATTTTTATTAAAACTAAGAAATTGACTTCAGCATAATACTATTAACCAAAGTACAGAACTTATTCATATTTCTTCAGTTTTCCCACTGATGAAAAGAAATCCTGTCCCTTGAGAGGTTTTAAATCAAGATGTCTTTTATTTTTGTTGTTGTTGCAGGCACCCATTGAGGAATCCACATTGAATCAACCTGTCACATTTCCTTAGTCTCTTCTGTTTCATGACTTTCTCTTTCTTTCCTTGTCTTTCAGGACTTCGAAACTTTTGAAGAGTACTGGTTACTTGTTTTCTCCTGATTTAGACTTGAGGTTTCACGTTTGGTGAAATAATACTCCTGGATCACCTAGCTAAGCTGGTGTTGCCAGAATTCTCCACTATAAACTTACTCTTTTCTGTTTGTAATTATTAAATATGTTAGGGGAGATACTATCTAAACAAATATCCTGTTTTTGCCTAGACTATCACCCACTCATTTTAACATTCATTGGTGGATTTTTCCTGAGACAATTACCACCACAGTTTACTAATTTATTTTTGAACTACTAAATTTAGAAGTTCTATATGTTTATTTCCATCATTGTTTTTACTTTTATTCATTGGAATTTTTCTATAAGGAACAGTTGTTGCTTCTCCTCAATTTAAGACAAAATACTGAAAGCACAGAAACAGGATATATAATTTGAGGTGGACTGGTAGAACAAGCATGCACAGATGATTGGATCTTAAAAATATGATACTAGACCACCATCCAATGATGGTATTCTACTCTAAAGACAAGCAAAACATGCACAGGGCTGGACACAGTGGCTCACGCCTGTAATCCCAGCACTTTGGGAGGCCGAGGCAGGAGGATCACTTGAGGTCAGGAGTTCAAGACCAGCCTGGCCAACATGGTGAAACCCCATCTCTACCAAAAATATAAAAAATTAGCTGGGTGTGGTGGTATGCACCTGTAATCCCAGCTACTCAGGAGGCTGAGGCAGGAGAATCACTTGAACCTGGGAGGTGAAAGTTGCAGTGAGCCATGATTGTGCCACTGTACTCCAGCCTGGGTGACAGAGCGAGACTCCATCTCAAATAAATAAATAAATAAATAAAATTAGCCAGGCTTGGCGGCATGCACCTGTAATCTCAGCTACTTGGGAGGCTGAGTCAGGAGAATTGCTTGAATCCAGGAGGCAGAGGTTGTAGTGAGCTGAGCTCGCACCACTGCACTCCAGCCTGGTCAACAGAGTGAGACCGTCTCAAAAAAAAAAAAAAAAAATCAACAAAAAACCATTCATAAGATATGAAAAGTTCTGGAGTTTAAACCTAAACTCCAGGTTTAGGGTTGAGTAGGGTGGAGATGACGTGAGGAGGGGTTGTTCCTGGTTGTGTCCATCTGAGGAAGATGAAATACTAGCCAGGAACGAAAGCATTTCTGAGGTTCAGCGAGTATAAAGGCAGAAAAGGCTGAGCAGGTGAGTGGCAATTGATGCTTGGTCATAAAACTAGTCACTATCAAAAGAGTCCAAGCAAAAAGTGGCAGGGCCTGTGATGAAATTACATAAGGAAAATAGGCCAAAATCTCATGGGGCTTAAGACTGAATACAGAGGACTTTGGGTAACAGCAGGAAATCCAGGCAAATGTAATAGACACAGAAAATATAAAGAATAGCTGGTACTCATCAGAATTGTTCTCTGTGAATGGCCAGAAAGAAAATATTTTAGGCTTTATAGGCTGTACAGTCTCTGTTCAACAACTCAACTCTGCTGCTGTCACATGAACATGGCCATACACATTACGTAAAGGAATGGCCATGGCAAAATTTGACTTGCAGTAGTAGCCAGAACGCGATTTGGGCACTATATAATTTACCTCTTGATCAATCCTGTCTTGACTTAAAAACTTCCCCAGGGGCAGAGAACTAAAAATTGACTATAGTCACTTAAAATGAAGCATAAAGATTTTAGGAATTCTTGCAAATGAGACGGTCTTGAGTTACTTTAGTTATTGTTTTGATCTAGATAGAGGGGTAAGCATTACTTTGAAACTTAACCAAGTTACTTATTTATAATACATTTCCCCAAATTAGATACATTCATTACATACTTTCATTTAGAAGTTGGATTTTAGAAGTACTTTATGTTAAAGTTTCATGTGAATTTTTTTGAACCAAAATTGAATAAAAGCCACTGTTATTATTAAATGACCTCTTAACTTGAAATTTTATGATATGAGTAATTTGAACCAAGTTCTTGCCTTAAATTATTTCAGTAAGTTGAAATAAAGGAAATGCTAACATTCTCTCCATCCTTTGATTCATCTCTGGCCTGGTGTTTTGTTTAATGTTCTCCTTTAACATTATACCTTTGAAATATAAGCTTTTAGAGCATAACAGTGACTAAATAGAAGAGGATGAACCAGGGGAGAACTTCAAATCATTTCACTCTAGGAGGGTTAAAATATATATAAAATGTTAAACTAATCCTTTTGGGAGTGTCAATTCTATCTTCCTTGTACCCTCTGGGCTTTTCTTAAATCTTTGAAATCCTTTCCCTATAACTGGATCCCTGTGAAAATATTTCTGTGTATTTATTCTCAAGTAGCATAAAAATACTTTACAATTCTTTCTTAATTTAATTGTATAATGTTTTATAATTTTGACAGCTTTGGAACTTATATAGACACAAATATAAGGCAAGGTAGACAAAATGCATGACCATTCACCTGGGAGATGAATAAAAAGAAAAATTACCTTTCAATATTTTCAGTTTCCATAATGTTCTATTAGATCCCTGGAAATTTAATTTCAAACATATGCCATACTTTACAGATTTGATGTGAAGTAGAGGAATAAATTTCAATAAAATATCAAAAAAGATGTTTTCACATTTTAAATTTCATTAGACTGAATATTGATATAAGACATACAGGATTCATGTCACAATCTACAATTTATAACATTGGAGTTGAAATATTATGCAAATTATTTTTCTTCTACGAACTTTTTCAGCAATGTGAAAAAAATAATAGTTTCAAACCCCCAAAACCAGTAGACAGACTATAGAATCATTTGGGTTTTAGGGCTATAAAAATTCCAATTATTATATTCATGCTTTCCTTTGAGCATAAATTAAATAGGCCATGGGACAGTTCTGGAGAATGACCACAGCTTTACAAACCTTATGGTTCAGCAGATGTGGTTGTAAGATATGGGTTCACTAAAAAATACTCACCACTAAGCAATGTGAGAACTCCATTCTGAGGTTTTGATTTAAAAACCTGGAATTTCCAATAGAAAATTGGTAGCTTTACTATCATATTGGTCTTGGGATACAGAAATATTCAGTTGTCTCACGTAAGCAATAATGTGAATCAGGAGTATTTCAAATTGCAATATTTTTATAAATCTGCAAGTCATGAGCTAAGAAAGGGTTTCAGAACATACAATGACTCTTATTTCAGTTTTCTTTTGTTGGCCTCAAGATATTCTGGGGATTTTCTCGGTAAATAAATTAGAAGCTTTCATGGGAGGCATTCATTTTGGAAGATCACCTCAATATTTGAGTAAATTATTTGAACAATGTATTCTCTGATTAGTAAAATATGTGCATTTTTGAGTAAATGTGGGATTATTGAAATGTTCTAAGATTTTAGAGGAAATATCATAGCTACAATCATTTCCTGGGCTGTGGATTTGAATAACATCATCCATATGTACATTGAGAAATTTTATAAAATCCTGAAATGCACAGGAACCAAGTAAGTACCTAGACATCCATGAGAACAGAAACAAAGGAGCTTCAGAAACACATTAGTCAACCTCATGCTTCAAAGGTTTGAGTTAATGAAAAATTGAGTTAGACCAGCAGTACAACGTCATGTAGATCAAAAGTTCCCACTCTAATTCCTTGGCTGTGAGAGGAAAGTGTATTTCCAGATTTTTCTTTGTAAAATAAAAGAAAGTCTGAAAAATGCTGACATGCTTTCTTAATGCTTTTAGAACTTGTGAAACTCATTATGAAACTCATTGAGTTATAATCTAACATTTCCATAAAACAGGACAGGCTGATGAAATTAACATGCTAAAAAGTTGCAAGGGAAATCTACCTCTACAACAAGGCAGGATTGCAGTATTGACCCTCAATGAGTGCTGTTTCCTCACTTGGGGGATAATTCCTAGTTGGTGGAATACTTAGTCCACAGAGCCTCTTAATTTGTTCCAGTTTCTCACTTACTTTCCCCTGGAATATTCAGAGTTATCACCTACGGTTTTATTAGTCAGAACTCTTTGGTTGCCCAGTCATGACTTTATTGATTGATTGACTGATTGATTTTCTCAGTGTACTTTATTCTACTGCTGTCTAGCTAAGCAGCCCACACAAGACAGAAATGGGTAGCACAATATTTATTTTTAAATATTCCCGTTTACTTGTAGTGTCCTTGAAAAAAACCAAAACCTCACGGAACTCACTCATATAGATAAGTGAAGACCAGGAATAATAAAAGTACTGTTTCAATTGCCTAAGAAGTTGTCTGTTTCTCTCACTAGATTATAATCCCTGTGAGGGTAGGGACATTAAGTATCCTTCAGGGTGTCATCAACACTAGTATAGTAGTTTGTACATAATATAGGAGCTCAATAAACATTTTAGTTTGGTTGATTACATCTGGGGTTATTAGCCCCTATGCAGTATGTTTCCTCTACTTATTATAAATTAAACTTCACAATGGCCTTTCCAGTTAGACAATATTATCCTAATTTGCTAAAGTTCCAAGGTAACATAGAAAGAAAGCAAAATAACTGGGATGAGAACTCAGGGTTTCTTAGTCCAGATTTATTATTTCCACTCCCAACCAGCTATGTGAAAGAGTGTTCCAACGGACAGTAGTAGTTTCAAAATCTTTACTCATTCCACAAAATAAAATAACTAGTTTTTTTAAAAAAATTTTAACATAAATACCTAATATAAGAATCCTTTCTTACCACAGAAAAGGCGGAGTTTTGAAATTCATTATTCCTTTCAACTTTGAAGGAACAGAAAAGTCTTCAGTTTACTATTTAGAGAAAAGACTTCCCAATTGCTAATCCAATATTTTCCCAATCACATTCCTAGTTGGAACATAGGCACTGAGTTTGGAACCTGAAGCCTATTTCCTGTCTAAAATTGTTTTCATTCATTGTATGTGAACACTTGTTTTTTATTGCAAAGTTGTTTACAAAGTTGAACTGCTGGAATACATTTCTTTTAATGAACAAAAGAATGATGGAATATTTAGCTGGAAGGAATTACAGAGTTGCATGCAACTCGAAAGTAGTTTTAAGGTTTGAAAGTTCTAATGTAGGCTTTTTAGTCTAAAGTGGAGGAATATGTAGGTAAAAAATTTTTAATAAAAGAATTGAATAACTCAGAAAAGGAAGTTTGACAATCTCTTCAAACTAAAGAGAACTTGCTTTCATCTAAAAGAATGTTTCATTCATTAAACATTAATGAATATAAAATCCTTGCTACATGCCAGGCATCAGGATATTGTTCACTAACATTGATCCCTACCCATAACATAAAAGATAATCAATAATTTTATATTTTCATAAGAAATGGCAAATGACTGTTATTGTAAAGGCAACTTATGTAAGTGACAACAAATTATACTCAGAATCCCAACAGTTAAAACAATAATATCAACACATAAGGCTGAGATCAACTGCATATACAAGCCACCTTGAAAACAAAAACCTGGTACTTGGTCTATAGAATATGTGAATCAAAAAGAAAGTATTCCTTTTTTTTAATTGTTGAAACTTCCGTCTTTTACTTAAATGAAGATACAATTCATGCACCATAAAATCTGCCATTTTAAAGTGAATGATTCAGTGATTTTTAGTATACTTATAGAGTTGTGCAACTGTCACAACTATCTAATTCAATTTTCATCACCTGAATTAGAAACTCCGTACCCTCTAAGCTGTCACTAGCTGTTCCCCTCTTTCCCCTAGTCCCTGGGAACCACACATCTCCTCTTGGTCTCTATGGATTTGTCTATTCTGGACACTTCATATCAATGGAATCATACAATATGTAGTCTTTTGTGATAGACTCCTTTTACTTAGCATAATGCTTTGAGTTTCACCCATGTTGTAGCAGGAATCAGTACTTCTTTCCTCTTTATAGCTGAAAAATACATCACTGTGTGGATGGACTACATTTGAATCATTCATCAGTTGATGGACATCTGTATTGTTTTTATTTTTTGGCTACTATAAAATAATATGAACATTCATGTACAAGTTTTTGTGTGAACATGTTCCTTTGATAGGATCAACTTAGAAAAAAGAAAAGTAAGAGTGAAAAAGGCAGCTAACACAGTTCCAAAGACAGCAAATGGCCTATTACAAATCCAGAAATCAGGATTCTAATATTCCCTAATTATTCTGAAGATAAGTCACTATGTCCTTTGCTACAGGACATATTCATGGGCTCCAACCCAGGCATACTAAATTAGAATTTCCAGGGAAGTAGGGTGAAAATCTCTACATTTAAACAAGGCTCCCAAGTGATTCCAATCATTAGCCAAGTTCAAGGAACACTGGTTTAGTCTTTGCAACTTAAAGTTGATTCCTGAGAATCTCTAGCACTCCATCTCCTGGAAGCTTCTTAGAAATGGAGAGTCTCAAGCCCCACTCCAGACCTATTGAATCAGCATCTCATTTTAACAAGATCCCCAGGTAAAAGGACTTGTTATTCAATAAATGGTGCTGGGATAGCTGGCTAGCCATAAGCAGATGAATGAAACTGGACCACTACATTTCACCATATAAAAAATTAGCTCAAGATGGATTAAAAACTTAAATGTAAGACCCAAAACTATAAGAATCCTAGAAGAAAACCTAGGAAATACCATTCTGGACATGGGCCTTGGGAATGAATTTATGACTAAGTTCTCAAAAACAATTGCAACGAAAACAAAAATTGCCAAGTGGGACATAATTAAACTGAAGAGCTACACAGCAAAAGAAACTATCAATAGAGTAGATAGACAACTTACAAAATGGGAGAAAATATTTGCAAACTATGCATGTGACAAAGGTCTAATATCCAGAACCTATAAGGAACTTAAACAATTGAAAGAGTAAAAAGTAAACCCCATCAAAAAATGGGCAAAAGACATGAACAGACACTTCTGAAAAGAAGACATACAAGCATCCAACAAACATGAAAAAATGCTCCACATCACTAATCAACAGAGAAATGCAAATCAAAACCACAATGAGATACCATCTCACACCAGTCAGAATGGCTACTAGTAAAAAGTAAAAAAAAACAAAAACAACAACAACAAAAAAAACAGACACTGGCAAGGCTGTAGAGAAAAGGGGATGTTTATGCACTGTTGCTGGGAATGTAAATTAGTTCAGCCACTGTGGAAAGCAGTTTGGAGACTTCTCAAAGAATTCAACACAGAACTACCATTTGACCCAGCAATCCCATTACTGGGTATATACTCAAAGGAAAATAAATAATTCTACCAAAAAGACACATGTACTTTTATGTTCACTTTGGCACTATTCACAATAACAAAGACATGGAATCAACCTAAGTGCCCATCAATGGTGGACTGGATAAAGAAAATGTGGCTCATATATACCATAAAATACTATGCAGCTATCAAAAAGAATGAAATCATGTCCTTTACAGCAACATGGATGGAGCTGGAGGCCATTATCCTGAGTGAACTAACATAGGAACATATCCTAAATGAATTAACATAGGATTCCCAACCCTAGCTGCACATTAGATTTTACCTAGAGTGCTTTTAAGAAATATGATCCCTGTGTCCCACCCCAGACCAATTAGAGCAGACCAATTAAACTCTTAGGAGTTGGAGGTTGGGCAGCAGTATTTCATTTGATTATCTTAGTTCCCAGGTGGGTTTAATGTGCAGCCAGGGTTGAGACACATAGAAACTGGCGATCCCTCTCAGGCAGCCGTCCCCAACCTTTTTGGCAGAGGAACCAGTTTCCTGGAAGACAATTTTTTTCACAGATGCAGGGATGGGTTTCGGGATGAAACTGTTCCACCTCAGATCACCAAGTATTAGATTCTCATAAGGGGTGCACGACCTAGATCCCTCACATGCACAGTTCACAATAGTGTTTGCTCTCGTAGGAGAATCTAATGCTGCTGATTTGACAGAAAGCTGAGCCCAGGTGGTAAGCCTGCCACTCACCTCCTGCTGTGTGGCCCTGTACTGGTCTTCTGCCTGGGGGTTGGGGAACCCTGCTCTAAGGTAAGGCCAGGAGGTGAATCCAAGAAGAATACTATGTTGTCACACAGTTGTTCCACTGCAATATAGATATAAAATTTCATGTACTTAATCCTTTAGTTCCACTATTTTTAAAAAGGAAAAAAAGGGAAAGGAAGGGAAAAGGGAAGGGGGAAGGAAAGTGAGAATGAGAAGGAAAAGGAAAAAGGAAGGGAAAAAGGAAAGGGGAAAGGAAAAAGGAAAGGAAAGGAGGGAAGTAAGAAGGGAGGGAAGGAGATATGAGACAAGAAAAAAGTATTATAATATGCTACATAAGAACCTTATAGCTTGAATCAATTGCAACAATTTTTATTCCAACATATTAAAAATTTCCCTGTTAAGTTTTAAAAAATTCTGTTGGGGTATCATTTACATACTGGGAAATTAATCTCTTTTTGTGTACTGTTCTGAATTTTGACAAACACATAAGCTTGGGTAACCACCACGGCAATCAAGGCACAGCAATTCCATCACTCCCAAAAATTTCACTCATGCTGACTCTATGTAGTTAGCTCTTCCTTCTACCCAAAGACAACCACTACAACTTTTCTGCCTCTACAGTTTTGCCTTTTCAAAATGTCTGAATGTCAAATAAGTGGAATACTGAGTCTGGCTTTTTTCAAATAGCATAATACATTTCAGATTTATCCATGTTGTTTCATGTATCTGTAGTCTGTTCCTTTGAATGGAATACTGTTCTACTGAATGGAAATGCCACTGTTTATTCACTTACCAATTGTAAGATGTTCGAGCAGTTTCTAGTTTTTGGCAATTATAAATAAAGCCACTATAAACATTCACATACAGGTTTTTGTGTGAATATACATTTTAATTTCTCTTGGGTTATTACCTAGGAGTAGGACTTGTAGGATTGTATGATAATTCTGTGTTTAACATCATAAGAAACTGCTAAGCTCTTTTCAAACAGACCCCAGTGTTTTGGCTTCTCATCAGCAATATATGAGAGTTCCAGTTGTTTTGCATATTTGTCAACATTTAATACTGCCAGGCTTTCTGGTTCGTTTCTTTTAGTTTTAGCCATTCTGTATAGTGATATCTCATTGCAGTCCCTTTAGGTTTTGATGCCCTAAATTATCCTCAGCTGTATTTTTTAACCTTGTTTTTAAAAATCTAGCAGGTAACCTGTTTTGTTATTATTATTTTTTGTTTCCTAGCATTAAAAAACTTGTACAGAATTAGACAGAAGAGTATAATAAATCTGTGTGAACTGATTACATAGTTTCAATGATTGTCAGTATTTGCTATTTCTTTTCATCAGTCGCCACCATCAATTTTGTTTGTTTCTCAAGTCCTTTAAAGCAAATTTTATATTTTATTTCATTAGTTAATATTTCAATGTGAATCCCTTGAGGAACGTCAAAAACAAAGCAAAGGTAATCACATATAACAAAATTAGCAATAATTTTTAATGTCCCCTAATAATCAGTCGATTTTCAAATATCTTCAATTGCCTCAAGCATGTCTTTTTAAAAATTGCTTTGTTGAAATTTAATTTGCTTATGACATGAAGTGGAAGCTATAAATCCGAGGTCCTACTTTGTTTTTCAAATGATTGTGCTTCCACTCAATTTTCAGAAATAGTTTGAAGTCAGTTCAGATTTTACTGAGCTATAGTTTATCTATTCAACTTATATTTTTATTCTACAACAGCTATTGGGAATTATAAGGCAGATGTTAGGAACATTGAATTGGTATATCATTTAACCCACAGATGGAAATAGTTAAAAGATGCCTGCCAAAAATGGACAGTACAGTTAATTGATTATGTTGGCAGTGAATATATGGGTTGGTATTACCAGCCCAGGGTAGCGGGGGAGAGGACAAATGTGGTAGTAGGGGAATGGGAAGGGATTATTTATTTGGCCAGCAGACAGAGGGGCTCACTTCTCTCACCTGGCATTGTTACAAATAAGGTTTGTTGATAGTGGACCCCTAACACAACTATGGAATTGATAAAACACTATCAAGAGAGGGGTGTGTGTGTGTATGTGTGTGTGTGTGCGTGTGTGTACGTGTGGTATGTGTGTGTTTTCCCAGAAGTTTCATCCAAATACAATTTTGGTTTTGTTTAAAAGAATTTTTTCTTTCTTTCATTTTAGTTTTTTCTTTCACTTTAGTTAGTAAATAGACAAGACTTTATGTTGAATTTGTTCCATTGCTGCTTTTATCTTTTTAAAATGTGGTTTAGTTCACAGCCGAGTCATATAAAAGTAGTTAATATTTAGATTTGAAGATCAGCATCTTGGTGTTTTCTGTTCTGATTATTTTAAGTATATGGTTCAGTTTAAATTCCTGCTTGGAACAAGGCTTTTGTTCATTCCAAACCTATATGTATTCCTACAGCCTTGAGCTCTTTTTCAACATTTGCACAAAGGTATTTGCTTGCTCTATTACTGTTTAGTACAGATAAGAAGGTTCAAGTAAATGTAACCTGCACAATAAGAATATAATCACTGTTTAAAATCAAACTTCAGAACAGGTCAACATGGCATAATCTCCTGTCTAAATGATCTGTAATTCACCTCTCCAGATAGTCATCTTGGCCCTGGAGTGGTTTAAAAGGTAGTAGCTGCCAAAAATTGTTAACCATTAAACAAAGGTTTGCTTTTCTTTTATGTGGCAGGAATAAAGGTACACTTTTAAATGGTCTGAAAAACGCATTGGTTTTGAATCCAATTTACTCTATAACCCTTGCTTTTGGGATCCAGGAGGAACCTTTCCAAAGAGGGTTTTTGGTTTGTTTTTGGTTTTGCCTTCATGGAGTGACCTGAGCCGAGGTATGTGGGTTTTATTTCTGGGGGGCAAAGTTGACATAAAGAAAACTTGGAAAACCCAAGGAGACTTGAAAGGACTGTGCATTACACTGGAATGTATTCCATCAATTGTCAGAGTACTTAAGGACACTGAGTCATTATGGGGAATGTCCCCTTCATGGAGGTAACAATGGGTTTGGATTATGGAGAATATTCATTTCTCTTTACTGAACCATAGTGCAGTTTGGCAGTCCACACATTCACCCTTCATGGTAGCTAAAAAGTAAACATTAGTATTTATGTTCTATTTCATAAAATTAGCCCGCTACATTGCTTCTAGCCTCAAAGAATTCTGTAGTTTCACTTTCAAGGCAACTCTAGAAGACAGTATTTTAAGCACTAGGGGACTTGCAATGCATACACAACCAGCCTCTTATGGATTCAATTAGTCACCGTTAGAACCTGAACATCTAAGTTTCTACTTAATTGTCTGTGCTCAAGGTAGGTTTCTTCCAGGGCATTTCTTTCATAGTTATATTTGGTTTCTGCCAAATTATTCTTTTGAGATTTAGATTTTTTTTTTTAGACCTTCACCAATGGAAGGAAAATGTCAAGTATTTCATTAGCATAATGGACCTATATGCCAAAGCCATGAAATTATCATGTTACTTATCAAATTCCTTAAATCATACATGTTGGCAAAGTCATCACTTCCTTCCACTTATTACATTTGTTGTTTTTACTGCCAGATGAGAGAAACAAAGATATTTGAAGTGATCTTTTCTAATCAGGTGACTTGCTACTATGAACATTTAGGTTAGGCAATTCTTTGCTGGGGTAGGGACTGTCCTGTGCATTTTATGCTTACCAGCATCCCTGACCTCTATCCACTGTTTCAATAGAAACCTCATCTCAAGTCATGACAACCACAAATGTCTTCAAACATTGCCAAGTCTCCCCTGGGGAGAAAAACTGTCCCCTATTGAGAATGAGTTTTACAAACAGCAAGACAGGTATTCATCCTCAGTCTTTTGAATTATTTATTAATTAATACATTCCACAGTTGGCTCCTGTGTAAGGGGTGGTGCTAGACACTATTGGATATGATCTTTGTACAAAGCTTGTTTTCACAGAGGCTATGAGTTAGCCTAGAAAGCTCACAATCTAACCTCATTCTTAACATCTCCCTCGCAAGAGTCATGAACCGGGTCAGTATAGGTAGGCTAGGACCCATATGCAAACTCACACCTTGCATTGGCTCATTATCTGCCTATTTGACCCTGAATACCCAAACCAGAGCATCTGTGTAGCCTCAGTGGGCACTCAAACGGGATGACTCCATTCTCTCTTGAACCCTTCCAGGGTGTTAGATTTGTGCCATTGATTATCTACTGCCCAGTTTACAGACACTGTGTACAGTTCATCATTTTCTTATTTTTAATGACTAGCACCCTCTGTAAAATAGATTTGGCTAGCTGCCTGGATGAATGGTTTGGTCAAATATTTTGGAGCATCTTGGCAGCCAAGCTAAAGAGTTTGGAGACAATTTCTTTTAGTATGGGAATGACATGACTGATTACTCAGTAACATCCACATGTCATGGTGCTAGAAAGATTTAGAGAAGAGAAAACATGAAGACAAAGAGAGAATAAAATAATTTTATATTCCTTCTATGGATCAGTAAAGTACAGTAGCAGAATAGCAGCAATGCCAACGAGGAACAAGGGAACAAAAAGGAGAGCCATTTCAAAGAAAACATAAATAAGATTATGCAAGAGGAAATGATCATTACAGAGGAATTGAAAGTCAAAGGACTCAAGTTCAGTGTGTGTGGATCTGAAAACGTGGTTTCTCCATTAAATATAAATATAAGTATTGAGATGAATCAAGATATCCTGATATACTGAGGTCATCATTCTTCATGTAACTTTCCTCATTTGAAAGTAATATTCTTATGAATTTTCTATTCTTACATCAAGTCTAGCTATAAACTAAGAGCAACCAAACAGGAGGTGGGATGACTCACTTTTTGAACAATAACACAAGTAAACAATGCTGTGAAAAGCAACATAATATGAATACAAGAGGCCTGAAATCAGAATCAATAAATCTGGGCTCCCAAGATGACATATGTGAAGCCTCACATGGCATTATTCACCACTCAGCTCACTGCACCACATTTCTTTTTCTTCAATGTGAAAAAAAGTAGCAAAAAAGTAACTGACAAGTGAAGCTTTCCTTAAAATATATTTTTAGAAATGCCAATTAAATTAATGATATCCTTATTAATAATCTTCAAGTAGTTATATAATTGCAGAATAATCTCAAGCCCTAATTTTAAAGTAAATAAATATTGACTGTCTCATATATGTCAGACCACTTTTCTGAGCACTGATCATAAAGGGGATTATAAAATAAACTCCTTATTCTCTTGGAGTGTACATTCTAGTAGGGGGAGACAAACAGTAAACATATAAAGAAATGAATATGTAATAAATCATGTGGTATTAAGTGCAATAAAGACAACTAAGGCACTATAATAGGATTGAAGGTGATTGAGGTGTTATTTTTGATCAGTGAAGTGACATGTGAGTAGACTAGGAGAGCAGGAAGCAGGCTATGCAGTGTCCTAGAGAGGACTGTTCTGAGCAAAGCAAACAGCAGGTGCAATGGTCCTGGAAAGGAGAAGTGCATGGCCCCTTAGGGAAACATCAGCGAGGCCAGGTTGCTGGAGCAGAATGAGTGACAGGGGAAGGAGAGGAAGTAAGAGGGAGTAAGGGCCAATTTATTAAGGGCTTTGTAGACCATGGAAGAGACTTCAGGGTTTTCTCCCAAATGTGATGGGAAGAAATTGGGAGTGTTTTGGCTAAACAATGACATGATCTGATTCACAGTTTCCAGCAGTGGTTCTGAACCAGGGGATAATTTTTGCCTCCAGAGTACATTGGGCCGTGAATGTCTGGAGGCATTTTGGTTGTCACAACTGGGGAGAAGTGCTCCTGGCCTCCAGTGAGCAGAGATTAGTGATGTTGTTAAACATCCTACAATGCAAAGGACAACCCCTTTCTCTTACCACTGTCCATTCCCACCATCAACACACACAGCAAAGATTTTTCTGGGCCAAAATATCAACAGTGCCATACTTGAAACTCTGGTTTACAGGATACCTCTACCATCGTGAAGAGAACAGACTGTGGTGGGGTCAGGGTAAAAGCAGGAATCAACTTCATTAGACTCAGATGTCAAGGGGTAGAGACTGAAAAGTGGTCAGATTGAGGATACTCTGTGAAGACCAAATCAATTGCATTTGTAGATAAATTTAGTATAAGAGGTGACTCAAGAATGACTCCAAGTTTTCTGGCATGAACTACTGTGTTGAGGAATTTAGGGAGAGTAGCGAGTTTGGGAAGATATCAAAAATTCATTTTTTAACATATTGACATTGAGAACTTATTAGCTATCTAAGTAGCCATATATAAATATGAATCTTAGAAACATGGATCTAAAGTTACATGTTTGGTTGCAAACATAAATGTGAGAGTGGTATTGCACAGGATTGTTAATTGCAGACAACAGAATCCATTCTAGCCCATTTAAATCAAAAGGGGATTTATCTTGTTCTATCCTACCCAATAATCTCTGGGTAGGATAGAACAAGACCTGATGGTATTTGGTCAGAAACAATACATCCAGGGTACACAGCCAACCACACCATAGGAAAGTTCTGGTGAAAACACCACTGTTGCTACTATCCACTATGACTTTACAGACTGGACACTGGAGATGTACTCAATTTGCCTCAGACCAAGCAGGTGTCTTAGCCTTCATGCTAGATAACCCCATCTCTCCTAGTCACAATTGTGCCCAAATCTTGCACCTGTGCATTTGATATCACATGTCTCCACTGTAGCTATAAGAAAAACGTACAGTTTTAGCTTTGCAGTTTCTAATATTGGAAGGCGAGCTAGAAAGGTTTAGAATGAATATTGAATAAGTCAACTTGCTCTCTATCTGCCTCAAGAAGCCACTGGCATATAGATGGAATTTACAGTTATGGTGTTTGATGAGGCCACGTGGGGGAGAGAGAACACTTAGTGGGATGAGCTCTTAGGCATCCCAATACTTGGATGTCTGGTAAGGAGACGGAAAAGAATCAGGTAGTGACAGGTATGAAAACCAGGAAACTGCGATATCTTGAGAAGCCAAACCAGGAGAGTGTTTCAAGGAATAAGTGATCAACTGTATTGAATGGTGCTGTCAGATCAATTAAGGGCAGATAATTAACCAGTGGATTTGAAAACACTGAGGTTATTCATAGCCTGACAAGAGACATTTCAGTGGAGTGATGGGGACAAAAGCCTGACTAGAATGGGTGCAGGAGAGATTGGGAGAGGGTGAAGTGGGGACAATGAGTATAAAAGGGACAGAGATACAGTCCTAAAGTTGGAGGGGAAAATGGGGCTAAAGAAACATCTTTTTTTCAAATGGAAACTATTTTAAAATTAAATATTAAAAGAAAGGCATACATAGTCACATATTAGAACAATCCAACCAAGTTCTATAATTTAAATTCTGTCTCTTTCATAGAAATTGGGTTATATCTTGGTCTTTGCAAATACTGTGCATTTAAACATTGCTCCTAATCATTTGGAAAGCCTCCATGGGGAATGCCAAGGGATTTCTGATTATCAGCTCATTGCCCTCTGAGCCTTGCCACAGTCAAGGTGTTATGTAAAAAAAATCATTGCCAAGATCATCCTTCCACAACTGAGATCTCTGATTTTCTTTAAGCTTTTCCTAAAACACTTTTCATTTCATTTTTCTCTGCTTTTAACCAACGAGCTTCATTAGAAAATACTATCCTTTGTTAACCATAAGAGAAGTTCACTTGAGAAAGTGCTAGAATATGAAGATCTTGCTGTAATAATATATCTGTCTTCATCTGCTGAAGTACAGCTACTATGAAAACAGAATGAGTAACTGGTTCCATTCAACACTCCCAGCTCTCCCTAAAGGGGAACATATCTGAAGAATTAAGTGATTTGGTCACCTTTAATAAATTTTCATTTCCATAATATGCTCTTAACAATTCAGAGACACTTTTCTCCATTTAAGTCTCCCAATGGGCATCTCTATTTTTTCACAAACTGTTCTTAGTTATTATCATTGTCTTGCTTATGGAGATTAGGTTTGCTGCTATGACAAATCAGAGGAGATTTTAAAGGATGACATTACTTTGACAATTTCAGGATATTTATTCATATCTTTAAATATCAAAAGGATTAGAACAGTCATTTGTTTTTTTCCTTATATATTTTGCATGTTAACCTCTCATCAGATATATGGTTTGCAAATATTTTCTCCCATTCTATAAACTGCCATTTAATTTTGTTGTTTCCTTGGCTGTGCAGAAGCTTTTTAGTTTGATGTAGTCCCGCTTGTTTATTTTTGCTTTTGTTGCTTGTGCTTTTGGTGTCAAATCCAAAAAACTAATTGCTAAGATCAATGTTAGGGAGCTTTTCACTTGTTTTGTTTTCTGTGACTTTTATGGTTTCAGGTCTTACATTGAAGTAAATACTTTTTGTGAATGGTGAAAGATAGGAATCCAATTTCATTCTTTTGCATGTGACTATTTAGTTTCCCCACCACCATTTATTAGAAAGACTGTCCTTTTCCCACTGTGTATTATTGGCACTTTTGTCAAATAGTAGTTGACCATATATGTTTGGGCTTATTTCTGGGCTCTCTATTCCTTTCCAGTGGTCTATGTGTCTGTTTTCATGCCAGTACCATACAGCTTTGATTACTATAGCTTTGTAATATAGTTTGAATTAGGAAGTGTGATGCCTCCCGCTTTCTTCTCTTTCTCAAGATTGCCTTGGCTATTCTGGGTCTTTTGTGGTTCCATAGGAATTTTAGGATTTTTTTTTTCTATTTCTGTGAAAAATGCCATTGCAATTTTTTTAGAGGTTACAATGAGTCTAAAGATCACTTTGGGTAGTATGAATGCTTTAACAATATTAATTCATCTGATCTATGAGCATAGGATATCTTTCCATTTTTTGTGTGTCTTCAGTTTCTTTCATCAATGTTTTATAGTTTTCAGTGTACAGATCTTTCACCTCTGGTTAAATTTATTCTTAAGTATTTTATTGCTTCTAATGCTATTATAAAAAGGATTGTTTTCTTTTTTAGATAATTTATTGTTAATACATAAAAATGCAACTAATTTTTTGTATGTTGATTATGTATTCTGCAACTTTATTGAATTCATTTATTAGTTCTAAAAGTTTTTTGGTGGAATCTTTAGGGTTCTCTCTATGTAAGATTGTGTCATCTTCAAACAGAAAAAATGTTACTTTTTCTGATTGGGATGTCTTTTATTTCTTTTTCTTGCTTAATTTCTCTGTCTAGGACTTCTAATACTATGTTGAATAGAAGTGGTAAGAGTGGGCATACTTTTCTTGTTCCTGATCTTAGAGAAAAATAATTCAGTTTCCCCACCATTGAGTATAATGGTAGAGGTGAGCTTGTTATATATGGCCTTTATTATGATGAGGTACACTTCTTCTATACCCAATTTGTTGACAGTTTTTATCATGAAAAAAAATGTTGAATTGTATCAAATGCTTTTTCTGCCTCTATTGAGATGCTCATATGATTTTTATATTTCATTTTATAAATGTGGTATATCACATTTATTGATCTGCATGTTGAACTCTCCTTGAATCCCAGAGACAAATCTCACTTGATCATGGTATATAATCTTTTTGACGTGCTGTTGAATTTGGTTTACTGGTATTTGTGCATATTTTCAGTTCTTTTCAGTTTGCTGAGGTTTATTTTACTGTCCAGAATTGGTCTATTTAAATTCACTGTTCATCACACTTAGTGAATATTCATATGTTTCACTACAGAAATATTCATATGAGTTATTTCTTGGGGCTGCCCTAGTCTCTAATGTGGGTACATACACAATATATGTAGTATATAATATTCTTAAAATTTGAAAAATGGTGAATTCTGAAATACATCTTATTTCAGGGATTTAAGATAAGAAATTCTTGGTTATATTATCATCCTCATGATCTAGAATAAGTTTATATTATTTTTAGATTATCACTCCATGGAAACAAATACATTTTAAAATTTCATAGAACTTGCAGACTCAAAAGAATATTTCCATAGACCATGGGGTCTCTGATTCCCAGCTAAAAAACTTAGTAATGATGAATTTACAGTACAATGGTGTTGAGTTTTCTTTGGCTCTAGCTGCTTTCTCAGCAAAGACCTTTGAAATGCTAAACTGTCTGACAGGCAAATTTGGCTAGCACTTTTGCTTTGGATTTTCTTGGATGTGATCAGAATTGCCAAAGGTAATTTTATTGCTTTTCTATGATGAGTGCCGAAGATTGCAAGGAAATCACTGAGGAGAAAGAGATGAACAGTTCATGACAAACATCAAACCCATGTGGTAATGAGCCAGAGGCAAAGAATGCATTTAAGGGTCCTTATAATTGTAAGCTTTAGCCCAGAATTAAATAAATAATGCCAATCTTGATTTAAAAATGTTGTTGAGTGAAAATGATCAATCAAGAGGCCTCTATTGTTGTTGGGCGTGGTGGCTCATGCCTGTAATCCAAGCACTTTGGGAGGCCGAGGCAGGTGTATCACTTGAGGTCAGGGGTTCAAGACCAGCCTGGCCAACATGGTGAACCCCGTCTCTACTAGAAAAATACAAAAAACAAAAATTAGCCAGCTGTGGTGATATGTGCCTGTAATCCTAGCTACTCAAGAGGCTGAGGCAGGAAAATCGCTTGAACATGGGAGGTGAAGGTTGCAGCGAGCCCAGATTGGGCCACTGCACTCCAGCCTGGGCAGCGAAATGAGACTCCGTCTCAAAAATAAAAATAAAAAATAAAAATAGTCTTCTGTTGTGTAGGATGAGGGGAGAAAGACTCAAAGATCAGCTACGAAAGTTAAACCATTAAATTCAATGGACACAGTATAGGCCAGCCAAACCTTTGGGCAAAGAAAGACAGTCCAGGGAAAGAAAACAGGCAAAGCTGTGACATGGTTTGCATTCTTTAAACATAAGTATTCAAGGAATCAAGAGAATCATGGGATTGACTAGATATTGTAAAGGCTGATGCCACAAGTGCTCTGCACATTTTGCACTCCTGTTTGCCCAGGAACTAAGACCTCTCTCTTATTTCAATAGCATTATAGAGAAATGCATGTGCTAAGAGGAGAACAGTAATTGGGGATGGAGCAGTACATCATCTGGTTGGCTCCACCTTGACAAAGTCTTGAACAGCAACTTGGATTTGATGTCATTAAAGAGAAGAATATTAAAAGTTACTTTTAACTGGCTGCTACTGTGTGGCTTCCCCTCTGGACTCTGGGTAGGCTTCATGTTAAGTAATAAAAGTGATCTGATATATATTCCAGTTGAATGACATGGTCTGCTCTTGGATACCTGCTCAAAAGGAAAAGTTCAAGAAGCTGAGACTCAGGACTGGAAACAGATGGATGAGCCATCTCGTGGTGCCCTGTGCAGGCGAGAGGGTGAATGTCAGTGCCTCTATTGCTGGGATGAACCTCCCTCTCCACTGTTGGGCTGGGGAAAGGGGGCACACAGAAAGTCAGTAGGCTTTACATAGCATTCTTGACAAAGCATTTATTTTTTCACGTATATTTCACCTAGATGTTTAAAAAACCAAAGGGTAGATTAGAGCTTTTGAAGAACCCATTACGAAACACAACCCTTGGTCAGGGATGTCACCTAAAAATTCCTATTCTGATTCTACTCCCATTTCAAGTTTAGGAAACATGCCTGCTGGTCTGCCTCAGTCTCCTCTATATCTGAAATAAACTTCAGAGACAGAATGGAGATTTGGTTACGTAAATGGTGGGTATCCATAGCATTCTTTCAAGAGAGAAAAAGGCCAAGCCAGTGCTGCAGGTAGTCATGAGTAGAATTCTTACACCCCGTGAAAAATGAAGCTGTGCATGATTCTGTTTCAGCATTGACTATTTGGTTGCATTAAGTGGCTACTTTCAGTGAATGCAAAGTTCAGCCTCCCAAACTGAACTCTGTACCTGAATGCTCTGGGAAGCTGTCCTTATTTTATTTTCCTTCAAAACCCTACAGCCTGCTGGCCAGGTAAAGTAAGAAAACATATGGTCTTTGTTTAGTTACTTCATGCTTACCGCCAAGACTAAGAGGAGGGTAAGGAGTGAAGATTTCTTGGCTGTCTCTGATGCTTTCCTTTAATCTTACTTTATTTGCTAAGAGCTAATAAAAAATCTGAAATGCTTAACTCTCAAGTGTTGCTTTTCTTCTGAGCATTGGTATTTGATTTGTTCCTCGGCCTAAACTCCCTCTCTCTTTTACCACCAAATGCTTGATTGTGAACATCCTTTTTAATGCCGTGTTCATTCTCCTTCTTTATTTTTCAGTTTCTTAAAGTTTGCTCTTTCTCCACTCTTATCCAAAACTCTAAGCTATTTTAAGCTATAATCATATTGGATTTATACAAAATAATTTAACTATAAAAGTAATAATCTATTTTTGAAAAGGATGAGAAAATCATTTATAATTTTACTGTCCAATAGCAATAGCTCTTTTATTCTCTTTTAATATGTGTTACATTTTTCATAAGACAGAGTGTGCATAGAATTCTGCTACAAACGTCTTTCACCCCACATTATCCTATCAATATGATTTCGTGTTCACTAATTCTGCTTTGTAATAATTAGGTTGATTATTCCACTGAGTGACATTGCCTCAATTTTACTTAACCATCCTGCTCTCAATGGGACATTGTGATTGACAATATCTGCTTTTAAGGCTGTATTAACACTGACAGGAGTTTTGTAAAGCAATCAAACCTGCACAAAATTAACATGTAAGGCCTAATAATGTGTGAGCCTTTGGATATGAAAATGACAAGTTATAAAAACTTTGTGACAAATAACTCAACAAGAACAACTCTCCTTGGTTATTTTCAAGACGTACTTACAACTGTAGATTGGGAAAGTGAGCATATGTATGATAATACTTAAGAATGAGTATCAGCATTCTTAAAAAAAAAAAAGTATCACTAATATAATCATCCATACCCATGAAGTCAATTTGCTGCCATATCTTTTCTGTAACTTACCCTTGAAAATATGACTCTTGAGAGAGAGATCCAAGATGGCCGATCAGCAGCAGCTCAGGATTGTAGCTCCCACTGAAAGCGCAGAGAGTGAGTGGACGCCACCCTTTCAGACGAATTTTTATTGCCCATGGACCAGGAGATTCTTGGCAGAGGAGCCCCACGGGTCGCCAGCGCAACTCTTTTGGCCAGTGCGGCCGTTTTGCAGGCGCCCCAGCGTGGCGGTTCTCAGCCCGGAGTATACGGGACTGAGTGCCCTTTTGGTTGGCGTTGGAGCTCCGGGAAGGCAGAGTCTCCCATTCAGCTGATTGAAAAGTGGACTGAAGTGGGGAACCAGACCGAGAGAAAAGCAGAAAAGCGCCACGAATCTTAACGCCGCTGTTTCAGCCGGCGTAGTGGGTCGCCGCAGGGGAAGGCTGGTACCCACCTCCACAAAAACAAAACAAAACAAAACAAAAAAACAGAGCAATTGGAATTGCTAAGGATTGAGAGTTTCACAGCAAGTACAGCTGAACCCGGGAAGGTCCAGCTCTGTGGGGGGAGGGGCGTCCGCCGAAGGAAAATTAAGAAATAGAAAAAACTTTATCACCAACAAGCTGGACATCCACTCAGAGACCTAATCTGAAAGTCAGCAATTACACAGACGACAGGTGGATAAATCCACAAAGATGGGAAGAAACCAGCGCAAAGAGGCTGAAAACACCCGAAATCAGAATGCCTTTCCTCCTACAGAGGATTGCAGTGCCTCATCACCAATTGAAAAAGGCCTGATTGAGAATGAATGTGAGGAATCAATAGAATCAGGCTTCAGAAGGTGGATAATGAGAAACTTCTGTGAGCTAAAAGAACATTTCTAGCCCAATGCAAGGAGACTAAGAACCTTGAAAAAAGGTTTGACGAAATGTTAACGAGAATGGACAATTTAGAAAGGAATATAAGTGAATTAATGGAGCTGAAAAACACAATACGAGAACTTCGCAAAGTATGCACAAGTTTTAACAGTCGAATTGATCAAGCAGAAAGGATTTCAGAGGTCGAAGACCAACTTAACGAAATAAAATGAGAAGACAAGATTAGAGAAAAAAGGGTAAAAAGGAATGAGCAAAGTCTCCAAGAAATATGGGACTATGTGAAAAGACCTAATCTACGTTTGATAGGTGTACCTGAATGTGACGAAGACAATGAATCCAAGCTGGAAAATATTTTTCAGGATATTATCCAGGAAAACTTTCCTAACCTAGCAAGGCAAGACAATACCCAACTCCAGGTAATACAGAGAACACCACAAAGATATTCCTCAAAAAGAGCAACCCCAAGGCACATAATCATTAGATTCATCAGGGTTGAAACGAAGGAGAAGATACTACGGGCAGCCAGAGAGAAAGGTCAGGTTACCCACAAGGGGAAGCCTATCAGACTCACAGCAGATCTCTCAGCAGAAACTCTACAAGCCAGAAGAGAGTGGGGGCCAATATTCAACATCCTTAAGGAAAAGAACTTTCAACCCAGAATTTCATATCCAGCCAAACTAAGTTTCATAAGTGAAGGAAAAATAAAATTTTTTGCAAACAAGCAAGTACTCAGAGATTTCACTACCACCAGGCCTGCTTTACAAGAGCTTCTGAAGGAGGCACTATGTATAGAGGGGGAACGACCAGTATCAGCCACTTCAAAGGACCCATCAGTAAGCTGCATCCAGATCCATCTTACATGCAAGGATATACAGAGACTCAAAACAAAGGGATGGAGGAAGATTTGCCAACCAAATGGAGAGCAAAAAAAAAAAAAAAAAAAAAGCAGTAGTTGCAATTCTCATCTCTGATAAAATAGACTTTAAAGTAATAGAAACCGAAAGAGATAAGAAGGACATTGTATAATGGTAGAGGGATCAATGTAACGGGAAGAGCTAACGAGCCTAAGTCTATGCGCACCCAATATAGGAGCACCCAGATACATAGGGCAACTTCTTGGTGACTTACAAAGAGACTTGGACTCCCACACAATAATAGTGGGAGACTTTAACATTACATTGTCAATATTGGACAGATTAATGAGACAGAAGGTTAACAAGGATACCCGGGACTTGAACTTAGACCTCGAACAAGTAAACTTAATAAACATTTACAGAACTCTCTACTCCAAATCCATAAAACACACATTTTTTTTCAGTAACACATTTATTCTAAAAGTGACCACATGGTTGGGAGTAAATCACTCCCCCAGCAATTGCATAGCATTTATAGGTTTAAATGAAATATTGGTTGGCTGTTTGTTTGTTATTTTCCTCCCTTATTCCTTCCTGTCTCCATTGTATAACACAATTATTAGTATAAAAGAGTTTTTTAATATCCATTTCTAGACTGCATTCTAGCCTGGGCAATAGAGCAAGATTCCCATTCTCTCTCCCTCTTTTTCTCTTTCTTTCATTCTCTTTTATTCCTTCTTTCTCTCTTTCTTTTCTTTTCTTAAAAAGAAAAAGGAGAAAAGAAAAACAGTCACAATGTATTAGGATATTAAAAAAAAAGAAAATATGACTCTTGATATATCCAACTCCCAGGTCAAACTAGTTATATCTATATCAAAATCTTCAATATTTGGACAAGATAAGCATTTATTTCCTTATCAATTACATAGTAAGTTGCCTTTTAAATATCTTTCAGTGTTCTAATATTTACACATTCTAATTTCTTTCAGAGAAAATTAGAAAATAGAATTTTTCTTCTAGGGGGTTTGTATTTATTTGTAGACACTAAAAGCTGAAACTAACAGCTTAATAAACCTGACTGCATTATTACTATCAAGCCTAATAACGTTGTTTTGACAAAAACATGCTCTTCATCCTTTGTTAGTGACTGCACTATTCCTTTTTAAATACACAGTGCCTCTTTTTTTAATTCAAAAAATATTTTATTTACTGTCTTGTATACCTTTATATGTTTCATATTTTGCCTCCTCATATGACAATGGTCCTATATAACTTTATGGAGAAAGAATAGAGAGACAATTCAATCTTCTAGAATGGTCAACTGAATTTTTTTTTTTAGCTTGTACATATAGTTTCTTTCTTTCTTTTTAAATTATACTTTAAGTTCTGGGGTACATGTGCAGAATGTGCAGGCTTGTTACATAGGTATACATGTGCCATGGTGGTTTCCTGCACCTATCAACCTGTCATCTATATTAGGTATTTCTCCTAATGCTAATCCCTCCCCTTGCCCCCACCCCCTGACAAGCCCTGGTGTGTGATGTTCCCCTCCCTGTGTTCATGTGTTCTCATTGTGCAACTCCCACTTACGAGTGAGAACATGCGGTGTTTGGTTTTCCATTCTTGTGTTAGTTTGCTGAGAATGATGGTTTCCAGTGTTCATACATAATGCCTCTTAATCTGGATATCGATCCTTTTTCTTTTTAAAATTCTTTTGTTAATAAAATACTTGAAGTATACAGAAATCCTAGAGATTAATGATGCAGTCATCTCCTAGACAAACATGTTTTACCAAAACCTTTTAATAATCTTATGAGATCATTACTTTTTTTCTTATCCAATCTTTATTTTAGTATCTCTTTTTTTCTATTTAAATATATTTTTCTTAAAGTCTTCTCTACTTTATAGTACTTAGTATACCTGTTTTGTTTTGGTAATTGGTCTTTCTCTGGATATATATTTTTTTACTCTCTCAAACTATTTTAAAATAGTTTGTGTCACTTTGTTTTATGTGTTTCTTTTGTGGGCAGCATATGGGTACATTTAATTTTTAATCCAATCTGATAATCTCCATGTTTCATTAAATCTTTTTGTGTATATTTTTACTGACATGATAAAGTTATTAATGCTGTCTTTTTTCCTTTTTTCTTTAATATCTTTTGATTTGCTACTATTTTTATTTTCATTTTCTAACTTCTGTGGGATGAATAACTTTTTAGTCTAGTCTTCTTCTAATAAGATAAGGTTTGCATTTGTATTACTTTAGTGGTTATTCACACATGTTAGCATACACAGCAAGTTTAAATTTTTCTAACAGCTTTAAGGTTATTTGGTGGTCCCACCCTCCTGCAGGACATAGCAAGAGCTTTAATGATTTAAATAGCCATAGAAACTTCTTCCCATTCTCTTGTTACATGTGTCTATAATTTTACTCTTATCTCTTTCAAAAAAACTTATTTTTATCAAAGTTAATTATGTTTATTCACATATTTTATTAATTTTAGGCTTCCAATTGTTTCTTGTACTCCACATTTTCTTCTGAGTTTCCATTTCATCATTCAGAAGCCCCTCACTCCTTGTAACTTTAGTGAATGTCTCCGGCTTTGAGTATCTGAAAAATGTCTTTACTTTGTTTTTGCTTTAGAATGATAGTTAACTGGGTATAAAATCCTGGGTTGGCATTTACCCTAAAAATTTTGAGGCTATTAATTCATTATATTCTGGCATCTATTTCCAATTACAAAGAAATGCACTGGGAATATAATCAACAGGAGTCAGTTCTCAGTCTTTTCTCTCTGGCAGCTCTTAAGATATTTTGTATGTTACCCTTCATGTTCTGTAGTTTCATTACAAGTGTCTAGGTGTGGATTTATTTCCATTTATCCTCTTTGGTACTTGGGGCATTCTTTTAAATTGAAGACTCATGTCTTCTCCAATTTAGATATTTTCCAGCTATAATAACAGACATTTCCTCCATTCTTGGCGTCCACTTCTCTGATGCCACTCCAACATAGTCAAAGTGATGGTTTGGGGCATCTCATTACAGCCTGGCCAGGATGGAAGTCTAAGCTCTGCACTCTGCCTTTGCTGGCTGGGGTAGAGGTACAGCTGCAATTTGTTCTTTGTGTGTGTGTTTTTTTTTTTTTTGGAGTTTAGCTGGAGTAGAGTGGTTAGTATGTAAACGTTTTTTTGCCAGTTGCCCTTTTCCTAGTTTTTGGCTAGAGAGATCTGGCTTTTCTCAGGCTTTTTTGTTTGTTTGTTTTGGTCTGTACCTATTGGTATTTCCAGGTATCCAGTCTGGAATATATGATGCAAAAGAAAATCTCAGGTCCCAAGGTCCCTAGCCAGTATACCTTCTTTTCTCTATCTTTCAAAGGCTTGTTATATTTGATTTATGTTTAATGTTCAGGGTTGTTCGTGGTACTTAGCTGGAAAAATAGGAAAAAGCATGTTTACTTCATCTTCCTGGAAGCAAAGCCTATGAATTTTAAAGTCATTGTCAGACTTCTCTATAAATTAGTTTTAAGTAGGAAGAACTTAATGATTTAATTATCAATATTTTTGACTATGTTCCTCACATTAGATTTCTTTGCCTGTTTTGCATGTTGGTTCACAAGCTCATTTTGAGAAAGAGATTTTGCTTTATTTCTCTCTCTTTCTATTTCAATGATCCCTTGTCTTTTTCTAGTCATTTCATTATCTCTTTCTCAAGACACTAGACTTCAATTCAAGAACCAGGTTTAAAATGTAATTCAGGGTTCTTGTTTTTTTTCAGTCAGCTACAGTTATCACAGATCTGAATCCTAAGGCATTTGGTGACCTGGCTAATTTCCTAGTGATCAGCTATGACTGAGTTCTTCCACTGGTTTGGCCTGTAGGTAAGTGTGAACTCAGTGACTGGCAGCAGATTTTTCAGTTTGTTTTCATTGGTGGGGAAGGAGGAAGCCCCACTTCAGCCCTAGCTTTAAGCAATGAGTTTGGTCCAGTGCATACCAAGTGGAGATGGAGAACCACAGGGCACGTTAGTCTCCCTTGCTTTGAAGCCCAACTGTCTTCTGTTAGACCCAGGTTTTGAGAGGCTGCTGGGTTTTGCGTTTCTGTTATTCTTTTTTGTTGGACCACAGCAATATTTATTTTTATCACAAGCTTTTAAAAATCTTTTTGATATCTCATTACTATGTGTTGGGAGCAGAAACTGCACCAAAACATGAACTTGCCTGGCTATCTTAATGGAAAAATCTAAATTTTACTTAAACACCTTTGGAAACACTTGGGGGGGGAGTAGTTTACATAACAAGCAGCAAAACCCCAAATTAGCTCAGAATAGGTTAATTTCAAAAAAGAACCAGTTTTTAGTTAACATCATTTATTTATTAGCAATTCTGATATATAATTATGTAGTTTTCTTACATCCCCCCTTCACGTGAACCCATCATCCAAGTAACTTTGTGTTAAATTGTTATTCAGTATTATTAGGTAAATATAAGCCAAATGTATGCTATCACTAAACTTTCTTCTAACCTTTTTCTCCCCCTAGTGCTGATAACTGTCTCATTTTCCTGTGCTTAGTTGTCTTTTTATCTATGGCTAATTCTTCCCATGTCCTATTATGGGTAATGGAGATTTCCATGCAGTCAAATATCTCAGTTTATGTATCAGTTACCTTTTTCTCCTTTCTGACTTTCTTCCTAGTACTCTCCATCTTCACATCCATTAAGGCCAATTACTTTCTTGAACTTCTGACAAATGTCTTCTTGAAACTTCTCTTTGCCATCAATCTGGGGATTACCTTTTCCTCTTTCCTGTGTCAGATCTCCTGTCTAAGGGCCTCACTACTTCTTTCTGGATTTACTGTGGTGTGGCTCATGCTCTAGAGACTTATTAAGAAAAGATACATGAGAGACATCTTTAAAAAGAAATCTTTATTTTACTGTCACTCTCAATGAGTAGGTTGGCTGATACAGCATTCTAGGTTAGAAATTATTTTCACCTAGAATTTTTGGAAGTCATTGATCTATTTTCTTCTAGCTACTAAAGTTGGTAAGTCAAAGATTGTTTTTTGTTTATTTGTTTGTTTTTTCCTCATCTTTCATATGGGACCTGATTTTTATCTCTGGAATATTTTAGGACTTTCTCCTAATCATCTGTGTTCTACAGTTTCACAATTGTGTACCATAATGTGGGTGTTTTTTTATTCTTTGAATTATGCTCTAGGAAGGTCTTTTCAATCTTGAGACTCAGATACTTGAGTTCTGGAACTCCTTCTTGAATTATGTGGCAGAACAGCTAAACTTCGCATTGGAATTTAGCTTTTCTCCTTCCAGAGTCCACCCCCAACCCCTATTCCCCTTACATCCAGGTAGGCCAGATGATAATTCTAACCAATAATAGGAGAAGGGACATCTGGGCTAAGGCATTGCAGAAGTAGGTGGTTTACTCTACTCTCTTTCCTCCCATTTGCCAGATGGATGCAGCAAATGTCAAGGTGCTAGGATGATAGAGCCACAAGGTAGAAGGATCATGGGTCCCTTAGTCATCACAAGGAGATAAGCAGCTTGGTAGCCAGTAACCATGGGCATTCATGTGTTATGTAAGTGAGAAAAGTACTTTAATTTGTGAAGCCACTGATGTTTAAAGGTTTGTTATAGTCGTCAGCGTTCCCTGACCGATATATCTTTTTGAAATATCCTCCAAACTGCTTTCTCTGTTCCCAAATTCCTGCAATGCTGATTAGTGAGATATTCGATTTCCTAGATTAATCTTCTAATTTCTTATATTTTCTCACATCCTATCCATCTCTTGGGCCTTTTTTGCCTACTTTCAGTGAGTTTGATTTGATAATTTCTTTGAACTATTTTATTGAAAAACTTCGAAGGGGGAGATGAAGAGGGAGAGAGCTATCATACTTTTTTAATTTCCAAGAGTATTTCTTTGATTCTTCTTTTATAGTATATTTTATAGTATATAGGTCATGTTTGACTAACTCAACATACTTCTTATCTCTGAGGATAATAATTATAGCTTTAAATTATTTTCTGATTTTTACATCATTCATTTTCTTTGTGTGTATTGGAAGCTATTTCATAATGTCTTAATTATACAGGGCTGCCATACTTCTTTAGACTGAAGCACTAGAAGTCTGACTGAAAGCTCCATGTGGGACAGGGAGCAACTAGTGAGCTTCCTGTAAAACAGTTGCATGGACGACTGGCTTCTTCACTGGATGAGCTCCAATTATGTGTCATGAATTTTCCACTTGGCCCTGATTTTCTGGGAACAATACAGGGACAGGAGATTGGGTGGGAATGGAGAGTGGTGTTCCCATCATTTTCTGTGTATACTGGTACCTCACCCTTACCTTCACCTTAACATGTGCCAGGTATCATCCCTAGTCTCAAGTCTCTCTAATTCAATGTATGCATAGAATTACAAGGATGGGGAAGAAATAATTACCTGATATGGAAACAAAGGCTGGGTTATTGAGGCAGAGCAAGATTGGTTGATTGGGATCTTCCACAGTCCCAGAGTTTTATAAGTCAAGTGGTGTCTTAGTAATTCCTCTAGCCAAGATGTGGGTAACACAGGAGAGATAGTAAGTGGGATGTGGTTTGAGGTTCTAGATAACTGGCTTTTTATAGGGTAGAAGGACCCAGCAACAAGAAATGAGAGATAACCTGGGATTGCCAGGGTATCTCACTTTGGAGTTGATTTGGAAAGTCATACCCAGAAACAGAAGTGAGTGAATGAGGACAGTGAGACAGGAAGAGGAGAAAAAGCCACAAAACAGTGAGTTATTAAGTTAGTAAATAGTGTGGGCAACTGGGGCTCAAGCTCAATCAGTGCCATCTGGGGAACTAGTAGAACAGATCTCAGAATTGTCACATCAAACTAAATGGAAGTGAAGTCATTTATCTATTGACTCTTGTTGTCTCTCATTGGTTACTCTCTGGGGCATCAACATCCCCCTCAGACTTCAGAGGAGTGTCTGTTGAAGGCCCAATGGGTCTCCCTCTGCTTTGGAGAAAGTCCTGAGAAACCAAGCAAGGAGATGCCAAGACTGAGATATGACACATTGGCAGTATGCATGGAATGTCCATCCCAGCTGCAGGGGAGATCAGTTAGGCTAAGAGCACATAGTGAAAGATACCATGAGTATCTGATACACGATGTGGTGGAAGGAGGTGACACAAGTGACTAAACAGAAGAGAGAAGCACCTGCCTAGCTCAAGGGGGTCAAAGTCAGAGGGTTCAAGCAGAGATCCTCAAAGAAGCCTTCAAAAAAGGCCCATATGACAAAGGACCAGCTTTAAAGGTCTGCCAAGCATAAAAAATGAAGGCAACTCAGAAGAGACCAACTCCATTCCTTTCCTTTCTCTTCCCTTTCTTACTCCTCCTTATGCCCAAACTCTTCAGGTGGTCTGCCCAACATGCTAGGGGGTTGGGGAAGAGGAGAAACCCAAGTTCACACCCATTTCTTCACTGGAGGTTTCAAGTGTGGGGAAAGGGATAGAGTGCTGCCTTTAAATCAAGCTTTCTGTTTTCATCTATATCTTGGATTGGACAATGACTTGAGAACTGAGACTATTTGCAACTGTCTATAACCACAAAAACTACATGTTACATAAGAATGAACAGAAAATTTTTTATCTTGGGGTAGGGTACATTCAACCCTTCCAAATAAAAGTTATATCAGGAATGTAGCAGATAAGAAATAAAGTTGCATTTTGATTTTAACATCGCCTGTGCTTATTTGACCAACATGTATCTTTTCTTATTTTCCCTGGTAGACCATATTTTCCAAAATGAAAGAGGTGATGAAGGATATGGCAGACAGAAAGCTTGGCTTGAGGCTATGAGAATGAATCCAAATTATTTACCGCTACTCATAAGGCTCACTGTGGGCCTGAGCCTGCTTTTCCCTCCTAGTCACGTAACACTCTCTTCTTCAAATTCTATTCTTCAGCCACAGGGAGATCCCTTCACTTCTTGCAGAGCACCAATGTGTAGTTCCCTCCCCTGTCCTCTACGTTGTTGTTCTCTCTCCACTCTCTCACCTCCTCTGTCTTCTCTTATGCTCATCTAACTTACTATTCACTAGATCTCAGATTTTGCCTCCTTCAAGAAGACCTTCAAGCACTCAAATTCCCAGCACTCCCTGTACTCCATCTCTCCTAGCACCTTACCACTACTATATTTACTTGTTCACTTTGTGGTGTACTTTTTGCCCATACACACCACCACAATTTCTGTAAGAGATGGTCTGTCTGGCTCTTGTCTGCATCCCCAGAAGTTAGTATAGTGTCTGGCATACAGTGGAAAATTACTGTCAAATGAATTAATTTGTATGTGTATTAACATAAAACATCTGATAAATGTACATAAATCAAGCCACAGATTTAAAAAAATAAGCTTTACTATAAAAAATAAAATGAAAAGATATCAGAACTATCCTGAAAAATTCAGGATTTATGTGGCTATATGTAGTAAGTATGTATCTCTTAAGAGAGTGTTTCTCAAAGTGTTGTCTCTGGACCAGCAGCATCCCCTGGGAGTTTGTTAGAAATGCAAATTAACAGCAGGGAAACCTACCCTACCTCACTCCCAACACGGAAACTCTGGGGAGAGGGGCCCGGCATCTGTGTTTAATAAGCCCTCTGGGGCATGCTCAAGTTTGAGAACCACTGGCCTAATATTTGAAATGCCCCTCCCTGCAAAAAGCTTAAGTCATATTTGAGAGGAGATGGTGTGTCTATTAAACATCCCTGAAAGCTGAGATCTGTATGTTCTCCTTCTCCTTGATTTCATTCAAGTTAACCATCCAAACTAAAGACTGTCCAACACAGTCCATTACTAGAGGACTCAGCTGGAAAGGATTACAAATGAGTACTACTGTCAATAGCTACAAACGGTCTCCAGGTGTGTGCATCTGGTATGCCTGGGCTAGGAAATCACTGGATTACTTGCTTCATTTAGCTCTGCATTTTAACAGTCTGACATTTTAAACTTCATGGTTGGATTTTTAATCAGATGGGCTGATCTCTGTCATCTTGGCATGACAATTTACTTTGTGGGAGAGTTGAATTAGCAAAGGTGTTAAGCCTCAGGTTTGGCCAAGGGGAGAGGAAGTGACACTTAAAATGTATGACCATTCCATGCGGGGACTTAAGAAGATCAAAGCCTCCTGTTGGATAAGGACAGTGAAGAGCCATACAGAAATCATCCAGAACCTTCAGTGCGTATTTACTGATTCTTTGACCCAAGGAAGTTGTATATTCTTAAATCCCTATCAAGTTCAAAACGACAGGAAGTCTTGTATCATGGGTTAGATTCTATTTTATCCATGAGGATCACCAATAGGACCAATGGGAAAGACCTAAGACATAGGAAGGAAAATATATTTTTAAATGTAGTAAAACAACAACAGCAAAAACAAAAAACCAAGAAGAGCACAAAGAAAAAGTGGAACAAATAAACAAAGGAAAAATGCCAGACACTATGTAGAGGAGGAAAAGAAAGAGAAGAATAAAAATGCCAACCATCTTAGGTGCTAATGGCTGTCTACTTGTTCTTTAGAATTGCTCTGTCCAAGAAGGAAGCTGTTAGTTATATGAGGCTATTTATATTAAAATCAATTAAAATTACATAAAATTAAAAATTCAGTTTCTCCATTACACAAGACACATATCAGTTGTTCTGTAGCCACATGTCGCTACCATATTGAACAGCACAGATTAGGACACTCCCATCATCATAGAAAGTTCGATTGGACAATGCTCCTCTAGATCTTACCTTAGGATCAAACTTGTACTCTCCCTGTCTTTCTAGGGTACCTAGATCCAAAGAATATGGAAAACTGAAAGGTCGATGTCCAGGGATGCAAGTAATTTTGCTTTGCTAATGAAGTTAGAATTTTCTCTGAAATTCAGTGCAAACATGGTCTGGTTTGTTTGTCTATACATCTCTCAAGCATATATTCAACACAATTCAACACAACAAATGTTAACTTGGATGCCTGCTCTGGGCAAGACACTACCCTGAGCACCACCTGAAGAGTAAACATTGCACAGCATATACTCCCTGTTTTCCAGGGACATGTTTGACAGAGCATGTAAGACTAGGACATAATTATAATACAAGATAAGAAAAATAGGTATGTTGGGAGGGGTGTGCTCTTAGTCTTGCTGTGCATATAATGCCTTGTTAAAAATATGAATGTTTCAGGATCATCCCCAGACAGGTGTATTTGTTGGTTCTGAGAGAAGCTTCCAGCATCAGGCATGTACCTTCTTTATGGATGCATATATCTATAAGATGGCTGGTGGGTTTAAGGAGGCAGGGAAGTACAAGAGAATGGGCATTGGTATGGAGGTCAAGAGAAAAAGGATTTATAATCTGGCTCTGGCACAGACATTTATGTGCTATTGAGCAAATCACTTCAGCAACTTAACTGGTGACTGACTATGGTCAAAATAACTGATTATGATTCATGTTTGAATCTTCAAATGTCAGAAGAACAATCTAAATCCTTGAGAAGGAAAGTGAACTCAGGAATTAGTGAGATGTGAATGGAATAAACAGGGAAACCAAGTCCTGAAATCACCAGAATTACTCAAGGGAATTAAGCCAAATCAGAAGACAATATAGACAATCCTTTGGAGACAGATGAGTCATCTATAATACTTATCAAGCTATTAATTAATATAGGTAGATCAGCAATCCTTAAGGGAAGAGCACACTCTTTATAGATAGAGACAATTTTGGAATACAGGGAAGCATTCCTTGGGATACAGTACATAAAACTGAGAGTCGCTGGTAAAATTATGTTCCCAAAATACGGCACTTAACCAGGTGACAAATGAGTAACTTTCTGAGCACACTGTCCATAGATATTTCCTAGCCTATTCCTTGGCAGTAAAGGCTTTCACATCAATGGCTGATTGACTTGGGCCAGTGTGATGGACACCTCTCCTATGGCTGGGAAAACCAGAAAAATCAGTACTAAGTTTGTGGTTGACTTCAATCACATCGTAGCCTAAAAAGCACATAAGTATTTAAATTGTAACTTCTTCGTTCTCATCCTTGGTTTCTGCTTTGTCCATCTATTCTGGGATATTGCAAATACTTCCTTTCTCCCTCCTTTTACTGTTATTATTCCTCCTCCTTCTTCTCCTCCTGCTCCTCCTCCTCCTCCTCCTTCTTCATCTTCTTCTGCTGATGCTGCAAGACTGGAGATGAAGGGACTTGCTGTTTCTTTTTTTTATGATAAAGAGTTTTTTAAATATACTTTTAGTTCTGGGGTACATGTGCAGAACAACACATGCCATGGTGGTTTGCTGCATCCATCACCCTGTCATCTACATTAGGTATTTCTCCTAATGATACCCCCTCCCCTATCCCCCACCCCCTGCTATCCCTCCCCTAGCCCCTACCCCCGCAACAGGCTCCAGTGTGTGATGTTCCCCTCCCTGTGTCCATGTGTTCTCATTGTTCAACATCCACTTATAGAGTGAGAACATGCGGTGTTTGGTTTTCTGTTCCTGTGTTAGTTTGCTGAGGATGATGGTTTCCAGCTTTATCCATGCCCCTGCAAAAGATATGAACTCATCCTTTTTTATGGCTGCATAGTATTCCATGGTGTATATGTGCCACATTTTCTTTATCCAGTCTATCCTTAATGGGCATTTTGGTTGGTTCCAAGTCTTCGCTATTGTAAACAGTGACACAATAAACATACATGTGCATGTATCTTTATAATAGAATGATTTATAATCCTTTGGGTATGTACCCAGCAATGAGATTGCTGGGTCAACTGGGTATTTATATTTCCAGATCTTTGAGGAATCGCCACACTGTCTTCCACAGTGGTTGAACTAATTTACACTCCCACCAACAGCGTAAAATTGTTCCTATTTCTCTACATCCTCTCCAGCATCTGTGGTCTCCTGATTTTTTAATGATCACCATTCTAACTGGCATGAGATGGTATCTCAATGTGGTTTTGATTTATATTTCTCTAATGACCAGTGATGATGAGCTTTTTTTTTTCATATGTTTGTTGGCTGTATAAATGTCTTGAGAAATGTCTGTTCATATCCTTTGCCCACTTTTTGATGGGGTTGTTTGGTTTTTTTCTTGTAAATTTGTTTAAGTTCTTTGTAGATTACTGTTTCTTAACTGGATAAAGCAGATAAAGAAAGAAATATTGGCTGACTCAAGGTTGTCCTAATTTCCTTCATTTTAAAATATTTCTTCACCACCCCAGAATGCCTTCTCTAATGACAAACAATTTCCTGCTGTACCATATTTCAAGACTTTATTCCTTGCAAACGGCCATGAAAATGTTAGTTTTGTAAGTCTAAGCAGTTTTCTAAGGAATTTTTAATTGAGTTTCATTGGACATGCAGGCTAAAATGCAATTCTGGCTTTTATTACACACTAAAAGCCTGTCTTTAAAATAAATCAGCAAAGGAACATTTGGGTGCAATACATAGCAGATAAGAGGCAAGACGATCATGTTAGACCGTGCTGGTTGTACATTGTACAACTACAGGAAAAGTCATTCATAAAGTCTTTGATGTGAATAGTGTTCCCTGGAGTTGTACAGTATACAACCTGCTCAGCTGCTCATGACAGACATAACAGTAATATTTCTATATAATTATCATATGTCAGGCTCTGTGCTAGACCCTGGTGAGCTAAAGTAATGAAGTTTCTGTCCTCATGTAGTTAATACGACATCAGGAGAGTCAAAGAATTAAGGAAGTGTTCACGATTAAAGCATGGTGGGTAATATAAGAATTATATGGTGAAATGGAGCACAGAGAAGGGAACCCCTTTGAGAATGGGTCAGGGGAGATCCTAAAGCAATTGACATTGTTTTGAAATATTAGAAATAAACAGGACTTAGATAAGCCAAATGAGTAATATGATTGGAGTGTAGAGGGGGAAGGGATGCTGAGGAAGGAACATCATTCCAGAAAACTATTATGCATGAAAAGAACTAAATGATGTGTGATGTGCTGAGTTATCAGCTACTTTCCTGATGCCAGTTTTGTTGGAGCCAAATGTGCTTGCTTTATCAGTGCTCATGGCAGAGCCAAGCCATGGGTCATGCTTAGAGATGTCATCTCTAGGCAGCCACATGGACAGCTGTACTTTGCACCTGCTTGGTGACACTTGTCTCTAATCTTATGTTTTGCTCCAAAGTAAATGGGGGTACTTACTCCCCACTCAACTGTGGGACCTCATTAAGAATAGAGTATGTCTTAGTTTCCAATGTCCTTCATGGTATCTTTGCATGTGGTAAGTGTCCAATAAATATTGATAAAAAACAATTAAACCATCATCTAACAAGATAAATCAGCATAAGATAAAGATTGGGATTCTTTTTCCTTTTTCCAACTTTTCAATTAAGTTAAACCAACATAGACATGTAAGCTAAGATTTTGAGCCTGGTTTTTCTTGGTTTCAATTGTGCTGTCAGTGAACACATTAAGAGTGGCTTCCTGATACTATAATATGACAGAAAAGGACATTTAAACAAATAATGATATTTGCAGCCAAAGAGCCATGATCTCATGTTTTGATTCCAATCTTATAAACACTTGAAAGTAGCTTTATAGGTATCTTGGGCTAAGATACCTCTGAGAGAGCATATAGTCTTGTGCAGTCATTGGAAAGAAAACACAGCATCCTGTTCCAATAAAAGTTTCAGACACAGCAGTAAATCAGGCTTGCCTTCCAGAATGCAACATTAGGCCATCGGTTTGGGCATAACATTTGGCAATATCATTGAGACACTGAAGGTGATCACCATAATTCACATATATCTGCAGTTCCAAGGGAGTTTTATGTTGAAGCCAGAACATGACAATGGCATGCAGACTTTTTACCTCATATGGTGAAGACCATAGAGACTACCAGCCAGTAACCAATTAACAAGATTAACCTTTGTTTTGATCACAGGGGAGTGCTTTCTCAAAGCTCATAAAATATCTTTGTATCTCCACTCTATAAGTTTGCAATGACAGTGGGAGAATTCTCAAGTTATTCCACTCAGCTTAAAATTTTTTATGAATTTGATTGCAAAAATCCTCATTGACCTTTCAATTACACAACTCGTTTCTCTGATTAGTGACAACGTTGCCAGCAACAGTGAGGACAAGTGACCTAAAAAATGTGGGCTTTCATAATTTGGCCAATATTTTCAGCTTGTATTTAGGAGATTTTACTTCCAGTTTTCTCCTGGCTTTTGCATTGCTTTAATTTCTCACAAGCTCTTGACCCCAGAATAGCTATGCCAAATTTGATCATCCATGACGACAGTGGTATAAGTTATAGAAATACTGGCTTCCAGATTTCTTTGGAGAACAAATTCAAATTTAAATGCTGCTAATACCCCTATATTTCTTAGGAGAAATATGCTAAAATCTTTTGTTTCACTTATAGGGATACTCAAATAAATGAATAAACTTGCCCATTTAAGAGCTCTCATTTATTGTATAATCTCATGACTTTAGATTCTGATGATCCTGGATTACACTGGGCTATTTCAACACTTAATTTTTCATGGTTTCTTGAGGCTTTCAACAAAACAAATATACTTTACGGGTAGAAATAATTGATATGTTACAGCATTGATATAAATATCTTTATAACTGAGCATCCTTCTATATTTGCTTTGCACATAGCTGTCCAGGGGTATTTTTTAAAGAATGAATAGTTCTATAAATATTTCTCTATATCCATCAGCCAAAATATGTTAAGGCCATACTGTGACCTGGATAATTTTAAACAACATCGTTCCAATTTGTAAATGCAGTCAAACCACTCATCATTTTCAGTCTTTTGGCATCTCTCTCGTACCCAGGTCTATATTCTCACAGGTGAGCCCATCTCCCCCAGGAATAGTCAGGTTGATCACAGTATTAAGCCACTGTGTCTACAGAAAACAGGGGCTAGGAGATCCTAGTGGAGTATCTAACAACTGGAAAGGGCATGTTGGCAAGCAATCCCAGTAGCAGGCAGGCAAGAGATTTCAGGAAGGTTCTTCCCTGAGCTGGTAGGGAACAAGAGAAATACAGCCCTCCACCATTGTAGAAAAACGAGAGGGGATGAAGACGGTACAGCCCTAAGGAGGCTGAGCTGAATCTGATTTACCTGAGATTTCGCTTGAACTCAAGAGATAAGCCAGTAGGATAGAAATTTGAGGTGCTTGTCCTGGGAACAAAGAACTCTGGTTATAATAAACAGCAGAGGCAAGATCAGAGCCAAAATGGAGCCAGGAGGGCATGAGAGGATATTCTGGGTATTAAATAAGAATCCCTAAATTCCCCCAACAAATATAAAGGTTGGGTCTAGAAAACTAGCATGACTTTGAAATAAAGTGACTGTGCCAGGGTGACTTCAGTGGCTGGCTCTATTAGTCTGTTTCACACTGCTATAAAGAAATACCTGAGACTGGGATATTTATAAAGAAAAGCAGGTTCAATTGACTCACAGTTCATATGGCTGGGGGGAGGGGGAGCTCAGGAAACTTACCATAAGGTTGGAAAGGGGAGGTCAGAGACGTTTTACATGGTGGCAGGAGAAAAAGAGATGAAGCGGCACACATATAAACCATCAGATTGCATGAGAACTCATTATCACGAGAACAGCATGGGGAGACTGCCCCCCATGATCTAATCACCTCCCACCAGGTCTTTCCCTCAACATGTGGGGATTATAGTTTGAAATGAGATTTGGTTGGTGACATAAAGGCAAACCATATCAGGTGGCCCTGTTTTCCAGGCCATATGAATGTTTACCCCACGCTGCAGGGCCCTCAATAGCTCCATTCTCTCCTGTGGCTAAGCCCTTGTAATTTCTACAAAAAGTCTTTCTTCATCATTGAAGGTTCAATCTTGCACTAGTTTCCAGACCCAACCTTTATCTTTGTTGGGGGGGATTTAAGGAATTCTCGTTTAATACCCAGAATACCCTCTCGTGTCCTCCTGGCTGCCATTTTGGCTCTGATCTTGCCTCTGGTTCATATAACTGCAGTTCTTCTTTGTTCCCAGGACAGCCACCTCAATTTGTCGCCTACTGGCTCATCTATTGAATTCAATCTGAATCTCAGTAAGTCAGAATCAGCTGAGCCTCCTTAGGGCTGTACCATCTTCATACCTTTCAGATTTCCTACAATGGTGGAGGGCTGAATTCTCTTGCTCCCCACCAGCTCAAGGAAGAACCTTCCTAAAATCTTTTGCCTGCCTGTTATTGGGAATGTTTGCCAACATACTCCTTCTAGTTGTTAGACACTCCACTAGGATCTCCTAGCCCCTGTTTTCTGTAGCCACAGTAGCTGGATACCATGATCTACCTGTGTATTCATTCATATTCTCCAAGAAGCAGATGCTAAGACAAGATGAAGTATGCAAGGATGTCATTAGGGGACATGCCCACATGAAAGGAACTAGGAGGGGAAAGAAGCAGGCCAGGACAGCATTCACTTTGTGATGCAAATTGACTTCCAGTGAAGGAGAAAGGAGGAGAAGATGGAAGCTCCTAGACCATCCTTCCATCTTAGTAAGATTTGGGAAAGCCACCAGGGCATCTTATCCAAAGTCACCCATCAAAGAGATACTGTGTCTCTCAGGAAAGGACCTGCCTTAGAACCCCCTCAACCCCAATCACAATTAGTCATTGGTAAGAGCAGCCTGTGGAAAAGGGGCCGTGGCACAAACCCACTGACAGATTCCAGAGTGTACTAGATGGTGTTTTAGTCAATTACATCCCCTGTAGTCACAAGTGCCACCTGCACGCTCATGACCTTCACAACTTGTCAGTTTGGACTTCTTCCAGCACCCAAAGCTGGGTCTGTACCCCGAGGTAGCTATTCTCACTCTACAAGCATGCTGTTTTACCGTCAGGTCCCAGTCTCTCCTAGCCTGCTTTATCCAGCTGGAATCAACAGACAGCCAGGTCAGGCCTTATCACGAGTAGTGTTTTCAAGTGTGAATCCCTCTCTGGCATTTTTCCAGAAATGTATATGTACTTATAAAACCCAAATTCTAAGAAAAATTCATTGAAACGTTGAGGAAATGAGAAGAGGTGTTATAATTCTCCTCGAAAAATTAAAACTGAACAATCACCATAAAGATATAACTAGTCTGATGGAAGCCACTGACAAAAAGTCAAAAGAGCAGGAAACTCTGACATGGAGTCAAAGATCAAGGTTGGCATTTCCAGAACCATGACAGGAGTACAGAACATTGGTCATGAGCTAATCAATCATCCTTTCTTGCAGCTGTTGCCATTATACACGTGTGTGTTTGTTACAGATAAAATAAATACTAATAAGTTTATATGTATAGTATACTTTATATAAATCATATGATTGCTGTTCCAAAAAATAACAAGTTTTTGAAGCAAAATAAGTCCTTCAACTGGCAATTTCTACATGTGACTCTGGAAAGTGATGTTAATTTTATTAGGAGATCTGAATGTGAGGTTATTCATATGTTATCCAATAATATTTGTCAGCATTTTTCAGTGTTTGAATATTTATTGTAAACCATAATTCTTGGTAAAAATAGTAAACTGAAAACTCCTTATTTATTAAATAATTAAATGTCCATAATAGTAAGATATGAAGGATAGTGGAAGTATTCAAAGAATAATAGATGACTTAGAATAATTTGTGAAATTTCCAAGAATTCCAATATCTCATTCCAAGTCTTGAGGACTGTAAATACTGTGAGATAAAGCTTGGGAATTCTCCAGAACTGATTAGAGAAATGATGATGACTAAAATGAGAAATGCTATCTTCCCTTTTATCTAATCAGAATTCAATCCCCTTAGCCAATCTTAACTTTAATCTCAGTGCTGTGAGCCTAATTTAACTGTTTCTTCAGACTAAGGAAAATAATTACACCATGAAAATTTCAATTGTGAATTTTCCCAACTTGAGAAAAAGATCAACACAGTTTTAAATATTTGTCCTCTATAGAGCTTGGCAACAACATGGCTAAAAATAAAAGTGATATTACAACTAAAAAGAAAATCACACCGCTATAGTCATGCTATTGCTGCAGAATATTTCATATACTTAATCTCTGATTAACGTATCATCTCTCCAAAGAGCTATTCCCAATTTCACTCCAGTATCTTAGTCTGCTCAGGATGCCATAAAAAAATATCACAAGACCGTGTGGCTTAAACAACATAAATTTATTTCTCACTGCTCTAGAAGTTGGGGAATTCAACAACAAGGCACTGGCCAGTAGGATTCCTAGTATATCTCTGAGGTCCTTTCTTATAACATCACTAATTTCATCACAAGGGCCCTACTCTCATGACCTCACCTAACCCTAATTATCTACCAAGGACCCCATCTCAAATACCATCTGTTGGGTTGTAGGACTTCAACATGATAATCTGGGGTGGAGGACACAAACATTCTGTTCATAACATCTGACATGGCTTTCCTGAGACCAGAACCAGTTCATGAAAAGAGTCTAATCAGGTAAGCATGACTGGGCAGTTCCTACCACTTCTCCTTGGTGCTCCTACTCCCCTGCAGGCACCAGTCCCTTAATGTCCTCATGGGTCCTCTCTCTGGGATTTGGGGAGCAAGTGAAGGGAGCAGCACATTCCCATGTACAGAGGGCATACCATGTGCAGGGGTTTCATAAACAGCATCAGCTTTCACCCTTCCAGCATCCTTGCTGGGAAACATCCTCTTCCATTTTAGAAGAGAGACATTTGGGGTTGAATTGGTTTCAATAATTCATATGCCCATGTCACAGAAAAGTAAGGACTAGAGCTAGTCTTTTCTTAAAGATACAATTCAGATATTACAGAATTCACCCTTTCAAAGTATACAAGTTCAGTGCTTTTTAGTATATTCATAACATGCAACCATCACCCCTAATGAATTCCAGAGCATTTATATCACCCCTAAAAGAAACCCCATACCCTTTAGCAGTCACTCCTCATTCTTCCCTTTCCCTGGCCTCTGGCAACCACTTATTTACCTTCTGTCTCTATGAACTTGCCTATTTTAGACATTTCATATAAATTGAGTCAGACATTTTTTTTTGGTGTGATCTGGCTTCTTTCACTTAACATAAACATTTTCAAGCTTCATCTATGTTGTAGTATGAATCCCTACTTCATTTCTGTTTATGGCTTAATAATATTCCATTGTATGGATATACCACTTTTAATTATGGATCTATCAACTGATAAACATTTAGGTTGTTTTCACCATTTTGACTCTTATGAATAATGCTGTTATGAACATTCATGTACAAGTTTTTGTATTGACATAGATTTTCCTTTCCCTTGGCTATATACCTTAGGAATTGAATTGCTGGGTCATATGGTAACTCTATGTTTAACTTTTTAGGGAAATTCCAACAGACCTAGTTTTGAACCAAATATGTCTATGTTCTTTCAACCACATCAAGCAGTTATCACAACTTCCCTCAATCTTTGTTGCACATTCTAAGCACTTGGAGACCTTCGAAAATACCCTAAGCCCAGGTGTCCCCTATGCAAGAGATTCTGATTTAATTGGTCTAAGGTGGGGGTTAGACACTGGTGTTTGTTCAAGGCTCTGAGTGGATCCTACTGGGAAGCCAAGGTGGAGAATCATAGCATTCCACTTTATGCATTCCAGATCTATGGACCTTTCAGCTGAGGTCAGTCTCCCTACTGTTGATAAAGAGAAATAATAGGCTAAACCACTCTGGGAAGGTGTTGCCCATTTCTTGGCCACATCATATTTTAACAGAGTAAAGATGAACAGGTCTTTGACCGAGCATTGGATTTGCCTTTAAAGCATGATGAGGCTATGGTAGGCCAGCAGGCTCCTTGGTGCCTAGTGTACATCTATGAAGGTAAGAGCCTATTCCTTTTCCCCGACTTCTGGGATAACATTATCTGTCTGTGAACCTTGAAATAACCCTCTGAGATAGTGATGGTTATGATCCCCCATTTTATAGATGAAAATGCTAAAGCTTGAAGAGTTTGAACCACTTGCCCAAGATCCTCAAGTGGTGGAGCTGGAATTCAAACTGCAGGCATCTAACTCCAGAGTCCTCAGTCATAACTGATCTGTGATATTGACTCTATTCTAATTAACAACTTTAACAAAAATCTGTGATATTGACCCTCTTCTAATAAACAACTTTAACTTTATTCATCTTAATTACTGAAAAAATATCACCAAACATAGTACTCTATATGACCAAAACCAAAACAAAACACTCTGGTGAGAAGTGAACCAAAGACTTTGAAATCTGGCTCAAGGGATTAAGAAAATAAATACTGATAACAGAAAATTTCAGATGTTCTGGCTTCCAAACCTATGTTGGGAACCTGACCCTAAGGCACAAGATGTATTTTCCGTGACCCCATAATGGATATATTTAATGATTTTTTTCTGGTCTGAGAATGGGGTTCTGATAATGCACCACACACAATTACATTGTCCTGAGTCTGGGAGGACTTTCAAAGGTTGAAAAGCTTGCTAAAGTTTACCAGCACAGTGAGGCCTAAGCTGCCATCTCCTTCCACTGACCAAACCATATCAGTTTCAAAACCATCTCTCTCAGTAGCCTCTGGTTTTATTTAATTTACTGCATTTGGAATTTGATAAGTTCCTGGCTAGCTTTCACATTCTTTTGCATCCTAGTAATTCACATATTATCTTTCAGCTTTCAAATTCTTTGAATCTTCTAGTTACTCCTAGAGAAAAACTGCTTTAGTGTTCTATCCATTTAATGCCTCAAAAACAGAGTCAAACACAGGGATATATTCTTACCCCAAAATGTTATTATGGTCCAGAGACTCCTCAATGTCCAACATTTTGGGAGGTCCATTTTTTTGCGCACGCCCTCCACTGAGGATCTACAGATGAAAGGTCCCCGCCCTACAGGAGCTTACATTTTTGTGGGAGAACAGACAACAGCCAGTTAAAAATAATATAGGCATTCCCATAGAGGCATGGTATGTGGTGCTGCCCAAACTCATGATTGAGGAAGCTTGCACAGACTGTGGAGGCCAAGGAAGATTTTTTTTATGGAGGCTGTGGGCCAAGATGAGTAAAGAGGGACAACTGCATTCCAGGAGTTGGGAGGGCATCCCCAAAGCATCATCTGTGAAAGTAGATGTGATCTGAGCATAGATTGTAGGATATGGAGTGAAGAAATATAAAATGGCTAATCCTTGTATAGTCTTACTATATGCCACTTGTAGTTCTACCTGCTTAATAACTGCTTGTTAATCCTCACAACTCCTGGGAGATAGACACTACTATTTAGAGATGAGGAAACTAATGCAGAGAGAGGTCAGAGTGCCCAGTAAGGTATAAAGCTAGGATGCAAATTCAGGCAGCCTGGAGCCAGAGTGCACAGTTTAATTCTACTAGGCAGGTATGCAGAACATGCATGAGATCATGACTGACTTTGCCAGTTCATTCCATTCATTCATTCACTCTTTCATTCATTCATTCAACACATATTCATGGAATGCTGCTATATGGCAGGGATGGTAATAGGCTTGAGGATAAACAGACAAGGCCCTTGAATCCTATACTTAAGGTAATGGTGAGAGAAGGTCAGTGGGCAGTCTGCTATTTGACTAAGATGCAAAAGGGATAATAAGACATGGGCCCTGCCTTCTGGGTGTACAAGGCTAACAAGAGAGAATGCTGTAAGAATAGGAAACATTCTATCAAAAATCATTCAATATTATGGAAAGGAAATTTAGACTGAGCATTGAACCTAATACAAATTAATCTTAAGATGAGTAAGTGAGGAAAGATTGGTAAAGAATAGGTTGTTAGCAAAGGGGAGAAAGTTGGAGATAATTGATGCCAATGGAAAAGGAATGCAACTTGATATGAAGAAGCAGGGCAAGCTTACAGGGCTGGCAAATGCCACCTGGAGGCACCATGAACATCACTTGGTTCTCTATCAAAATCCATCAGGGTCCAGGCACCTGTAATCCCAACACTTTGGGAGGCAGAGGTGGGAGGATTGCTTGAGCCCAGGAATTCAAGGTCAACCTGGGTAATATCTCTGCAAAAAATAAAGCCCACAAAATCCATCAAGACTTCTCTTGGAATGTTCAAGGATGTTGCCAGCACATAGTAGCACCTGGAAGCCAGCCTCAAACAACTCTCTGGCTCACCAAGAGAAGAACTAAAGGAAGATAGTTCAAATTCTTTCATGAACGTACCCAATTCATATACTCTGGCCTTAACAACTTAGGCAGACTGGGCACAAAACACATGACCCATCAGCTCCTGATTGACTGACTTGCCCCAGTGTGAACCCCCACACCCACACTCACCTCCCCTACCTCTTTCAAAACTTGCCAGTGACAGGAGAGAGGAAATTACTGGGCTGAGAACATTTTTTTCTTAAAAATCTTTCCAAAGTTTCTTCTTAAACCGAAGCAGGGACAACACTTTACGAAACTCTTTCCAAAGCAGATTTTTCGTTTGACCAAAGGTATAATTTTTCCTCCAGGAAGTGAAGGCACCTCATGCTGGTGTAATCGAGTTTCCCTGGGAAGAAGCCGCTGCCCCCCTGGGTGGTGACTGCTGTTGAAAAATTAAACACAGATGTTTGGTGGGTCGCGTCCCATGCATCCCACTCTTTGTGTGTTTCCTCTTAGACAGATTGGAGCAGTTCAGGACATCCCTGACATGCTGGGCCTACATACTCATCAACGTGTCCATGCAGTTTGCTGTTATACAAATGTCTGAAACTAATTGGTCATCCAGTGAATCCATCAGGCACTACCATATTGGTTATCCCTTTTCCCAGCCATTGTCCCAGCCAACAAACATAGCAGTTATGTCCCTTCTTATTTGAGGAATTATGAAAAAGCTTACAAATTTGATAAATGCAGATTTTTAAAGCTATGTTCTTATTTACTCTTTCAGGAAATAAATGTCAATGATTTTAACCTTTCATATGAAGGGGAAAAGAAAGGGTGAAGGTCGTTTCCCAAACATGGTGCTATTAAGTGAGGATAATGGATATTGACTTGCTAGTGCATCCACCAATTAATAGTAATTTTTGAAAAGTTATGAGCAGAAATAGGAATAGGTTAAGCTTTAAAACCCACCTTTATAAATATCCTACTAGGTCTTCTATCTAAAGATAAAAACATATTTATCCCTGTCCCCCTCAATTTAGTCCATCCTTTATTTCCTGTCATTTTATAATAAAACTTCTGAAGAATTGTCTGGACTCCCTGAAGCTAATTTCTTTTTTCCCATGCATTTTGCTACTTCAATTTATCTATCTCACTATAAAACTCATTTACATGAAAACTTCCAAAACACAAAAAAAATCAGCTCTGTTTTTCAGTTATTTTCATTTTCTTTCTAGTCCTCCACTCTCTAATTTTAGGACCATGCTGTAATCAGGCTTGTGCATTAGTACAAGCTGACTTCCTGGTACTTGTTCACTGCTATGCTCTTCCTTGGTGGGTCCTTAAACAGGCCAATAAAATCCTAGTAAAAACACTGTCTACAACTTCATTCTGCGGCACAAATATTAATCTATTGTCAGTTATTATTTGCAGGCAGCAGTATTTTCTAGTATCAACAAGTCTGTCCAAATCTGGTATGATGCCAAAAAACTCATCATGACACACAATTAAAATACTGTGTTTCCACCCATTTTAGTCAGGGCCAGTAAATAGAGTGTGTGTACATATGTGTGCTGTATACCCTTTAAGTACACAAATGTCACTCAGTCATCTTGCACTTCTATAATTGTGCTCACTGAATGTGTTGCTTCCTTAATGATAACTGTAGGCTAGGGTGATTGATCGATTTGTAAGTGTATTCACTCTCCAATAGCAAACCCTGCAAGCAACTTTTGAGTAATTATGGGGTAGGGAGGGAATAAGTCAAAGCTTTAAAATCACATTCAAAACATGCAGTTATTTCTCCCCATCACCCAATTTTTCTCCAGATAGTGACACATTTCTCAACTTCCTTTTACAAGGAGACTCCTTCTAGGTGTTGCCTCTACTTCCTGTTTCCACTTTCCTGCCTCCCAATCTTGTGAACCTCCTCTTTCCAAGCCATTGCAGCCACCAAAGCTGTTTTAATGAAGGATCATTAGTTACATCCACGTTACTATATCCAACATTAGTTCTCAGTCCACATCAGGCGTGGCTCATGGGCAGCATTTTACAAAGTTCATCACTGTCCTGGAAACACTTTCTAGGCTGGGTGCAGTGGCTCACACCTGTAATCCCAGCACTTTGGGAGGCCAATGCAGGAGTTCGAGACAAGTCTGGTCAACATGGTGAAACCTTGTCTCTACTGAAAAAACAAAAATTAGCCAGGTGTGGTGGTACATGCCTGTAATCCCAGCTACTTGGGAGGCTGAGGCATGAGAATTGCTTAAGCCTGGGAGGACGAGACTACAGTGAGCTGAGATCACGCCACTGCACTCCAGCCTGGGTGACAGAGCAAGACTCTATCTCAAGAAAAAAAAAGAAAAAGAAAAAGAAGAAAAAGAAAGAAAAAAGAAGAAACATTTTCTATACTTGACTGTCAGGATAGGCACAGGAAAACCTTCTTGGTTTTCCTTCTGCCCCTGTTTCTCCTGAGGCTGCTTCACTGGTCACTTCTCCTCTTCCTTTTTTTTTCCTTTTTTTTTTCTTTTTCAAATTGAGGTGAAATTCACATAACACAAAAGAAAACATTTCGATTCACTGGCATTTAGTACATCCACAATGTTGTGCAACTACTCACCTCTATCTAGTTCTAAAACATTGTTATCACTCCAAGAGGAGACCCTGTATCCATAAAAAGTCACTCAACATTCTCCCCTCCACCTAACTCCTGGTAACCATGGTAACTACTAATATGCTTTCTGTTTCTATGGACTTTACAATTATGGTTATTCATATGAATAGAATCATATGTCTTTTGTGTCTGGCTTCTTTCACTTAGCACAAGGTTTTCAAGGTACATCCATGTTGTCATATGTGTCAGTACTTCATTCCTTGATGAATGAAGACTATTCTATTGTACACACAGACCATAATTTGTTTCACCTGTTGATAGATATTTGGGTTGTTTACTTTTCTGTTATTTTGCCCCTGACTTGTTAATATCAGCGTGTTCTGGGGCTTAGTCCTCCCACCTCTTCTCTCTGTTTTCCTTTTCTACACCACTCTTTAATGGATCTATTCCAGTTGCATGATTTTTTTGTGATACCTGAATGCTGTATATCTCTAGCTCAGACCTCTCTCCCAGTTAAATATACTCTTATATTTAACTGTCTGCTCAGCATCCATTGTTGGGTGCTTAATAAGCATGTCAAATGCAACATGTCCAAAATGATACTTTTTATATTCTCCCACCTACCATTTACTACCAATCCTGCTTCTCCCAGTCTTCCCCATCTCAGTTAATGACAACCCCATCTGTATGCTTTGGCCAAAGAACTTAGAGCCACCCTTGATTTGTCCTGTATTCACATTTGATCCATTAACAAATCCTATCACCTGCTCTCATCACCTCCACTTGGACCACCCAGGTCCACACTACTGTTACTCTTTCCTGGATTATCACAATGGTCCCTGACTGGTTTCTCTGCTTCTGCCAAGGTTGGGTTGCAAGCACAAAAAGACACACACACACACACACACACACAGAGACACACACACACACACACACGCACATGCACACACACCCCAATATGAACTCCTCAGGTCTCTGTCTTTTTGGACGTTTTCACAAACTGTTAGCCTGCTTCTGATTATAAAAGATTTCTTAGGCAAAAGCATTATGACCTTCCAGGAGAAGTTGAAATGTATCCATTATCAGCTGGCGAGACACTCTCAGATTAAATAAGTATGGAAGAAATGACTTTAATTTATTCACTCTCAAATGTGCCTATTTTCTGGCTTTATTTCGTTGTTTCCAATTCTTAAGGAAAAAAATCAATATAAATTAAGTTCCCTATGTCTACTCCGAGGGAAAGGAACATGTTCTTCTTTGTGCAATTTCGATAGTAATCTTCCTCCATGCATTTTAATATATGGACTAACTTCTACCTCCCTGTCCAGCTTATTCCATGTGAATTAGCTCCATGTTGCCTAAGTATTTAAAAGGACAGTAAATTAACTCTACTGAACCTACTCACAAACAGAGGTCAGCATAGCAGCACCAAAAACTTAAATCAGGGTTGAGTTAGCAGCAAACTATTTTTTCTTGTCACATGACTATTTTCAAGAAAACAAAATTGTGATGTAATATCATTGTCAACTTATCTTTCCATAAGGCAGTGCTTTTCAACTTGGGGATATTTTGTCTCCCAGGGCACATTTGGCAATAACTGGACACATTTTTGGTTGCCACACGGTGATGGGGGATTGCTAATGGCATCTAGTGGGTAGAGGCCAGGGATGCTTCTAAACATCCTACAGTACACAGGACAGTCTCACATCACAAAGAACTACCTGGCCCAAAATATCACAAGTGTCAAGTTTTAGAAACTGCTTTGAAGTTACAACACTCATTACTCCATGGGGCCATGGGAGGTAAGTCCAATTTTAAAAGATTTACATTTTGTAAGCAGACTTCTGATTTTCAGAGTTTTGATGCCTTTCATTGAAGGCATAGCTTTTACATTTTCATCTCGGATAATGTTATATAAATTAACATATGTCATCTTTAAAGTCACCCATGTAGCACTAAACTCACTTTTGGAACTACTCTGAGAAAACTCAGTAACAACTAATCTCCTCAAATACTGATCTGGCACCAAACAGATACCCTGGAGACGAATAGAGAAGCGTGAAGCATACTGCATTGCACATAGTATGTGTGGGAAATATCTGGTAATGTCCTAACTACAGTCAGAATGTGTTTGAAATTCAAGTTTCTGAATGGTTTGTTAGTGTTTACATTTATCAACCTGATACAGTATTCAAATTCTTTTTGGGTCTAATAGGGTCCCACAATTTCTATAAATGAAGGCGGTATGAGATGACTCAGAATGCTTTTATTTCAAAACATTCAAATCAATCTCCTCCTATTACATCTATAAACGTAGGTCAAGGTATAACCCTGTAACTGCTGAGGCCAAATTAGATTAAAAATTCCACATCTATTGTGTTCTTTACTTTAAGAGGTTAACTAAAACATTAGCTTCCCAGAATGTGGATACTTGATGGACTTTAATGAAGATCTAGTGCAACCACTCCCTTTTATTACAAATGAGGAAAAAGGATCCCAGAGGATATGAGACTTTTCCAAGGCCACAGAGCTGGTTATTGGCCAGTCCTGGACAAGAGCTGCTCTTCTGTTAAAATATTCTGGGATTATTCCAACAAGCTAATCTTTCTTTGCTTAACTTATTTTAGAATCCAACTTTCCATAACTGCTTTGTAAAGTTGTGTTGGCTAATTTATTGTGAGTCTATAAACTTGGTATAAGTCCCTGAGCAAGTTATTTATTCCCATCCTTTTGTCTGAAATGAAAATCTTCCACTAGGCACACAGCACAATGCTCTCTTCTCTGAGGTGAGCTGAAAGTTCAGACATTATAAGTGCAATGTGTGATATATAATAATTAATATATAATATGGTACAGTTAATGATTTTTTTCTCTTAATGATTTTTGAGGAATCATACCACTTTAGAACAATACTTTTTTTTACCAGAATATCAATTTTCTTACCCCAAAAACACACTAAATAAACTACAAGAGGTAATATATCAACATTATTAATTTAGGCAAAGATATAGTCACCAATTTACTTGATGCAACAATTTTTAGTAAGAGAATACAGTCATATGGAACAAGTTTATGTATACTATGCTTGAATGAACTCAAAGGATTTTTCTTGGTTTTTAAGCTAAGCAAGAGGATGAATGGGTTGATGGCTGTTGGCCACATGTACCATTTCCACATTTTTTGAGACATACCTTAATGTTGCCCCAAAGTATATATTTTTTTCTGCACTATAACTATTTGTAAGTGTATTCTGAATATAATACAGCCATGAGCCCCAAAAAGACTGAGAAGTTGGGAAAGAAAATGAGTCAGAAAAAAATGACACAACAAATCATCATAATATTTATATTTATAGGTACAAAATCTACTTAGGTATTTATCTATTTAGTATCCATTTAATCTAATTAGTGAATCTTTTTTATTTCATGGTTTTCAGTAATAAATTACTGTTAAGCAAAGAATAAAGCTGTCAGTGATTTAGGATTTTTATCATAAAGCCAAGTTCTCAAGCACTTTCCACAATTGTAACTCTACAGGTTGCCTCTCCCTCTTCCCCTAGTAGAATTAATTATTAAAACATTAATTTCAGATCTTTTATTCTCTTTGCATATCTTCTCTTTTGATCTTTTCCTGCAAGCTAGGTACCACAGTATTGTAATAGACACTTCAAAAATGCCTGGAGTCAGTCGGTGTGACTTTATGAGGAGGCTCTGGCTGGAGCTTTTTGCAATGAAAACCAAATAATTCTGCATTCAAATTGAAATGGAAATACTTCATCCTGAATTATCTTTATGAGATGATTTCAGCTTTAACATATGAAAATAACAGTTGAGATTGTTATCTGTGAATTTCTCAGGAGCTCCATTTCGGACTATGTGGTCTATTTTAAACACACCATATGGATTATGTACTCTAAGAACTACTCTCTACTTAAAAAAAAAAAACTGTGCAACACACAAACCACCCAGCTCTAAAGTCCCAGCTGGCACTTCTGTTACCCATAAGTGCTCTCTTCTGTTTATGTTTCTTACACCCATATGTATATATGTTTGCAGTTGGATCCTTCACCCTTGTCTCTTAAAAATTCCTTGAGCAACAAGGCGGCTGCGAGTGAGATTTTGCTCCATTTCTTGTAGCATGAACAAGGCCAACACTGCAGGCAGACAGCTGCTGAAAGAACACATGGTCCAGAATCTTCTCTTCCTCCTCTTCCATCTAAATTTGCTTGTCTTGTGTTCCATTCCCTTGAGGCTTAACTCTCTGCTCTCACTGATGCCACCCAGTCTGATGAAGCAAGCATTTCCCAAAGATGTGTGTTTTAGCAGCTGTTAGCAACAGTCCCATGAAAGATGGGTCCCATGGTTAAAAGCATAGGAAGTCGAAACTTCTCAAAACCTTTTATGCCCAGAACTTACCATGTTATTGTTTATTATAAATATATTATATGGGATAGCAAAGTACAGATTTTTTTTTAATGTTTAAATATTTCCATATTTTTTTCTCCTGAGTGTCCTATAGAAAGATTAGATCATATAACTCATTTTGGGAAATACTGCTAATGTTAACGGCATAAAGGAACTTTTCAAGATCTAATACTATATCCCAGTGGCATAGGTCTCAAGTAGTACAGGCAGGCTGCAAGGGAAGCTATTTTTAAATAAACGGAGCTATTGGCACATATCAGGGCCCACCATACAAGTGGTTGCCAGTTCCAGTCTGATAATAGACTTCCCTGTGACACAGTCACATTGTCACACGTCTAGGAGTGATAGCAATGATTTTAGGGCTAATGAACTACACAAGAAGCAATGCAGAAAGTAGACAGAAATTTTAACTGTGCTATTCAGGGTTTATGAATTACAAATAGTATCAATCCTTTTGTCCTTGTGTCCTCCACAACATGATGATTACCTTAAGAATGGTGACCAGGTTGTTCCTAATTGTTGCCCTGGGCTCAACTAGGTACAAGGTCTGGCACATGTGTGCACTCCATAAATACTTGCAGAATGACTCATTGAAGCAGTGATCACCAGATTTGGTCATTCAACTAAGTTTTCATCTTTCTATCTTCTCTACAATTCCAATCACCATTTTCACACATGATCGTGAGAATCTGTAGATACGGAAACCCAGAGAGGACATCTAGTCGGCTATTTGTCCTCAGTCTGAAAGCTACATCTATTAGATGAATGACAGCTCCCCTATCTTTACAAACCCCAGTAAAAGAGGCTTCAAATCTTCCTTATTACCTTGTTTCAGAGCTGAATTACACTCACTACTAGAAAACTCAATCTCGATCATGCCTTCTATCTTGTGCAACCACCCCAAAAGGCACTGGAGGGATGGTGGCCATTTCCCTGGATGTATCAACTCCAACCACAACATTTTGGCAAAAGCACTAATGAACAAGATTTTTCTTGATGCATAATCAGACGAAGGACATTCTCTGGAATCTAATTTCCATTCCCACCTTTTAAAAAATACACACAAACATACACATATACATACATGCATATATCTGTGTATATGGGAGTATATTTATATGTGTGTATGTGTGCTAATATCGTCACTTGGCTAATAATTTAGGTTCAAGATTTTAGCCATTTTCTAATCATCCTCCTCCTGTGAACTTTGCTCATTTAATTAGCCACTGAATTGGGTTCATACTGCTTCTGAAATGATGTTCATGCCCATTGGATCATCTCCAAATTACTACTACTAGTTCAGCCCTCTTTCTCTTTCATTTAGTCTATACAGCAGGCTCCAAACTGGTAGGGAGATGTTTCCAAACTCCGCATCCAGTATTGCATTTGTATGGTATCTTATAACAGCTAAAAGGTCTTCTAATATTATTTCATGCTTATGACAATTCTGTGGACTAGGCAGTATGGCCTCTGTATGCAGATGAGGTCGTGGTGAACAGTAAATAACTAGCTCAATGTCCCACTGCTATTAACTTATGTGTCAACAAATCACCTCTTTTCCCCTCCTCTTTTACCCCATAGACCTTATGTATTTTTTTGTTGCTAATGACTGCTAAACAGGAACGTATTAAGGGGGAAAAGACAAAATTTGTCTTTATATATAATTTTAAAAGTTATTAATCATCAAAATATTAAAATAAGTATTTGTATAAAGTTTAATAATTCTACTTGAAATTAATTAATTTATACTATGAAAAATTATGTAATTTTAAAAGTTCCTATGGGCATGTGAAAAGCCATATATGGCCATGAAAGGATTCTGTTATTTCCTAATTGTTGGGGTTTGTAGGTCTGATCAAGTAGAACTACATGTGGGGGTGCAGACCCTACATTTGTCCATTCTTTACTCCCAGCATAGGAGGGACTCTTTCCAGTATCTCTAATTTGCCAAATCTTACCCAGGTCATATGCCACTCTCCTCCCCTACCCACTGCCCCATGGGCCTTGTCTGTTACCTTAGAGGTCATTTAAAACTCTTAGGGAATTCAACAAATCCTAGCCTAAATCATAGTTATCTAGGTACACATTCTCCATCCTTACAGAATCATTCATTCATTCACTGATTCAACAAATAACCTTTGAGCATTGCTACCATGCCATTCTGGGCCCTGAAAATAAAGCGAGTAAGAAGAAATAAATTCTGTCTTAAGAGCGCAATCTTGTACAAGCAGCTGCCGTCTTTGTTATGCCACATATATGAGTGAATAGTGCTTCTGTGGCCGGTCCAGCAAATCTGACTACAGACCTCAGTTTACTGAGGCTGTTTATTCTACTGCATCTCCAGTGTAGCCTGAGATTGTAAATTTATCAGAAAGAAATCCTGCATTTCAGCCTTGCATTTAGTATCTAACAGCTAACTGCACTTCAAACAGAATGGCACTTCTTTTGAGAAAGGAAGTATCCCTCACATGAGCCCAGCAACCCATGAACCAATGAACAAAAGTGTTGTTTAAACATTCCATTTTCCCCTGAATTCTTCTCTTAATTACGTAGGTCAGGGTAGTAACAATAGTAAGGAAATCTGTCATAGCTAGAGTTCTCTTCCACTAACAAACTAATTTGACCTTCTTGTTTGTTTATATTTATATTCATATATGAGATTGAGTTAATTTTACAAAAAATACTCAGAGTTCAGTGGGAATGACAAGTGTCCGTGGCATCCCTGAACAATTGGGGACAATTTTTTGAGTGCTTGGTGGGGGTAACTGTAACTGTCAATTCATCATTTATATAACAAACTCTTATGAAGATGTCTTTCCACAGAGAGCATAAACCAAAATGCTAACGTTGGAGCAAGGCAGAGAAAAAACTTCCAGTAGACTTTGTAAATTACAGATTCCATCATTACTTTATGGATTGGGCAGTTCTTTCAAAGTAGGATTTGATACAGCTTACAAGTTAGTATATAAATTCCAAATAAAAAATAGGAAATTGAGGTCATGGAATGAAGTAGAAAGAAAATGTACACTCGCACATTTGATGGCACTAAACAAGTTTAACTCTGAGCTTCTTGCTGGCAAGGGCAGAAGAGAAAGATGACCAGCAACTGAGATATCATTAGCAGAATGGACAACACATATACATGTTCTCCTTGGCTGACCTCCTCAGTTGGAGATTAGTTATTAGTTTACTCATCTTTGCCTCTCAGTTTGCTAAATTGGATCTTCTGTTCCAAGTGGAAGTGTGGCTCCATTAAGCTTTACCAAGTTTCCTCTGTAATCAAAGGCAGTATTGTGTGTATAGCTAATAACTTGGATGGCTGCCTTTTTCCTCATCCCCCGTAATCCATTCTTCAGAGAACAACTAGAGTGATCTCTCACAGACAGACATCAGAGCAGGTCTGTCACATATGCACCATCCTCCCAAGACTTTCCATCACATTTAGCATAAGTCCAGACTCAGACTCCTATACCAACCCAGAGGTCCTCAACCTCTTTTGGAACCAGGGAACAGTTTCATGGAAGACAATTTTTCCATGGATCAGGGGAGGGGTATCATTCTTGCATGACATTTATTGTGTACTTTATTTCTATAGATGAAATATATAATCAAATAATTATTCAACTCACCATAATGTCGAATTAGTGGGGAGCCCTGAGCTTGTTTTCCTGCAACTAAACAGTCCCAGCTGGGGGTGATGGGAGACAGTGACAGATCATCAGGTATTAGACTCTCATAAGGAGCACACAACCCAGATCCTTCGCATGCACAGTTCACAAAAGGGTTCACACTCCTATGAGAATCTGATGCAGCCACTGATCTGTTAGGAGGCAGAGCTCAGGCAGTAATGCAAGTGATGGGGAATGGCTGTAAATACGAATGAAGCTCCCCTCACTCACCTGCCCACCATTTACCTCCTGCTGTGTACCAGGTTCCTAATAGGCAAAGAACTAGTACTGATCCATGGCCCAGGGGTTGGGGACCTCCTGCTCTAACCCACACAACTCTATAAGATCTGTAACACTGCCTCATCTCCCACTTCCCTTTCCCTCTCTCAGTTCTATTTTAGGCACTGAGGTCATCTCTCTATTTCTAGAATACATCAGGCTTATTTCCTCCTCTGGGTCTTGAGCACTTGCTCCTCCCTCTGCCTCAAAAGCTCATCCCCAGATTTTCTCATGACTTGCTCTTTCATGCATTCAGAATTAATGCAAATGTTAAATTCTCAAGAGGTGCTTTCCTGATGACCACAGAACCAGTCTGAACATCACATTTTATCACACAACTGGGTCTTACGTTCTTTACCACACTTAGCATCTGAAGTGGTCCTGATGCCTGTCTCCATTTGCTTGTTTGTCTGTGTCATTACTAGCATGTAAACCCAAAAGAGAAGCAATTTGAATATCTTGCTTCCTTCTCTATCCTCCCAGAGTTGTGCATTGACATGTGTTGGTGGTGAAGAAATCATTAACGAAAAGATATATTATAAATGGATTTTATTATTAAAATGTATAAAGTGAAGAGAAATACAAATATACTACAGTTAATTCCTTTCCCAAACTATATGGTTAATGTCTAAATCAGTGAATTCCCTTAATACAGGGGTTGGCAATTTTTTTCTATGAAGGGCCACTAAGTAAATATTTTAGGCTTTGTGGGCCATATGGTCTCTGTCTCAATTACTCAACTCTGTGCTTGTAGCACAAAAGCAGCAATACATAATACATAAAACAAATGGGTGTGTCTGTGTATCAATAAAACTTTATTTTAATAAGTAAGCAGCCATTGGATTTGGCCCTCAGGCCACAGTTTACCAAATGGTAATATAGCACGTAGATCACAGTATCAAGAAAATCAGAGTTGCTGTTAAAAATAAAAACAAATAAACAGAAAAAAAATCAATGTTAAAAAGAATCCAGAACACTAGAGTTAAAATTAATATGTGTAGAAAAAAAATGAAATAGTAATAAAAATAATAACAGAAAAATTAAATAGCAGCAATACCAATGGCCATATCCTGGTTTAGGCCACACTCCGGAGCTTCACTCCATGATTGTGAAAAGATGATCCTCTCTCTAAGAATATGCTCATGAGATCACACTTGGAAAAATGTAGACAGGTCCAGGCACTTCATTAAGGAGAAAATGGAAAAAAATGTCCAAAAACATTGGAAAGCCTTCCTAGTCGCTGGAGTGCATTCAGAAGCATGTAGCCAGAAAGGCAGCTTGGGAGCGAACAGTTGCAGAATGATTAAAAAGGCCCCAGGTTATGAAACAGAGTGGAATAAAGGAAGACTATGGGGGAGACGTGGAAAGCATTTATGTAAGAATGCTGCACATGCTGTTCATTCTATCTGAAGATTTGAAAACATAAAAATAGAATGATATTTGGAAAATACATATTGGATCCAAATTTTACTACCAGAGTTTAGAAAAAAACATTAATATCTCTTCTTTTAAAGTCTCTTCCAGTGATTCTAGAAAATGTTTCCAAGAATATATTTACATTTATTTATCACTTCACAGTTTTTAAGGTACATTTGGACACTCAATTCCAATTTGATTATTGAGGCAGGCAAGAAAAATTTTACTATCCCCATTTTGTAGACGAAGGAACAGAAGTTCAGAGAATTGAACTGGGTTGGCTAGTAAGGGCCCACGCTTTGAAGCCATGTAGATCTGAGTAAAATTCTAGCTTAAGTCATTGAGCTTATTGCTACTTAAGACAGAACTTTCTCTGAACATCTACATCTTCATGGACTCAAAGAATGTTACACTTGGGAAATTTCTGGTTTGACATGAGATATACCTGAAGTACATTGAAAAAAAAATGTAGCTATGTCTGAGCTTCACCCAGACCAATTAAATAAAAATTTCTGGGAGTGGGACTCAGACATCAGCAATATTTAAATATTCCAAGGTACCACCAAAGTTTAGAATCACTGACCTAGTATAAGGGTTGGCAAGTATTTTCTGCAAAGGGCCAGCTAGTAAATATTTCAGTCTTTGCTGACCATTCAGTCTCTGTCACAACTACTCAACTGTGCTGTTCCATGGCAAAAGCAGCCTTAGGCAGTATATAAACAAATGGGCATGGCTCTGTTCCCATAAAATTATATTTACAAAAACAGGTGATGGGCCAGATTTGGCCCAAGGGCCATCGTTTACCAACCCCTGATCTAGTAGATTTCTACAGATAGAGACGTTTGGAGATGTTAAATACTTCATCACTGATCAATAACAAAGTCAAGGCGAGAATTCTGCTCTCTGCCCACTGGCCTGCTGTGGTCCCACTTCCAGCTCTCTGTCTGTCTTGGATATGCTGTGCTTTATTCTCAACAAGCTTGAAACATTGATCTAGAGTAACATATCAATCATTTAATGGGAAGAGGGCTGCCTTTAGACAGAGCCGTGGTTGTGAGTCCCAGCTCTGCCACTCATCAGCAGAAGCAGTTCCCTCAAACCCTCTGTGTCTGAGTGCCTTCATTAATAACTCAGGTATGAGATTCCCCCTCAGAGAATTTCTATGTGGATTAAATGAGGATGAAATGGCCAAGCACCATGGTTGGCACATGGTAATTGCTTGATATTGATTCCACCACCTGCAGACTTTTATTATTTTAACATGTGCTTTTTTACACTTCATGTAAAAATTGGAAAAAACTGAAGTCTTAGGAAAAGATATATATTTTAATAAAATTTACTCTCACAATCAAGAGAGAGGAGCAGGAATATATTAAAAAGGGGATGGGAAGAGGGGTAAAGGAGGTATGTGACGAAGCTCCCCCAAAGAGATTCTGATGCCATGCCCAACCTTACCACCAACTGAGAATCACCAGCCTGGAGTCTGAATGGTCTCCAAGCATCCCAGAAGTTGAAACAAAATAAAGAGAATGCAAAGATTATATATATTTTAAATTAGATATATGTAAAATGGCTAAGCTTGGTGGCTTAAATATGAATTTAAATAACATAATTCATTATTTTTCATTGAATAGAAGAGACATGTTAGTCAAAGTGTGACTTTAAGATTTAGTTGACATGACAAAATTGATTTATACTGATATTCAGGAATTTACTGACTTTTTAAAATATCCCTAGGGTGATGATCAAGCTACCTATCTTTCCACGGAGGTTTAGAGATTTCTATGTCACATATTCTAAAAGATTGGGATATAATTCCTATAAGCAGAATCTAGTTGGTTGACTGTACAACATCCATTTCCTTCCTTCCTTGCTAAGTGATCCCTATATCATTCAAAGATTTCTTACTCCTAGGCCATCATGTGTTTTAAGCAAAGGGAGACTGAACCTATCCTCAGCTCTGCCTGTGGACCTGATTGACGCAGCAAAATGTATATATTCTCACTTGTGATTGGATAGAAAATGGGTATGTGACCTTATTCTGGCCAATGAGAGATGAGAGGAAGTCACACAGGGCTTCTGGGAAAGGTTTCCTAATTCTTTTAAGAGGGCAACAGGAGAGACTGTCTCTCTCTTTCTTTGGAAAGCATTGTCTCTGTAGGTGATGCCAAGATCCATCATCTTGCCTAAAGTTTAAACTGATAATAAAGATGGCCATGGGGCAAATGGTATCAAGAACTTGGATTTTGTTGACATCATTATGTCATGGAATCAACCATCCTGAATATGCTCCATCTATGGGTGTTTCTTTATGTGAGTTAATACCTCTCCTTCTAGTTCAAGTCCATTTAATTGAGAATGTCTTGCTTCTAAAAGCATGCTCCTGAAGCCTTTTATCTGATGCCATTTTCTGGGTGCATTTCTCTCTCATCTCTTCTAAAATCGGTTTTCAAATTACTATTTCAAAATACAAAGGAGCATGGAGTAGCTGTATTGCTACATTTGGTAGCCTGAGGCTCACAAGGAATGCCAATAGTCTGGCATTTTGAAGATTTAGAAGAGAAATGCTCTTTATTAACAAATTTCTACAGACATATCTCATAGCTGGATGGCAATATACCCAGAAATAATATCATTAATCTTTAGGGAAAGCAATGTCTTTGGAGTTCAAACCACTTGAGTGCACACATATTTGCCAAATCTTGTACACAACTCAGAATTTTGGTTTTAATTCATAATTTTGAATAACAATCAAATGTTCACCAGAGCAACCAAATAAATGAGAAAAACTTAAATTTATGGCTTCAAAATAACATAGGTTATAAATTATTTCCCTTAGTTCAGCATTGGAACTTCCTGTACTCATTCATCCCATAAATATTTAATGAGCTCTATTATATGCTAGCTGTAGGGAATATAGAAATACGAAGGGCAAAAATCAATCCTTTAAGGGAATCAGAGGCTATCAGAGTCCTGTACAGTAAACCTTTCTGCAATGACGGAAATGTTCTATATCTGTACTGTGCAGATACAGTAGCCCTAGCCACCTGTGGCTAAAGACTACTCACAATGTGGCTATTGCAACTTAGGAACAGAATGTTTAACTGAATTTAGTTTTAATTAATTTAAATATAATAGTCACATGTACCTAGTGGTTTTCATATTGGATAGTACAATCTAGATGGTAATGCAGACAAGAAAATCAAAGGTGATGATGTACTATGATCTGTACCACAGAAAGAGATGCATCTGGCTCTAAAATGTAGGACTCCAGGGGAACAGTATCTAAGTAATTCAGCTTGAGGCTAGAAGGCAGGATAAGAAAATACATCCAAGGAAAGCGGATCTTGAACCAAGTCTTGAGGACAAGAGAAGTTAATCACTGAATCCACTTTCTGTCTCTATGACATTAAAGAATTATATTTGCATATTTTAGTATGTCATGAAATTAGCATATTCATTGTATATATCCATTGGAGCTTTCCTGAATCACTCACTCCACATTTGATGCAGTATTTATATTTAACATTTTTATGTTAAATACAAAGTATTTTATGTTAATATAAAATCGCCCATGTGCCAGTCTGAATGGGGTATCTACAAACTTGTTTTTGAGCACATACTACCAAAATAATTTTATTTGATCCCACTCTATGCATGTTTTTCTCTCTCATGTATTCTAAATATTGGTTTTCAGATTACTATACAAAATATATATCTGAAAAAGTAAACCTCCAGTTATATAAATAGAATGTGTATGGATATTCATTTCTCTTTCTGTTGGTTATAGTTCACTGAGAGAGTCATTTCTGACTCTTGAGCTCTTTCTGAAGCCATGAGGCCCACTTGCCTCTGGAGCAAAACTGAGTGTCCACCTCTGTGAATTGATTCCAGGTCCTATCATACCCTGCATGGTTCCTAAGCACAACATTCTGTCTCTCCCAAAGGAGAGGAGCTGGGGAAATCTGTGTATCTGAGTACAGTTGGCTCTAGAAGACTAACAGGTGAGGAGTGAAGAGGACAAATGCAGGCAGCGGTATCTGTTTTGAAGCAGAATCACCAGGAGGCCTGGACAATGAGGAAATGGATAGGTAACTGGATCTCAGGTGATAGCAATAGAATGGAAAGGCTTGGAGCAGAGGTGAGGAGAAATGAGAGCACCACTGGGTTGTTGGAAACACATTGAATACTGGAAGGCAAAGATGGTAAAGGCTTTAAAGTAGGTGACTAAACAAATAGTATAATAATTTGTGTGAAAAATGTGGAGGATGGGTTGGCTTCTTTTGGGAGTTGGGTGGGGGTTCTGTTGGATTTGAGGAGTAGTGGGCTATGGAAAACACAAATGCAGAGATCAGTGATACTGCATTCAGAGAGATCACTGAGGGGGTAAGGCAGACGGGAAAGAGAGCAAAGTAAGGGGCAAGAGACTAGATAGGGTGCAACCACACAGAAGAACTGATGTGCTTGGAGGTTCTCAGGTCTTGGAAGAGGCTGTGAAGCCCAGATTAAGGTATTGAATGAGACAGTCAGGACAGAGAGAGACCTAGAATGGGGATAGATTGGGAACCACAGGTCTGTGATTCACATTGAATAATGGAGAATATGTCCCAAGAGTGCCTTGCTCCAGGAGAGGAAGTATGATGCTATGGTTAAGATCCCAGCCTCTGCCACCATTTAACCTGTTTTGGAATCCTGCCTTTGTAACTTCTTGGATGAGTGACCTTGGACAAATCACATCATCTTCCTGTGCCTCGGTTTCCTTCTTTCTAAAACAGCAATAGCAACAAAGCCGTGTGTGTCATTATGAGGATTGAGCAAGTTAATATATATAGTATATGGGAGAGGTGGAAGAAGGGAAATGGTCTTTCTGAGCTGGAGGTCTTGAAGTTTGGAAAGCTTTTATTACTAATGGTAGTGGCAGGGACAGATATCAGGGATGAGGTGAAAATGGAGGACCAGGAAGTGCTGGGAACTGAGGAACTGGCAGGTAAGTGTGGTGGGAATATCCTCAACATAAATGTTAAAGGAGAGCAAGCATAAAAAAAAAAAAGAAGGAAGATGAAGTTTTTCTTGGCAGCATTTGAAATTTTAATATTAGCAGATATTACTGATCAAATGTGCTAGCCTCTATGGTTGGCAGATTCTGTGCCTTTATCTCATTTTATGCTCATGACAACTCTGCAAAGTCAATGTTTTCTACCTTTTCAGAAAAGAGAAATTGAGACTCAAGTGGTTTATGTACAATGCCAAAGCTCCCACACACAGCACATGGAAAAGAAGCCTTTAGAACCTGGGCTTTTCTAACTACAGCTTTGTCATTGGAGAGAAGAGAATAGCTCAGATCTCCAAATCAGAGTAACAGTTGAGCTAAGATGATGACTGTCAAGGGGAAGGTAAGGGAGAATGAAGAAAAGATGAATTTGCAAGACTGAAGGCTATTCAACATTGTCATCTGTATTTGCAAACCTAAAAGAGAACCAGTTGGTTTGCATCACTTCTTTCTGGGTCATTGCAGTTACCCACTGAAATGAGGAAGCTCTTTTCTTTTCTTTCTTTCTTCTTTTTTTTTTTTTTTTGTTGGAGAATAGCATTATCATTCAGATTGGTTTGAGTGTCTGACAATGTTTTATGCAGTCTTATTTCCAAGCCTGAAAAGTTATTCCCCATGTAATAGTTCCATATTCCTTTTGGAATGTGTAGCATGATATCCCTCCCTCCCTTCTAGCAGCTTGTCTTCTATGATATATGCCATTTCATCCCTTTAGCAATTGGAAAATGTATTTCTGGAAGCCAGTCTCTTGGCAATTGGTGGATTATTTTTCCATTAAAAAGAATATCCATGCATCCACTAAGAATTGCAATTTTGAAGTGTTTGGTAATGATCTCTGGTTGTTTGTCAAGCAGAATTTCTGTCTGAACATGAAAATACAACATGAATACTATTTGTAACCATTCCACAGCATTCTTAATTTCCTCCAGCAGCACAGAGTGATTTTTCTTCATGCTTAAAATCCACGATAGGTGCTTACAGCATTTGGTCTCCTTTGGAGGTACATGTTCTAAGTCTGACACAGGAAAAAATTTAAAATGTTCTAACCAAGTAATCCCCCCCCAATCCACAATCTTTTAACTCTAATTTATTCCAAAGCTGAAAATATTCATCACTAGTTGAGCTAGAATAAACTAACTCTTATGACATATAATTAAATTACTGGCAGAAATAAAATGTAAAATTCCTCCACAGTACTTCACATAAACATCAGCAGAATAATTGAGTTGAGGTAAAATATTTTGTTGAAAGGCCAAAAAATGTCACCTGAAGGAATTTGTTTCCCTAATCTCTGACATTAATTTTCTCCATAATTACCAAAAAATTCACTTTCATGTAAAATCTTCTTTTCTTTTAGCTCTCCTTCACCTCACTTCTCTTTCTATGTCGTTACCAGAAACTGGGAATAAAAATATTAGAAAAATGTTTACAATTTTAGCTAACTGATAATCTCTCCAGATCTGGCTAAAAGAAATTATGCATATACTCAGTATTCACAATTTCTAAGTTTAAATTCTAGAAAGGGGGAGTGTTACATTTCTGTTTTGTGCATCTGAGTTTTCTTTTCAGTTGACCCAAGAACAGACTCGATTATCCTGAAGACTTTGTAACCAGGGCACATTACTTTGGGAGAATAGTGATTTCTGCTTTCCTAATTAAATAGCCCTAGGGAGGGGGCCAAAAATGACCTATTGAAAGCAGCTGTGGAGTGAGGCGCTCACAGAGAAGAATGAAAGGGGCAAGTGAATACAGGACCTTCAACTGAAATACCCAGGTACACTTGCACTGGGACTGATCAGGGAAACCACCCACAGAGAACGAAGAAAAGCAGGGTGCGGTAACAGCCCTCCCAGGATCGACACAGAGCCAAGGGAACCCCCCATCCCCCAGCCAAGGGAAGCAGTGAGTGATTGTGCAATCCTGGGAAACCACCACTTCTCCCATGGATGTCTGCAACCTGTGGATCAGGAGATCCCCTCATGATCCCCTGCTACCAAGGCCTTGGATTCAACACACACTGCTGTGTGGAGTCTCAGCAGAGCAACTGCTCAGGATCGCACAGAGACCCAGGAACTTTACTTACTCTGGGCCCAGGATCCCCAACAGACATGTCTGCAATTCAGGCAAGGCAAGAGGTCCATACATACCCCTAGGAAAGGGACTGGATCCAGGGAGCTGAGCAGCATCAATCTGCAGACTTCACTTCCACTGCACCTCTAAGATAAGACCCACTGGCTTGAATTCCAGCCTACGACTGGCAACAGGGTGAAGCCCCGCCAGAGATGGGACAGTTCCCCTCAGGGGGAGGGGTAGGCCACCATCTCTGCTGATTGGTAGACTCAGCCATTCCAGCCTGTGGGCTTTGGAGAATCTAAGCTGATAGAGGCAGAAGCAGTTCCCCAGCATGACATAGCTGTTTTGTCGAGGCATGGCCAGACTGCTTCTCTCAGCAGGACCCTGATCCACTCCTCCTCTTAGCTGGGTCCTCCCAGCCAGGGCCTCCAGCCATCCCTGCCCATGTTCTGCAGCAGAGTTCTAACTTCACCCTGGGATGGAGTGCCCAAGCAGTAAGGCAGGCTGCCACCTCAGCTGTTCAGGTGTCTTAGCTAGTTCAGCCTGTGGGCCTTGGAGAGCCAAAACTCATCAAGTGCGGAGGGATCCCCGACACAGAACAGCTGTTCTACCAAAAAAGCAGCTAGACTGCTTCAAGTGGGTCCCTGATCCCATTCCTCTTGATTGGGTAAGACCTTCCAATAGGGGTCTCCAGTCACCTCCTACAGGTATGTTTGGGCTGGCAACAGGTCAGTACCCCTGGGATGGAGCTTCCAGAGGAAGGGGCAGGCTGCCATGTTTGCTGTTTTGAAGACTTCACTGGTGATACTTTCAAAGTATTGGAAAAACCAAGGTGACTAGGGTCTGAGTAGACCCCCAGCAAACCACAGCAGCTCTGTGGAAGAGTGGCCAAACTGTTAAAACAAAAACAAACAAGCAGAAAGACAACAACAACAACCCATAAAAACCCCATCCAAAGGTCAGCAACCTCAAAGATACAAGGGAGATATGCCCACAAAGATGAGGAAGAATCAACCCCAAAATGCTGAAAATCCAAAAAGCCAGAGTGCCCCTTTTCCTCTAAATGACCACAACGCCTTTCCAGCAAGGACTCAGAACTGGGCTGAGGCTGAGATGGCTGAAATGACAGAAGTAGGCTTCAGAATGTGGATAAATCAAACTTCACTGAGCTAAAGGATCATGCTGTAACCCAATGTAAAGAAGCTAAGAGTCATGATAAAACAATGCAGGAGCTGACAGCCAAATAGCCAGTTTAGGAAGAACATAACCAACCTGATAGAGCTGAAAAACACACTACAAGAACCTCACAATGTAATCCCAAGTATTAATAGCAGAATAGACCAAGAAGAGGAAAGAATCTCAGAGCTTGAAGACTACCTTTCTGAAATGAGACAGGCAGACAAGAATAGAGAAAAAAAAGAATGGAACAGAATGAACAAAACTTTTGAGAAATATGGGATTATGTAAAGACACCAAATCTGTGACTGACTAGGGTACCTAAAAGAGACAGGGAGAATGAACCAATTTGGAGAACATACTTTAGGATATCATCTAGGAGAATTTCCCCAACCTAGCAAGACAGGCCAACATTCAAAGTCAGGAAATGCAGAGAACTCCAGTAAGATACTCCAGGAGAAGATCAAGACACATAATCATCAGATTCTCCAACGTTGAAATGGAAGAAAAAATGTTAAGGGTAGTCAGGAGAGAAAGGCCAGGTCACCTACAAAGGGAAGCCTATCAGACTTACAGCGAACCTCTCAGTGGAAACCCTCCTGGCCAGAAGAGATTGGGGGCCAATATTCAACATTCTTAAAGGAAAGACTTTCCAACCCAGAATTTCATATCTGCCCCAACTAAGCTTCATAAGCGAAGGAGAAATAAGATCCTTTTCAGAAAAGAAAATGTTGAGGGCATTTGTTACCACCAGACCTGCCTTACAAGAGATTCTGAAGGAAGCACTAAACATGGAAGGGAAAAACCATTACCAGCCACTACAAAAACACACTGAAGTACACAGACCAGTGACACTATGAAGCAACCACATAAACGAGTCTGCAAAATAACCAGCTAGCAACATGATGACAGGATCAAATTCATACATAATAATACTAACCTTAAATGTAAATGGGCTAAATGCCCCAATTAAAAGACACAGAATGGCAAGCTGGATAAAGAACCAAGACCCATCAGTATGCTCTCTTCAAGAGACCCATTTCACATGCAAAGATATACATAGGTTCAAAAAAAAGGGATAGAGGAAAATTCACGAAGCAAATAAAAAACAGAAAAAAAAGCAGGGGTTGTAATCCTAGTTTCTGACAAAACAGACTTTAAACCAACAAAGATAAAAAAAGACAAAGGGTATTACATAATGGTGAAGGGTTCAATTCAACAAGAAAGCTAACTATCCTAAATATATATGCACCCAATACTGGAGCACCCAGGTTCATAAAGCAAGTTCTTAGAGATTTTCAAAGACACTTAGGCTCCCACACAATAATAGTGGGAGACTTTAACATCCCACTGACAATATTAGACAGATCATCAAGACAAAAAATTAACAAAGATATTCAGGACCTGAACTCAGCTCAGCATCAAATGGACCTGACAAATATCTACAGAACTCTCCACCCCAAAACAACAGAATATACATTCTTTTCATCACCACACAGCACTTACTCTAAAATTGATCACATAGTTGGAAGTAAAACACTCCTCAGCAAATGCAAAATAACTGAAATCATAACAGTCTCTTGGACCACAACACAATCAAATTAGACCTCAAGATTAAGAAATTCACTCAAAATCACACAACTATATGGAAATTGAACAACCTGCTCCTGAATGACTTTTGGGTAAATAATGGAATTAAGGCAAAAATCAAGAAGTTCTTTGAAACTAATGAGAAAAAAACTACAGTGTACCAGAGTCTCTGGTACACAGCTAACAGTGTTAAGAGGGAAAATTACAGCACTAAATGTCCACATCAAAAAGCTAGAAAGATCTCAAAGTTAGCAACCTAACATCACGACTGAAAAAATTAGAGAACTGGCAAACAACCCCCAAAGCAAGCAGGAGACAAGAAATAACCAAAATCAGAGCTGAAGTGAAGGAGACAGACATGAAAGACCATTCCAAAATATTAATGAATCCAGGAGCTGGTTTTCTGGAAAAAAAAATAATAAAATAGATAGACCACTAGCTAGACAAACACAGAAGAAAAGAGAGAAGATTCAAATGAACACAATCAGAAATCACTGATTTTTGATCCCAAAGAAAGATAAACAACCATCAGAGAACACTATAAACACCTCTATGCACATAAACTAGAAAATTTACAAGGAAGGATGGATAGTATCCTGGATTATACACCCTGTTAACTGAACTAGGAAGAAACTGAATCCCTGAATAGACCAATAAGGAGTTCTGAAATTGAGGCAGTAATAAATAGCCTACCAACCCTCCCTGCCCGCCCCTCCAAAAAAAATCCCACCACCAGATGGATTCACAGCTGAATTCTACTAGAGATACAAAGAGCTGGTACCATTCCTACCGAAATCATTCCAAAAAATTGAAAAGGAGGGGACTCCTCCCTAACTCATTCTATGAGACCAAAACCTGGCAGAGATACAACAAAAAAGAAAACTTCAGGCCAATATCCTTGATGAACATCGATACAAAAATTCTGCACAAAATACTGACAAACCAAGTCCAGTAGCACATCAAAAAGTTTATCCACCACAATGAAGTAGGCTACATCCCCAGGCTAGTTCAACGTATGCAAATCAATAAATGTGATTCATCACACAAATGAAGACAAAAACCACATTATTGCAATAGGTGCAGAAAAGGCCTTCAATAAAATTTAACATTCCTTCATGTTAAAAATTCTCAATAAACTAGGTATTGAAGGAACATACCTCAAAATAGTAAGAGCCATATGTGACAAACCCACAACCAATATTATACTGAATGGGCAAAAACTGGAATCATTTACCTTGAAAACTGGCACAAGACAAGGTTGCCCACTTTCACCATTCCTATTCAACATAGTATTTGAAGTCCTGGCAAGAACAATCAGGCAAGAAAAAGAAATAAAGCATATTCAAATAGGATGAGAGAAAGTGAAACTATCTCTTGTTTGCAGATGCCATAATTCTATACCTAGAAAACCCCATCATCTCAGGCCAAAAGCTTCTTAAACTGATAAGCGACTTCAGCTAAATCTCAGAATACAAAATCAATGTGCAAAAATCGCTAGCATTCTTATACACTAACAGGCAAGCTGAGAACCAAATCACAAATAAACTCCCATTCACTACTGCCACAAAAAGAATAAAATACCTGGGAATATAGCTAACAAGGGAAGTGAAGGACCTATTCAAGGAGAACTATAAACCACTGCTCAAAGAAATCAGAGATGACACAAACAAATAGAAAAACATTCCATGTTCATGGATAGGAAGAATCAATATTGTGAAAATGGCCATATTGCCCAAAGCAATTTATAGATTCAATGCTATTCCCGTAAAACTGCCATTGACATTCTGCACAAAATTAGAGAAAACTATTTTAAAATTCATATGGAACAAAAAGAGAGCCCAAATATTCAAGGCAATCCTAAGCAAAAAGAGCAAAACTAGAGGCATCATGCTACCTGACTTCAAACTATACTACAGGGCTACAGTAACCAAAACAGTGTGGCACTGGTATAAGAACAGACACATAGACCAATGGAAAAGAATAGAGAACCCAGAAATAAAACTGCACATCTACAACCATCTGATCTTTGACAACCTGACAAAAATAAACAATGGGGGAAAGAATTCCCCTATTTAATAAATGGTGCTGGAAAAACTGGATATCCACATGCATAAAATTAAAACTGGACCCATTCCTTACGCCATATACAAAAATCAACTGAAGACAGATTAAAGACTTCAATGTAAAACCCAAAACTATAAAAAAACCTAGAGGAAAACCTAGGAAATACCATTCAAGACATAGGCACAGGCAAAGATTTTATGACAAAGACAACAAAAGCAATTGCAACAAAAGCAAAAATTGACAAATGAGATCTAATTAAACTAAAGAGCTTCTGCATAGAAAAGGAGACTATCAACAGAGTAAACAGACAACCTACACAATAGGAGAAAATTTTTGCAAACTATCTTTCTGACAAAGGTCCAATATCCAGCACCTATATGGAACTTGAACAAATTAACAAGAAAAAAACCAAACAACTCCATTAAAAAGTGAGTAAAAGACATGAACAGAAACTTCTCAAAAGAAGACATACATGCAGCCAACAATCATATGAAAAAGCTGAACATCACAGAGAAATGCAAATCAAAACCATGGTGAGATACCATCTCACACCAGTCAGAATAGCTATTATTTAAAAGTCAAAAAAACAACAGATGCTGGTGAGGTTGTAGAGAAAAAGAAATGCTTTTACATTGTTGGTGACAGTGTAAATTAGTTCAGCCATTCTGGAAGACAGTGTGGTAATTCCTTAAAGACCTAGAGGCAGAAATACCATTAAACCCAGCAATTCCATTACTGGGTATATACTCAAAGGAATATAAATCATTCTATTATAAAGATACATGCATGCATACATCCATTGTAGCACTATTTACAACAACAAAGGCATGGAATCAACCTAAATGCCCATCACTGATAGACTGGATTAAAAAAATGTGTTACATATACACAATGGAGTACTATGCAGCCATTAAAAGAAAAGAAATCATGTCCTTTGCAGAAACATGGATGGAGCTGGAGGCCATTATCCTTAGCAACCTAACACAGGAGCAGCAAACCAAATACTGTGTGTACTCACTTACAAGTGGGAGCTGAATGATGAGAACACATGGACACATGGGGAGGGGAAAACAACACAAACTGGGACCTGTTGGAGGGTGGGAGGAGGGAGAGCATCACAAAGAATAGCTATTGGATGCTGGCTTAACACCTGGATGATGGGATGACCTGTGCAGCAAACCACCATGGCACACATCTACCTATGTAACAAACCTGCACATCCTGTACATGTACCCCTGAACTTAAAATCAAAGTTGGAAATAAAAATAAATAAATAGCCCTGAGGAACACACTCCCCTTCCCCCCCACACACATATGCTACACAATCACTGTGTACTTTTAACCATTCGGGAACTTTTTAGGATGACTTCAGCTTTGTTTTGCTTGGGAGTTTGTTCTTTCTGTCACTTGAAATTTCAAAATGATATGGTCATTTCAGAAGCCACAATTGCAGTGTCCACACCACATGGAAAATTTGTAGGCCAACACTCTAGGATTCACCACAATATGAACAACAAGTCAACACAATGGTAGTTTACAAGGCAATAAATTTTCCTCCAAGGTTTTGTGGTACCATTTTCATATTTACTTCTAACTTTGAAAAATTATCTTAACCAACTCCTCCCTTTTCCTGTTCAACACCAATTTTCAAATTATCTGGTGGTTTAATAAACTTCTCTTATTTTTCTACACTGTCTTCAACTGTGCTAGTGTTTTCCAGGCTACTCTTCTTTCTAAATGCAGGGGGCAAAGAGAAAAAAACCGAAAGACGGGACTTGAATTAGGAAAATTTGGGATTGGCCTCAACTCTGTCATTTATTAGCCATGTGACCTGTGGCTGGTCCTGTGATGCCTCTGATCCTAGTGGGCTCATCTAAAAAACAATGATATAAACACCTACACAAGTGGAGGATTCAAAGATATGGTAGTTTGTGAAGAAGCTTTGTAAGTGCCAAGAGGCTACATATAGGTAATTTTTATTAAGAGGCATCTTTGTGACAAAATATCTGGCAAAGAACGCATTGGCTTGCTTCTTCTCCCACTGGGAAGCAATGGGAACTGTCTCAGGTATCAGCACTCACTGCTGTAATTACAAATGTCTCCCCACTCTGATCTCCAGAAAACTCTCCTTCTCACAACTCAGAACTATCCCAGGCCTGCTCTCAAGAAGGTAACTCCACTCCTACCATTTTGCAGCCCATAGTCTACTGATAACATCTTCATATACCTTCATATTCTCTAATGTCTCTGCCCCTTGCCTTATCCTCAAGGCTCTACCTTCCTTCCCAACCTTTCCAAAGGAAGTTTGATTGTTCCTTCTCACACTTCCCATGACTTGGGGATAGGAGTAGAATGACTAGGAGGAAATGGAATGTTCCCTACTTTCTTCTGTAGCTTTTAGGTTCCTGCCCCAACATCATCATGCAATAATGTTTTTTAGTTTGGGGGGGCAGGTTGTTTTGTTTTGTTGAGACAGGGTCTTGCTCTGTTACCCAAACTGTAGTTCAGTGGTATGATCATGGTTCACTGCAGCCTCGACTTCCCAGGCTCAAGTGATCTTCCCATCTCAGCTTCCTGAGTAGCCACGACCACAGGTGCACACCATCATGCCCAGCTAATTTTGTAATTTCTTTGTAGAGATGGGGTCTCACTATATTTCCCAGATTGGTCTTAAACTCCTGGGCTCAAGAGATCCTCCTGTCTTGGCCTCCCAAAGTACTGGGATTATAGGCATGAGCCACTGAACCTGGCTCTGTTCCTAGGTTTTAAGTCTTTTGTCATATACTTACACATCTCTCATTGGCCATTTATTGTTGTTCCATTCTGAGACACATTGCCAGGTATTTTAAGACACTAGGTATCCACTGCAGTCTTTCTTTTTAAAGACATCATCCTCCAAGGCACTGACAACCCCTACTGATGCCCTGTCTGACACCACAGTTCACAAATCCTTGTCCTTCAGTGCACTAAGAACTCAACTCTTTGGCACTTCCCCCTCTAAGGAAGCATTACAGTACACTTGACCATTTAGTGTGACTAGGATGAGACCCCTCTAATAGACCACCACCTCCTGAACTTCCCATGCTTTCAAATCCTGATTCCTGCTGCATCTCCTTCCTCATGATAACATCCACTTCCTGGATCCCTCCCTACTTTTCTAGTAGATTGCCAAATGTGGTCCAATGAATAATGACCCTCCCAAAGGTTTCTGCATCTTAATCCCTAGAACCTGTGAATATGTTACCTTCCATGGCAAAAGGGATTTGCAGATGTTATTAAGTTTAGGATCTTGAGATGAGGTGATTTTCCAGGAACCCAAAGTAATAGCAAGGATTCTTGTAAGCAGGAAGCAGGAGGATCAAAGTCGCACAATGTGATGTGAGGATGGAAGTAAACACTGGAGTATACAGCTGTGAGCCAAAGAAAGTCAGCTGCCTTTAGAATCTGGGAAAGTCCAGAAAGATTCACCCTGGAGAACTAGGGGAGACCTAGTGCTGACACCTTGATTTCAACCCAGTGAAACTCATTTTGGATTTCTGGCCTCCATAACTCTTAAGATAATAAGTGTTGTATAAGCCATCAAGTAGGTGGTAATTTGTTACAGCAGCCATAGGAAATTAATATACAACCATGTAGCTGAGTGGCCTCTTGTCTCAGTTCTGAAAGAGCCAATGGTCAATAATTTGTTTTGCCTTTCATCCTAGAATTCCTCTTGCCAAGTCCCAACAAACTTTATTTTCCAGATTGCTGCCTTGCCAATTCCCAACTGACTTACATTACAATTATGGAATTTTTCCATTCCTACACATCAGCTTTTGAGTGATGTTAGAGCAGACCTTAAACTAGTTAATTAGGATCATTTATAAATAACTGAATTATAGAAATCTTATTTTTCCTTGAAGATTTCTCACCAGTGGCTCAGTAGCAGATGCTGCAAATATTTCTATGCTGTTTCCAAATCTACCTCCACCCACTTCAGTCTTCAATGAACCCACCTTCTCTGACAAAATTGAGATAATCTACAACCTTTCAACCTTTTTTCTATCTTTTTTAAAACTGTTTTTAAAAATGTAATTTTTTTTTTATTTTCACATGTTTTTAGGGTACACACGATATTTTGATACATGTACACAAAATAGAAGATTGGAAAGTTCCCAACACAAAGAAAAGTAGTGTTTGAGGTTATAGAGATCCCAATTACCCTGATTTGATCATTACACATTGTATGCATGTATCAAAATATCTCATGCACCTATTCCACTTTTAACTGCCTCTTTCTTCCTTCTTGTCTCAAATTCAGTGTCCTTTTCCTTCTCAGCTCTATGTACGTCCTCTCCATATCTACTAGATCCCACACCACTCTGCATCTTTCTGGGTCTTACACCATCTATTATCTTCAATCACTGGGGTGCATAAGATGAAGTCTTAGGCACTGGGAACTTCAATCCCAGGTTCAGAGAAGCACTACCTAAGCCATCCAAGATAAAAATCATTCTCAAGTTGTTTCCTAAGATCCTTAAAGCTAGATCCATACCTTGATTCCTCTGACTGTATTTTCTTGCCTTAAATGGAAAGACTTTCTCAAGTTGAAGAGAACACTCTATTGTTCTGCCTTTTGGAGACACACAGGAAATTACACAATGACATTAATAGGAATTCTGTAAGATCATGTAGATTGCAAATATTCTATACCATTGTCTCCATGAATATAAAATGATCCATTTGTTTTGTTTTGTTTTGGAAATTAGGGTCACTCTTCCCATGATACCTAAATAACTGTGTCTTTTGTGTAATAGACACTCACTAAATAGTTATTGAATTAAATATTCAAAACAGCTCATTAAAATGCACATTTTTCACGAGCTGCATCATCATGGGCCATAGAACTCTTACCCCCAAAGAGGTGGATTTGCCTTCAGGTAAGAATCTTTCCATCTCTGTCCCCATAAATTTGTTACAAATAATATTTTCATCAGTGTATAACCTTTACCATGTGGCTTCCCACTGTGAAAACAGAATTATGTGCTTTCTACTGCTGACACTAATATAAGCTTGTTATTGGCTTCAGAAATGTCATGTAATAGTTCCAGAAATTTTTCCTGGCAATTGAAGCCCATGGATGAAGAGAAATAAGCATAAAAGGGAACAGTTGTGTATATATACGTGTATGTGTGTGTGTGTGTGTGTATGTGTGTGTGTGTGTGTATGTGTGTGTGTGTGTGTGTGTGTACATATATACACACATACACATAACTGACATTATGTCAATGTTAAAGATGTCAACATTTTGGGGGGGAAAATATTGCTTATTTTAAAATGTCTAACATTATTCTAGCAAAATAAATATAGAACCAAGCTCTTGCAGAAATATAATCCTTGTGAAAAAGATATAGATTTTTTCATATAGCTATTTTCTTTTTGCTTAAATCAATTGCATGTGTACGTAAGGCACACAGACTTATATTTAAAAAGTATATTACATACATTAACTTCTCAAAATTTATGTTTTCAATCTGTGAATTTACATATATATGAAATATATGAACCATTTCAATGACAGTACCAGAATACACCTTAAATCCCAATTTATGAAAATATCTTAAAGAAATTATAAAGACATTTAAGTAAGAAAAGCAATATGGAGTACTGAAAGAAGGTACATGTTTGAGCAAACCCAATATGAATTTCAACCTTTATCACTCACTATGTATTATTTCATAAGTTCAATCCCATTAATACCAAAAATTACATATAATAATATTGTAATTCTCTTCTTCCTCGATGTTATACAGCTTGAATGAGTCACAGCTTCTCCAAAAACATGGATTTCTTTTCCTCCTTCTGTTTAAGAAGTGTATTTAATTTTTCCCCAAGAGTGCCCAACACAATGCTTTAAACAAAGTAAATACTCACTAAGCGTTTACTGAGTAAATCAATGTCTTTCAAATCATTTGGCAATGTATATTATCTACTTTCCTCCACACTGAAAAAAACCTTCGCAGATAAATCAAGTTAATTCTTATTCACCTAAGAATTACACCTCAATTTCTTTCAGAGAACTTTACATTTTGAGTCTCTATGAGTTTCTTGTAAATTATCTGTGTTCTATGGGGCTTGGCAATCAAGTGGCTAAAAAGAAAAGGGATGCCAAAATTTAAGGAAAAGGAAAACACATTATTTTAGCCATGGTATTGCTTCAGAAGGTTTTATATACTTGACTTTTAATAAACATATTATCTCTCTGAACAGCTATTCCTGATTTTACTCCAAGGTGGCTTTCCCAAGACCAGAACCAGCTCATGAAAAATAACCCCAATGGAGAAAGGGTGATTAGACTCTAATTACCCAGGGCAGTCCCTGCCTCTCTCTCCTTGGTGCTCCTTATTCCCCTGCAGGTACCAACCAGTCATTTAGCATCCTCATGGGGCCCCTCTCTGGGATTTGGGGAGTGAGCTAAGGAGACAGTGCATACCCATTTACAGAGAGCAGACCATGTACAGGGGCTTCACAGATATCAACTTTCACCCTTCCAGCATTCCTGCTGGAAGCCCCCTCTTCATTTTCACTAGACAGACATTTGGGGTTAAGTTTCAATAATTCACTTGCCCATGTCACAGAAAAAGCAAGGATTAGACCTAGTTTTCTTTTTCTTAAGATACATCATATGTCATAAAACTTACCCTTTTAAACTATACAGTTCAGTGGTTTTTGGTACATTCATGATGTTGTGCAACTATCACCACTGTCTAATTTGAGAACATTTTTATCCTTCTAAAAATAAACCCTGCATCTTTTAGCAGTTAATCCATACAACACGGCACCCTCAGTCTTAGGTAACTACTACTTTCTGTCTATATGGATTTACCTATTCTGTACTTTTTAAATAAATGGAATTTCATATGCTTTTTGTAAAAGAAAGGAGCAAACTAGGAGATTATATATATATATATATATATATATAATATAAATTTATTTCTCACAATTCTGAAGGCTAGGAAGTCTAAGATCAAGGCACGGGCTGATTGGTGTCTGGTGAAGGCCTGCTTCCTGGTTTATAGACAGAGCCTTCTCGCTGTGTCCTCATATGGTGGAAGGAGTGAGGGAGCTCCCTGGGGTCTCTTTTATAAGGGCACCAATCCCATTCATGAGGCTCCACCCTCATGAATTAATCACCTCTCAAAGTCCCCACCTTCAAATACCATCACCTTGGTATTAGGTTTTAATATATGAATTTTGGAGGTACACAAATATTCAGTTTATAGCAATGAGGAAAGGGAAATTGAAGAGGTTCCGCGGGTAAGAGGGGCTCAACCCACCACTGTGGGCAGGGGCCAGGGAAAGCAAGAGAAAGAATGCAGGCAGCTGCTGGGGAGCAGAGTGGTCTACGGACAGCCAGCAAGGAAACAGGGACCTCAATCCTACAACCGCAAGGAATTGAATTGGCCAACAACTCCAATGAACTTAGAAGTACATTTTTCTCAGAGTCTCCCGGGGAAAGCCTAGTTGGCTGACATTGATCTCAGCCTTGTGAGCCCCTGAGCAGAGAAACCAGCCAAGCCAACTCAGACTTCTGACTTACACAGTAGTGACATTTTGTGTTGTTTTAAGTTGCTACATGTGTGGTAATATGTTGCAGCAGCAATAGGAAACTAATACATACCTAGCTGTATTATTTGTCTTCTTATTATAAATAAAGTTTGAAAGCTAGTGGAAATCCAAACAGACCATGCTAAGATAATTGAAAATAAGGCTAATTTCCCAGTGACATAACTTATCCAGTCAAAAGTTCATGGTAGTTTTTAAATTTTGTTTTGTGCACCTACACTTAAATAATTTTAGTCTGAAGATTGCAATTTTGACAAAAATCCCCAGGGAAGCAAATCTTTCCAGTAAAACTTGAATGGCAGGCTTATTATCCCAACATTCTCTGTCTTATAAATCTAGAGCCTTCCCTTAATAATAAAATTCCAAGATATAAACGTGGTTTCTTTATTTCTTAAGAAGTCGGCTAAAACTGATAAAAATTAAATTGGTAGACTCTAAAGAGACAGGCACGTGGCTTAAAGGAAAACGTTTACCTTGTCTATTTAAAATGTCTAAAGGTTAACTCTGCACTTTATCTAACCTTTAACCACACAGTTCTTCCCTTTTGTATTGGGTAAGTTCCAGAGCTTTGCTAAAGGAGTTTAATGTTAATACATGGGGAAAATGGTCAAATAAGTGGTCTTTAATATAAAATTAAGGTGAAAGTTCTAAGAACACCATTTCTCTTTATTATCATTTATCTCTTTACAGCTAAGTACTTTGTAAGAAAACAAAAGCCTTCCAAAATTGACTACCTTCTATGAGAACAAGCAGAAATATTTTTCCTTCATAATTTGTTGGAAAAGTTAAATTAATTAATGTTGAGAAAACCTTACAAATTAATCTAGTTGTTGGGTAAAATCTACTTATTTTCGACATCATCTCTTCTCTTCTAAGACCTGTGTCCACCTCTTGCTACCCATTGCTGATCAGTATTTATTTCAGTAGTTCTCAACCAGGGAAATTTTACCTCCTAGGGCACATTTGGGAATGACTAGAGATGTTGTTGTTTTTGTTTGTTTGTTTGTTTGTTCGTTTGTTTTTGAGACGAAGTCTCACTCTGTCACCAGGCTGGAGTGCAGGCGCGTGATCTCGGCTCACTGCAACCTCCACCTCCCAAGTTCAAGTGATTCTCCTGCCTTAGCCTCCCAAGTAGCTGAGACAACAGGCACGTGCCACCACGCCCAGCTAATTTTTATATTTTCAGTAGAGACAGGGTTTCACCACGTTGGCCAGGATGGTCTCTATCTCTTGACCTTGTGATCTGCCTGCCTCAGCCTCCCAAAGTGCTGGGATTACAGTTGTGAGCCACCGCGCCCAGCACGACTAGAGATGTTTTTGACTGTCACAACTGGGGGTGTGCTAGTGGCATCTAGTGGGTAGAGGCCAGGGGTGCTGCTGAACTTCATACAATGCACAGGAGAGCCCCCCTCCACAGAGAATTGTCCAGCTTCCAAATGACAATGATGCCAAGTTTGAAAAACTCTGATTTAGTTGGATCTAGAGAGATGCATAATGAATAAAGATGTAGGGTTCTCCACTTAGCACACTTAATGAAAGCCATGTTAATACAGGATTGTTATCAGAGAGGGAGAGGAACAGGGAGAGAAAGAGGTTTAACAAATGTCTATATTAAACTATATTAAAGAAACAGAAAGAGGGACCAAAAAAGTAGAGGTAAAACCAAGTGATCAGAGAAATAGGAAGACAAGGATAACAGAGTGTCACAAAAATAAGATGGGAGACATTTTTAAGGAAGACCTGGTCAGCAAGGTTGAATGGTATGGAGCAGGAGTGTTGAATGAACACTAAGGAAACATCATGACTTTCCTACTAGGATATCATGGGTAACCTCGGAAATATTAACTTTAAGTGAGCAGTGAATTTTGGGAAGAGTTTAAGGCTTGGGGAGAATAGGAACATATATTGTTGTTGTTTTTTTAATTTGTTTATTTTTGCTTGTCTTATTGCCTTTTTAAGACAGAAAAAAATGGAGAATGTGGTTATGCTGACAAAACCACCACCAAGCAGGATAAAAAATATCATTGTGCTAAAAATTATCCTCTGAAATCATTAGGATTTCAACAATAATTTTAAATTTTTTTCACAATTTCAAGCAATCACAACATTTAAAGAGGCATATATCATTATTAAAAGGAGATACAAACTATCTTGGGAAAAATGAGACATAATTCAATACAAACAAGATACTCTTCCCTCCTTGTTCTTCTTATACCTGGTTGTAAAGTCCAGTTCATGCAACATCCAACAAATGAGTTAATTGTATCTAAACAATTAGTCAACTGGGGTGAAGGAAATGCAAAGAGGAGAGCATTGGTTATACTGCTCTCTGGCATGATGACAACCAGTTGGTAAACCAATTTGGTTTTTGTACTTTTCAGCTGCTTTTTCTGAATAGTATAGACAGGCTAACTCTGGTTTTCCCATTTGAAACCTAAATGGATTTGACATCACGAGTATTTCTTTAAGTCAACCATAAAAATAATCTATTCAACTGTCTGCCTCCTTCATGCTGGGCTGCTGGTTGCCATGCTAGACTATGAACTGTCATGCCAGGCTTGAAAAGCCATTGCTTCACACAAAACCCAAGCCTGCCCCCATGGCCCCACATAGCTCTTGATGGGCATGCTCTGTGGCTCCTTGGAAGAGGCCTGAGAGCTGGAAAGTCACTACGGAGCAGCAGACAGAGTCAATCAAACAAGAACTTCCTTTGGGTAAGTTCAACTACAGGAAACAATAATAGACTTCAGATTTCTGGGAGGGATTCTTCTCATTCAGGCTCTGAAAAACAGAAAGCTTTTCTCAGACCCTTGAGAGAATTTTGTTCTAGCTTTCTTTTAGCTTTGGGTTGAGAGAATGTGGCTGAGTAATAACTAACAAGTATCAAAATGCATTCACTCTCTTTAAAGCCTCTACCATGCCAGCTTAGGGGTAGAGACTGAAGCCCAATGCTATATGCATTTCAGCCGCTGTGGGTTGGTTAGCTTTGCCCTGTGTCACAGTGTCTCATCCTAAGTCAGTTTAGGATGAATGGGTGTGGACAGAACACTATATTCTTTGTAACTACTGGAAAATAAAGACACCCTCCTTCTGATGTGAGTCCTGTAGCATCTTCCCATGAAAAGGAGAACATTATATTATTCTTGGTGATGAGAGTAGATGCTACCTAGAAGATACTCACATATCCAATTCAACTTCCAGTTCATTGGCACGTGAGCTGGCTGCTCATACCATGCCATGTTCTCCCACTGGTCCTGTAAGTCCACAGCCCTCAGTCTGTCCATCCCCCTTTCCCTTTTTATGACTTTGGCATGAGACACACTTCTGTCTCTCTAACTCCTCCCCATCTACCACCTTGTTCAACACTTCAGAGAGCACCCCAGGATCTTGGCACTTAAGTTGTGAAAAGTCACCAGACCTAACTGTATCAATGCCCCTACTGAATGCTCAAACAAAGAAATGATAGTTTAGTGTGAAAAACCCCATTGCCTTTGTAAATGCAGCTATAACACTCATTACATCAGAATAGAGCCAAGGGAAGAAGCTTAGATTTAATCTGTTTTAATCTCAGTTATTTTCTAATATAAAAGACTGTGGGCATTTTCACATTCTTTGGAAGGATTAGCGAAGGCCAACATGAATAGCAAACTGACATTTCTGAAGTTCTAGAAGAGCCAAAAGCAATACAAAAGGAAGGCAGACAGATCAAATTTCTGAACAGAATTATTTTTCTTACAGAGTTTAAAAGTTAACATTCGGAACAAATGTTAAACAGCTCTGCACAGTTATTTTTCTTTACCTGGAACACATTTTGCCAAACAGTTTAACTGACAATTTAGAAAGACACATCTTGATGTTATAGAGACAAAGAAACTTCATCTATGTGACAGGCATAATATGAGATTTTTTAGAGTAATCTGTATAACAATTTTTACATTCCTCTAGTCATTTTATTGTCTGAAATATTCCAGAACTAATGGTGCCAATTTTTTCTTTTTTTTTTTTTTTTTTTTAGTGAAGAATATGTTGGTTTCCATCAAATTGTTGAATATTTGTGTTAAAAGAGATCTAAAGAGAAGTAATCTACTTGGCCTTTCATTTCACTGAATGAGGAAAGTCATGCTGAGAAAGAGTACCTAAGAATTCAGGGTCATAAAATCACAGATCTATGGCAGTTCAGGACTAGGACCTTGGTTTTCTAATGACTCGTCCAATGATCTTTTCATTTATCATCGTCCCTTTCCTCAAGAAAGTTATATTTTATCATTGTATAGTATTGCTTGCTCCATTATAACCACATTCCAATTTGCTTTGATGTATCTTGAATCAAAATAGCAAAAACAAATTGATTCTTGTGGCTGTACTTGTCTTAATGTACCACAAAGTCACTGAGAAATGCTGTGAGGGTTGGGTACATCCCAGCCCTTGGATATAGATATATTCATATCTAACAGAATTGTGAAATGAAAAGATTCCTAAGAGATTAGTTCTATGATACGATTCTAAATCCTAACACATTCTGCCTTCCCCCTTAGACCTAGACATGGGGTTTAGTCTAAACCAGGGTTTCTCAATATCACCGCTATTGACGTTTAGGGCCAGATAATTCTTTGTTGGTGAGTATCAGCCTATGCCTTGCAAGGTGCTTAGCAGCATCCCTGGCTTCTACCCACTAGATGCCAGTAGCACCCCACCCCTAAATTGTGACAACCAAAAATGTCTCCAGACATTGCCAGAAGTCTCCTGGGGTAGGGGTACAAAATCACCTCAAATTGAAGACCATTGGTCTAAACCCTTTAGCACTTATATAAACCTTGACACAAAATAGGAGCAAAGCAGAGATGAAAAGTGGGATACAAAGGAACTCACTGGCACCTTTGACTATGAATCTTCCTTGGCTCTAAAGCCATTTAAATGTTTTGGTGAAAAAAGGGAAAGCTGTTTTAATCAACCATATGCCTTTCCTCACTCCCACCACACTTTTGCCTTAAAGTATGTTTTTGTTGCCATGAAAACACAGCCTGCCTGTTTGTAATTATAATATTATTCTGCTGCAAATTTCAGAAAATGCCAATTGGTGCATTTCCAACCTCAAATTCTCTCCCTCTTCATCTCCCTTCCCTAGCCAGAAGTTTGGAGAAGGGGGAAGGAGATGAGAGAAGAATGCCTCTTATCCTTAGCTCTGACCTCCTAATGCCTGCACTGAGCATAAACCTCTCAGGTCTCCAGGATCTGGCAACCAAATCTCTAAACTCCTTGTCTCTGACCCATCTTCATTTGCTCAGCATTTTCACCCAAAACCACAGAACTTTGGTAAGAGCTAGTCAGGGCTCAATGATGGTGAAGAAAGGGAAGGAGGAGGTAAGACAAGAGGAGCCATGAGAATCAATTTTTTATTGCTATTTTGATTCAAGATACATCAAAGCAAATTGGAATGTGGATATACTGGAGCACGTTAATACTGTACAATGATAAATACCCATTCTTTTTTCAATTTTTATTTTTATTTTAAGTTCTGGGGTACATGTGCAGGATGTGCAGGTTTGTTACATAGGTAAATGTGTGCCATGGTAGTTTGCTGCACCTATCAACCCATCACCTAGCATAAATACTCATTCTTAATGAAAATGAGTTATGGTATTATTCTATTCATAGCCTGTGTTACTTCTCTCAATATGTCAGTAATAAGCATGCTTTAGAAATTTAATAGAAGTATTTAATAGATGTGGCTCTTACATAATTTCTTCTCTGTCATTTTATAGCTTGAGATATAATTTACATACAATAAATTGTTCAAATCTAAACTGTAAAGGTCTACAAATTTTTGCATATGTACATATTCATGCAACTGCTTCCCAGATGAAGATATAGAACATTTTCATTACCCTAGAAAACAATATTGTGATTTCTACCAATGAAACATTAGCTTTGTCTGTTTTTTATACTATAAGTTGTACAATATGTACTCTTTGTGCCCTTTTTCCTCAGAAACTCAACATGTTTCTAAGGTTCATTCATTCAGTTTTGTGTGACAATGGTTTGTTCTTTTTGTTGCTATGTAGTATTCCTTCATCTAAATAAAACACAGACTCCTATTGATGGATATTTGTGTCTGTGTATATGTGTATGTGTGTGTGTGTGTGCGTGTGTATAGGAGAATAAAACTGCAAAGAAAATGGGGTGTACTAGTCTTTGTGTAAATATATGCACTTGTTTATCTTGGGTACATAACCAATAATAAAATTCTAATATTAAAAATGGAAAATATCAATTAATCTGAATTTTTTATATTGTTATAAAGACTTCAATGATCTTCTCCCATTTATTTTACACAAAGGGAAAATAGATAAACCTTGTAAATAATTAATCAGGAAAATATATTAATACAGATGAAGATATAGAACACCTGACAGAAAGGTGAATATAGAATTTTTCATGAAACTGGGAGACTTTCTGAGCGAAGGGGGGATGATCAATATTTATATTGGGACTGTATAACCTGGACTTTGCTGAGAAAACTGGATCTTACGGCCACTCATGCTAATTCTGACTGACAAGATGGAAACTAGGCCAGACATCTAATGCTAGCTTCAGAATTAACTCCCTTTTTGACCTTGGCCAACTTGTTTAAACTCTTGTCCTTTAATCATGGCATTGGTCAGAATATTCTCCACTGAAATTTTATAAAGTCTCCATAAATGGCAAGTCATAAATCATAAACCTCAAAGCCAATAAAGCTGTCCTGGAAGGATTGAGAGCTGGAATGCAGACTTCCAAGGTTGAGATGTATGCTTTCAAGAGCCTGGTTGTACCCGCTTCTAAAGTGCCACTCAATTAATTTATGAGGTTCTCTCTTCTCTTTCATTTACTTTTCCAGTTGTGACCTAAAATAAGTTTCGGCTAGCCACATATGCTCTATGTTATTTCACTGAAAAGATGTGAACTGCAAATTACATCAGTGGTTGCGACACATTTGGCAGTATCTTTCTTCTTCATGCTTCAGTCAACTAGACTTACTGTGTGATGAGAATCCCAGAGGCCCAGTGCGACAGTCCCTGAAATTTTCACTAAGTCAAATACCATGAAATTGTTTCATTGAGCTGACACTTGACATTGGGTGAAAGGGGGTTGGCATTACCTCATCCAAAGCTGATGTTCTTGGGCTCACATGGGACAACAATATTTTATTTCTACCATGTTTAGAAGTTTTAAGGCAACACAAGACAATAATCACAAAACAGCAATGCCATTTGAAAAGGAGTGGCTGCCAGTTTTTGCAGGTATTTAAAACTATGTTTGTCAAAAACAAAAAGATAGAAAATGGAAAACCAAAATAGGTCCCTTGCAAGTGAAACAATGCATACTGGCTACCTTTAGACTGTACCTAGAGTCACTGGATTGAAATAATTAGTTGCAAAGAAAGGGCAAATTTAGGTGAAATAATGATAATCTGATATTAAGGACACTGTGTTTCCTACTACAGAAAAGCAGCCATTCCAAGTGAATGCATTGGGAGTCATAACCTGTTGCAAAATTACAGGTTAGAACAAGTACTAAAAATATAGCATAAAATCAGAAACTAAAATACTATTTATAACATGAATTCTTTTTTATTTACTTTTAAAAAATTATGGATACATAATAGTTGTACATGTTTATGGGGTACCTGTACCCCATAAATTGTTGTATGTATAACTATGCATGTAATAGTTTTGATACAAGCACACAATGTATAATAAGCAAATCAGAGTAATTGGGATATCCATCATCTCAAGCATTTGTGTTAGGAATAGCCAATTCCACTCTTTTAATTATTTTGAAATATACAGTAAGTTATTGTTAACTATCAGCACCCTATTGTGCTACTGAATACTAGATATTATTCCTTCTAGGTAACTGTATTTTGTACCCATTAACCATCCTGCCTTTAATCCCCCTGTCTAGGACATGAATTCTTTGTGGATAAATTTTTGTTTTCTAAAATCATCATTATCTTACTGCTAAGTTAATATTTTCAAACAAAGTATAAGACTTTTTCACTGAATCTATGCCTTCTAGATTTCAAATACAAAACTGTAAACACATTAGTTAATTTTAAAATATGTTATATATATATAAACATATGTATTTTTTAAGTTTTTAGAAATCCACATCTATTTCTAAATATGAACCCCCATACACACACATACACCATACACAATCTTCTTTCTACCTTTTGAGAGTCACTACATTCTAAAAACAAAAACCCTTCCTAATGTAAATTTTCATAAGTAAAAGGGGAGGGACAGCGGGGGGTGGGGAGTTGGGGAGGGGATAGCATGGGGAGAATGTCAGATATAGGTGATGGGGAGGAAGGCAGCAAATCACACTGCCATGCGTGTAACTATGCAAGAATCTTGCATGTTCTTCACATGTACCCCAAAACCTAAAATGCAAATATATATATATATATAAACAAAAAACAAAATCACTTTGGCAAAGTTTTTTATACATATCTGTTGCCCAAATTAAACCTATTTATGCTAAAGCAACACCAAGTCACACTAAAATGAACCCAATAATGGTCAATATTTAACACAAGTTGTTATAACACAACATAACAAGGAAATAGCCTTTTAATTCATCACTAACATGGTTACCTATCTGCACATGTTCCACTTTTTGCTAGCAGTTATGTATCATGCATGTAAGCCTGTGACCATAACACATGCATTTGACCCTCAATGTTTAAGTAATTGTACTTTTAGTTAAAAAAAAAAAACAATGAAACTATCAGTGATAACAAGGCAAATGGCACCCGAGATCATCACTATTTCAAACCAGCAAACCAGGAGTCTCTTGGAGAAAGAGATGGCAAGAGACACCAACTGCTCGTGCCTGTTCCATAAAATATTGGCCACCCATTTTCTTTGGGCCAACAAATGAACATTCAAATGCCCTTCCATCTGTCCTCTACCAAGCCCAGTCAATCAGGACTGGGTCATTCTTCTCTAGTGTTCTTTAAAGACAGCCAAGCGGACACAGGGGTGCTATCTGCAGAGTTTGGTGAGGACCTGATCAAAGATAAGGTGACTTGAAGCTGTCCCATATTAAGAGGTGTCTAGATAAGACAATGGAGAAGAGGAACAAAAACATACCATTTCAGTTAGAGCAAAAGTATCTTATCTGTGTCTTGTGTTAAACACATATGTGTCCATGTGTGCTGTGATGCATCTAATCACAGTTGGCAAAGTGTTGCTCAGGAATTTGCTGAGCTAAGAGACTTGGTATCACTGAGAGAGAGTGAAGCCAACATAAAGGATGTAATGCTTCCTTTGATAAAGAGAATTCAACTCATCCCAATGAGTCTCCCCTTTTGCTTGGGATGCCCAAACCCTCCATGGAAGGAGTGGAAAGCAGAGAAAGGATGAGGGAAACAGGAAACCAGAGCAGGGGGAGACACAGCAACCTGAGACAAAAAGTTAAAAATCCATTGAGGATGGGGATGAGAGAAGTGCAAGTATGGATGGGGCCTCAGATACTTTCCACTCTAACCATCTTTCCCACTCTGAAGGAAGGAAGCAGGAGAAAGAATACTGGGGCATCAGCTAGTCCTGCCTAGAGGCTCCTCCTATCCATCCTGGAGGGCCACCATTTTCATGCAGGCCCTGTCTAGAGCCCAGGTGGCCTGCTCAACTCAGCTCACTGTGTACATGAGTCTCCATATCCTTTCTGAGGAAAGCCAGGTACTGGTCTGTTGAATGTGGGTATAAAAAGTAATGAGGAAGTGTTCATGGAGATAACCAGAGAAGTGGAGCCATCTAAGAGGAGACAACTTAGGACTAGAATCCCTTGATCAGTGGTTTTCAGTCAGGGGTCATTCTGACCCCTGGGCAACCCTGAGCAATGTCTGGAGACACTTCTAGTTGTCACAACTCAGGGTAAGGGAGGATGCTACTGGCTTCTAGTGAATAGAGGCTAGGGATGCTGTTAACATCCTAAAATGAACAGGGCAGGCCCTAGAGCCAAGAATTATGTGGCTCTAAATGTCACTAGAACTGTGGTTGAGAAACCCTGGCCTAAAGAAGCCACCCCTAGCTTGGTGATGCAGGAGCAGCCAGATTACATGGCTAAGAGGGACATAGTTGGACAAAGTCAGACATGGGACATTTCTGGGCTTCAGAAGGACTTCTAACTCAAGATGATAAATGAATGAGAAGTCAGAATTGTGTTGCTAAAACATCAGAAGTTTCAAAGTCAGAATCAAGATTCCAGCAATTACTTGATATTTCCCAGTCTTAACTTTTTCATCTGTAAGACTGGGATTGTAACAGTGGTTGCATAGCTATTTGCTAAGACTAAGAAGATATTGAACATGAAGCAGTTCTCACCAGTGATTTGCAAATAACAGGCACTTCACAAAGAGCACTTTTCCCTTTTCTTGCTCTAGGTAACCTCTGGAATGAATATTACAGAGATAGAACAAGGAAGTGGATGGTTGGATCTTTCCCCACAGTCTGACATTTTCAGAGCTCCTTGATCTTCCTTCCCTTTTTTTATTTTTTCTTCTACCCCACCTCTTTCTAAGAACTGAAATTTCTCATCCATCATTGATCATAGACTCAGGCATGGGCTTGAGGTGCAACTTTTTTCACCTTGTGACTCATGAAGATACAGTAGGGTGATCTCACCAGGAATCTATGCACATAAGAGACAAAAGACCCTCATGGAAAATAACTCATCCTGGAAGAATAAAAAGTCAACAGGAAAAGAGTGTTTCAAGGACAACAGGTAAGCTTTGAAAGAAAGGGGTCCTTCTAAGCACAGCATAAGCCTCATCATGAATTCATCCTCAATCTCTGGACAAGGAAACATTAAAAAATACCTACTAAGAACCAAAATTGCTTTTGCAAAATTTCCAAGAGCTACTGAAAGCACAAATATTATTGGATTTATAACTATCAGGAAGAAGCTGACATTAGTGGATACTTTGCCTACAAGGGCTGCTCGCTTTATTCTCACAACCAAGTTGGTGATATGGTGGCCTCTATCCACCTCTATTCACCTTGATGGAAGTCGTTGGTTGCAACTGTAGCAGCACTGTTCTTGAGAGACAACTGCAGTGGAAGTATTCCCTTCCATTGCAGATGGAAGCAATCAAATCCCTCCCCAAAGAGACTCAGAGAAGAGGAAGAAAGAGGTTGTGTATTAGTCTGTTTCACACTGCTATAAAGAACTACCTGAGACTAGGTAATTTATGAAGAAAGAGGTTTAATTCACTCACAGTTCCACAGGCTGTACAGGAGGCACAGCTGGGAAGGCCTCAGGAAACTTACAATCATGGTGGAAGAGCAAAGGGAAAGCAAGCACGTCTTCACATGGCAGTAGGAAAGAGAGAGAGTGAAGGGGAAGGTGCTATGCACTTTCAAACAACAAGATTTTGTGAGAACTCTATAATAAGACAGCACTAGAAGGGATGGTGCTAAACCATTAGAAACCACCCACATGATCTAATTACCTTCCACTAGGCTCCACCTCCAACATCAGGAATTACAGTTCAACATGAGATTTGAGTGGGTATACAAAACCAAACCACATCAGGTGGTGTGCATTCCCACAGCACAGGGAGGACACATAGAATACAGTGGGCACATTCCCTGGATATCCCCAAGACTATGGAGGGACAACTTGACCAGTGGAGGCAGAGCAGCCAGAGAAACACTTTTGGAGGTTGCCATTGGGCATTCCTTTCTTACTGAAACTGTTATGGCTCAAGTTACAGTATAAGAGTAAACCATAATTCTCTGAGAACACCCAGTGGTCCTGCTTTCCCGGTTGCTAAAAATCCTAACACTTTAGGTTTCACCAGTAACAATAAGATGTTTGTTGTGTCCCTGGGGCCATCCAAATACTGCAGAGCCTCAACCTGAGCTCACAAACCTTTGACAGCCAGATCCACTATAGCAGGTGATAGTGTTAAGGGGAGGGGGAGGGAAATCACTGCTCTTATAACTTAGCTGACCCTCAATTGATGCTTCTAAGTTGCTGTATCCTCACTTCCCCCCTGAAATAAATATATTAAGCTCAAATCTTTCTGCTTAGGGTATGGGAAAGTAAAGCTAAGGCTGCTCGACTTGCCCTACAGCCTGCTGTGAGACAAACGACAGCCCAGTGTCCCTTGCTCACCTTGACTGTCACTGCGTGGCCCATGGAATCTATACAGTGTAAAAGATCTGAGGGAAAAAATCCTGGCTCTCTGTGATATTTTAGAGGAATGCAAAAAAATTAGGCTTAAGGCATTTGCAGTGAAACTCTTATTTACATTCCATTATTCACATCTGAAGCTCTTTTGCTGGTTCTTTCTCTTTTGTGGATAGGATGTTAATCTCAAATCAAGATTGTAAAACTAAACCATTTTAAATATATACATGCTTAACTAAAAGATTTTAGAGATTAAGAATCATTTGTAAAATTAGATTTTACACATTTGATTTTAAAACATGTATTGAATGTTAGCCCCCAAGTCCCAAATCCACTCATTTGTAGGTACTAAAAGCTCCCAAGAGGTGAGTTGATTCTAGCCCAAGCCCAATTAATCCTAACTCTAAACATTATACGTGTATTTTTATTGAGTGCTTCCTATGTGTTGGGGTACTGGGCAAAAAGCTGTTTGAGCACTGTATCAAATATGTCTGCAATGTGTACCTCTTCACTGTGGGGAAGAAATATGTCACTCTCCTCTTAATTTTCATACATATATATGCATCTGTATCACACTTTCCTCTTAATTCTCTTATATGTGAATAAATGCATATATTTGTATGTGCATATATGTGTGAATACACACACATGCATTTATATATACATAAAGATAAATGGCACCTAAAGTTTGGCATCAGTGTTCACTCCAATTCCTGTGGCTTTGTGGGATCAATGTCAAGTTTTTCAAGAAAACAAACATTTCTGAACTTTTAATTTAAATATCCTTGTTGTGGTCTCAATTATGTCTCCCCAAATTCATATGTTGAAGTCCTAACTGTATTTGGAGATAGGGCCTTTAAAGAGGTAATTAAGGTAAAATGAGGCTGGTAGGGGGAGCTGTACTCCAATCTGACTGGTGTCATTATAAGAAGAGAATCTTTGGGGCACAAAGACCCCAAGGATGTATGCATACAGACAAAAGACCATGTGAGGACACAGCGAGTAGGTGGCCATCTGCAAGCCAAAGACAGAGGACTCAGAAGAAACCAACACTGCCGACACCTTGATTTCACACCTCTGGCCCCCAGAACTGTGAGAAAATAAATTTCTCACAGTTGTTTGAGCCACCTAGTCTGTGGTATTTTGGTATGGTAGTTATAGAAAATGAATACACTCTCATTTTTGAAAATTCAGGTTTTTAACAGCACTGTGTAGGTCAAACAAAAACATAACTAAAATTAAGAATGAACTCTCATACATTATGGGAGTGTGGACAAATTGCTTCAATCTCTATGGAGGGTAAATTGGAAATATCTATCAAAATTAAAAATGATTATTTTTGAGTCAGATATTCCATTCCTAAAATATTTATCCTGCAGAAATATTCTCATGTGTGAAGTAATGTGGTCAATATTTGTTGCTTAATTTTAATGCAGCAAATCACATATATACCCACTGATATGGGACAAGTAAGTAAATTATAACACACCTATACAATAGAATTCTGTGTAGTTATTTTTAAAATGAGGCTGCTTTATATAGAATGATTTTACAGATTGAGTGTCAGGTTAAAAAAGTATCAGGGCAGAGTGTGTGTGTGTGTGTGTGTGTGTGTGTGTGTGTGTAACCACTTGTGTGAAACAATGTATAATGTGTTTCAAAATGGCCCTTCAAACTTAGATGTGAAATAGGAAAAAATCTATCTGACTCTGAAGTCAGGGCTTTTGACCATGACCTTGAGGGATTTTATTAGGGGCACCACTCCTATCCCCATCCAAGATCTCTCAGCCCATTTCCAGATGGGCACTCAAATTTCTCAGTGCGGTTGGAGCCCTGCCCTACGCAGCTAAGAAGCTGCGATCATCAGACTTCGCCACTTTTTTTTCCCTGGTGAGGCTTCTACTTCTGGCCTTTCCTGGCCCCTGCCTGCTTTCCACTAAACACTGCCTGAGATATGGATAGCCCACCCAGAATGAACCCTCCATTTGTGATACGTCCTTGTGTATCAACGAATGGGCTACTACTATCTCCCTCTTTTGAACAAGGGCTCTCTATGGCCTAGTTAGAGCATTTAGCTTAGGTGGCAAGAGTATTCCATGGAGCACAAGAACCTCATTATTTATATGATCAACTAAATCTTACAAACGCTGATACAATTGCATACTCACAAGCACATTAGCATATAAAGACTCTGAATTCTCCATGGTGTAGAAAGTGGTTGCCTTTTTCATCCCACAGTTGCCCAAGATTATTTAACTAATGAATTGTCCTTTTTGCTATACATCTGCACACATTATGCAAAACTAGTATTTCCTACTCTGTAACACATTTGAGAAAATCTCTTCTAACCCAAGCCCAGCTCCCATTCTTTTCTCCAGCTTGCTCTTTATAGAAGAGACTCCAAATACCTTCCCAAACAAGGCTCCAAGGATTACAGCCAATAACAACAAAAATAAGACTAAATAGAAGAGGACAAGAAACCCAATAAAGAGGCAAAATTTTAAATTAAATGTCAAATTTTATAATTTTATGGTTCTATTTATTTCAGATTAAGAGAAGAAATCTGATCATGGAAAGTAATAAATTAGAAACCAGGAGGCCAGCAGGCAGAAGAACAGAGAGGAATGATGAAGGTCACAGCAGGCAATGTGTCATAAATCAGGAGCCAAGAGAACACAAACACCTGAGAGGAGGTCAAGGTCAATGGTTCCACTCTGCGTAGCTCATCAGGAACCATTAAAAAGCCAGGGGAATGAGATGGCTATAGATTCTTACCCAAGAGATGCTTAAAAGATTACTAATTTAGGTTTGATTGACCTGAATCCTCAACAGCCAATATGTGTATGAATGTTGTACATCTAATGGAGCACCATTACGATGGCAGACACTGTAGACTTGTGTACTTGACATAATTCTGGCAGACTCTTTCTAATAAAATCTTTATATTTTTTTGTTTGTTTTTGTGACGGAGTCTCGCTCTGTTGCCAGGCTGGAGTGCAGTGGTGCGATCTCGGCTCACTGCAACCTCCACCTCCCGAGTTCAAGCAATTCTTCTGCCTCAACCTCCTGAGTAGCTGGGACTACAGGCACACGCCACCACACCCAGCTAATTTTTGTATTTTTAGTAGAGACGGGGTTTCACCACATTGGCCAGGATGATCTCGATCTCTTGATCTCACAATCTGCCTGCCTCAGCCGCCCAAAGTGCTGGGATTGCAGGCATGAGCCACTGCTCCCGGCCCAAAATGTTTATGTTATAACAATATAGAAATACATTATATTTCTAACTCATGCAAAGGTGCCATATGAGCAAGCAGCAATCTTGCCCCAAGGTCTGCCCAGTCTTTGGAGGGCCATGGAGGTGATGGCAGGAGACCAGCTCTTAAAATCAGATGACCTGCATTTTACACCCAGCACCATTGAGCAGTTTTCTTCACCATTCTAGGTTTGAATGTCCTCATCAGCAAAATGAAATCTTGTTCTAGATGATGTTTCAGTTATATGAATACATTAGATTCTTTCTCACCTCTGATTTTTCACATATGCTATTGCTTCTTCTTAGAATGCTTGTCCTTCACACGTTCACAGGCTAGCCCGCCACATTCTTCAAATCTCTGCAAGAATGTCAAATCTTCCAGAATTCTTTCTCTTCTAGCTTGGTTAGATCCCCTACTCAAAGCTTCCATCAGCCATCCTCCACCCACCATCAATTTACATCAAATGTTATCATAATTATTTATTTCACTGTTTGTTTTTACCACTAGACTTTAAATACCCATGGACAGAAAACATCTCTCCCTCTCACTCGGGGCTGTGTCTCCACTACCAAGCACACAGTAGGAAGTCAATAAAAATTTGTTAGATAAAGACATGAACAATCCTAAAATTTATATGGAAACCAATAAATCTTATTTTTTTAACTTTTATTTTAAGTTCAGGGGTACATGTGCAGATTTGTTACACAGGTAAAGTTGTGTCATGGGGGTTTGTTATACAGATTATTTCATCACCAAGGTATTCTCACTTTTTTTAAAGAATTTTTCTGTATCTAGTATGCCACTTCATTTGTCAAAGTTAGCCAAATTCACTTGTCTCCTACTTAAGAAAATTCTTGAATCCTGATTTCTTATCTCTCCACATTTTTATAAAAATAAAATGCCATATAGGCACAAATATATTCTTATAAAGTTGTATATGTTTTGAGCACGTGAAAACTAATTTCTACTTTAATTGTACTTAGCAACAATTAAAGTAGAGCAACAATTAAAGCAACAAGAGTCATCTTATTAACAAACATCCTCCTCCCAATTTATTTAGTAAATTCAGATTAATTGGGACTATTTTACTTTAAAAGAGTGGACTTGTGGTGCTAAAAGTGGGAGTGATGGTGAGGGAAGTTCTCTTATTACTGATATGGAAATATCTTGATCATTTTCTCAGGGAAAAAAAATCAAGATAAAGAACACCAGAAGTGTGATTTGCATGAGCTCCTTCACCCCTGCCCCTGACATAGCCCCATCCCCCAGTCTCCCAGAGGACTTTGTCTTTGGCAGCCATGTTTTGGAAGGCCAAAAGTGATCCTCTGATACTAGAGGAAGTAGAAAGATGAGAATACCTGGATCTTATTGCAAACAGAGACAGTATTTGAGGGAGGTGGCATATACCCCTACAAAAGGAAGAATTTACTCCCTGGAAGGTAAGACTCTCAGCACCTGCAGATGTTTAACAGCACAGACTGTGAAGGTAGACTGCCTGGATTCAAATCCTAGCTCTACCCTATTATCTGGGGAATTTTGTATGTTACTTAACGGCATGGTGTCGAGCTCACTCATTTGTAAAAATAGGGATAGTTATGACAACTACATTATAGGGTTGTCACACAGGTAAAATGATTTAATGCATTCAGGAGCTTAGAAAACTGACTACCATAATAAGTTCTCAATACTCATATATGTCAGATTGGATTTTTATTATCTTTAGCTCTATATTCATGAGCAGGGACTGAGAGGGAGTTGCTTTTGTAAGATACAGAGTACACTAAGTTTCTCCAGCCTAGCCTGAGGAAATTGGCAAAAACTGAAATGGCAAAATTCCTTTGGGTAGGAGGGCCCAAAAGAGCTGAGGTCACTTAGAGGCCAGACTATAATCACTTGAGATTCTCCACATTCTCTGACTTTGGTGTAGGCAGTGGTAGCAAGGGAGAAGACAGAAAGCCGGTGAAGACACCAGTTAATGCAGTGAGGGTGGCAGGACTGGGAAACAAAAGCAGCCAAGGAGCAGAAATGAGAAATGCCTGGAGAAGATGACAACTAGACTCTCCAGTCAAATGTTTGCTAGGCTTTCCTTTTTAGGTGGCTTCTGGAGAATAGCATAAGAAACTGCCTCATGGTATAGGAGGCATCTAGAGCCCAAAGTCTGTAATTGTTCTTCAGTTTTTCTCAACAGAGAAAATCCCATTAGATAATTCCAAAGTGTCCCAAGCACCCAGCCTATTTAATGGTGCCCCCTGGAGTTGTGTAACACAGAGAAGTTGAGCTGAGAGATCATAAATTATGCTTTTCCATCTATAAGTAATTTGTTAGCCTGTTAGTCCCACCTTATAATTCTGTACCATTTCCTTTCACTGCGTAACAGAAACTAATTTACATCTGCAACTAATTTGTGCATTTATTTATGTATTTATTTAGAGACAGAGTCTCATTCTGCTGCCCAGGCTGGAGTGCAGTGGCACCATCTTGGCTCACTGCAACCTCTGCCTCCCGGGTTCAGGCAATTCTCCTGCATCAGCCTCCCAAGTAGCTGGGACTACAGGCATGCACCACCACTCCTGGTTAACTTTTGTATTTTTAGTGAGACTGGGTTTCACCATGTTGGCCAGGCTGTTCTCGAACTCCTGACCTCAAGTGATCTGCCTGCCTCGGCCTCCCAAAGTGCTGGGATTAAAGGTGTGAGCCACCGTGCCCAGCCAATATTTTCATTTAGAGGCTACTGATTCATGACTAAGTTGTAGGAGTAATATGTGTTTTGTTTGTTTGTTTGTTTGTTTGTTTTGTGTGTGTGTGTGTGTATCAGCCTCTTTAAGAGGTTATTTAGAAGAGAAGACATAATTATTCACTTCATTTATAAGAGTTGGTCTATTACAGTTTGGTTGTTACTTTCATAAAGCATTCATGACATTGTTAAAACTTGTCATTAAGTCCCTTGGCGGAGGGCTCTACGTCTAATCTTTGCCCAGCACTGGCTTCTTTCTGTCTTGTTTTCTCACCCATCTCATACTGCAATTGAATATTGTGGCTGGGCTTGCATATGTAATTAGAGTTGTGCCTCTTTGTCAGGTTGTTTCTTCCTCCTCTACTAATTAGTCTAGTTTTCCCTTTAAGGCATGTAGGAATTATCAGTTAAGTCAAATGAAAACAACAGGCTGGGTGATGTCAGTTTTTGAAACTGTTGATTACTTTCCACATTATATCATATGGTCATGAAGATTACTCTGCACTTATGGGTAAACTATTCAGCTACTCATTAGCTCAATACAGACACATCGAGGCTTGTCCTGGTTTAACTAACCTTTTAAACCATGTGACACAGGAAAAACAAATTCTTCTTCAAGATTTAAACTCACTATCATGTTAAGACCTTCCTTTCCTGATGGCATTTTTCTCACAACCCAGCAGTTCCAAGACAAGGATTTGGAAAAAAAAAAAGCAACAAAAATAATGGTCTTGGATATCTCTTAGAAGCTAGAGTCATATTTTGCAAATATATTATTGTCCATTTTTCAAGCATCCTAACAGGATGTGATGAACTCAGAAGCTTCCCAGTAGTAGCATATGTTGTTCAACACTTTTGATGTACTAAATCCAGAGGTTTGCAGTTACTTCTAGCACAAGGAATAGTAGCTTCAGATGTTGGCCATGGGGCAGTTCTTACACTTACTCCCATCTCTGGGAGTTCTAAAAACTGTGCTCCCAGAACCAGCAGCATCAATATCACCTATAAACTTGTTAGATAGGGACATTTTTGTGGCTCACTGCAGACACAATGAATCAGAAACTCTGGGGGGTGGAAGTTAGCAATCTGAATCTTAACAAATTCTCTGGGGTAACTCTGATACATCTCTATCACAGCCAAGTAGATATGGGCAAAGCAGGCCTGTACAGGTTTTGGTGAAATCCTTAAAGCTCATCCTGTTACCATGAGTCTTAGATCACAGAAAATACAGTGTTAGAATTATTGTTACTTCTCTGCAGAAAAGGAAGAAGGAAAAAAATGCACCAATTTCCTGGTAAATTTCCCAATGGTTTTAACAATCTTTACCATATGCAAAGTATAATGTTCTCAAAGATTAAATACCACTCTTGAGACTTAAAGAAAAGAGGAATAGAAGGCCATACTTGGGAAAGAAATCTTTCTCCTGCTATGGGAGAAATATAACACTTATTATTAGGTAATTCAAAAATCTGTTGCATTGGTTTCTAAGACAAAGAAAACTTATTAGACAGAGTCTCCAAGATGAATGAGAATACCTTTCCATAGTGACCTTTTCCAGTGTTGACACACAATTTCTAACAAGAAATGTTCCTAAAGAGATTAACCTAATTACTAAAGTTCTCTTTACTCCTGTCATAAAGGAAGGGAAGAGGAGTTCAGGTAAAACTGCCTTGAAATCAGAGTCCCAGACTCTTACACATTCCTTACATTCACGGCATTCATGAGACCATCAGGAGACCACCCCTAAAGACAGACAAAAGAAGATGGACTGGCGGCAGCACAAATAGTAATTATCAAAGCCATTGCCAAGTGATTATCCTATGGAAACACATTTCTGTATAGTCAGTAAGTGGCAGTAATGATAACTGAGGGCATGCCAGCCAATAGAAGAGCATAAACAGAGCAAGATTCTTCCTGACCTTATCAGCAAGTGAGGACTTTGAGGGGAATGGAGATGCCTGGGCGCTGAGGTCACCAGCACTCAAGAGGCCAACCCACCATGTCCTCATCCTGTGTGAATCCAATTGCTTACATGGATTAGCTCTGCCACTTTAAAATAGATGCTTAGAGGAAATCAAAGTAATTTAGCATTCTAAGTGAAATTATATGACCAGAACTAACTGGGTAATTTAATGTAGAGGCACAGCCGCTTTGTTCATTAACATTGGGCTTGGTCAAATTTTGAATCTCTCATTGCTCCAGTGACCTCATGAGACCAGTGAGAATATTATTGCCAACTTATTAGTAGAAGACTTCTTCAGAGAAATGGATAAAAGGGTTGGGTTCTGCTGTACTGTACTCTATAATTTTGCATGTATTTTTATTTGCATTTTGAAGAACAAATTAGAAATAACCCATATTTCAAGCCATTCTCACTGGAATCAAGTAAGGAAATCACTAAGTCAGTAGGCAAGTATCATATTTTGCCTAACATTGAATGTTAAAAAAGACCAGTGAAATAATGCTTCTATTAACAGCAGAGTTCTTCATTTCAGTGTGTGAGTGTGTGTGTGTGTGTGTGTGTGTGTGTGTGTGTGTGTGTGTAGGAAAGAGTACTTTAAGCCACCTAAAAGGTTAGATTGTCAATATAGCCTAGGAGTCTGGGGAGTTTGAGATAAGCAATGGTGATATAAACGCCATTAGCACCGAGTCTTTTGAGAATACATATTCTATAGCTCTCCAGCAAACCAAGTCTTCACATGAGGAAGTCACTGAGGCAGCAGGTAGATGCCATGGTCCTGGTCATCAAGGTGGCCCTACATTCACCTCTGCTTGCTAATGGCAACTCTTTGGGTAGCTCTCAACCTCTCCCTAAGCAACATCTGTCCTTCAGGCTTACCCAGCCAGGGTTGCTATGCCATGGCCCAAAGGCAGGCCAATTAAGATTCATTATGTCACATCAAGGGAAGAATTCCAAATACTGGGCCCTCCACCAACAATGTAGCATCCTCACCCTCCCACTTCAAGCCCTGAAATGGTTTCAGTAAAAATAACTTCAGCTAATCATAATTGCTAGGAAGGATAGAGATAATCTCAGTGAGGTCACAAATAACTAAAAATAAGTCTTTTGAGATTAAAGAGTTACACTAATAAGGAGTCAGAAAATTAGGATATAATAACTAACCTTATATCTTTCTGCTCTTTCTGAATCCCAGCTGGGGCTTGAATGCTGGAATGCTGGGATACTGGGATGCTGGGATGAATGTGTTTGTCCCATAGGCCAAGCCGTATGCTGAATCAATTCTTAGTTCTACACAGAAAAGAAGTGTCATTTTAGTCTCAGATAAATTAATAGTATGCAGCTAAATAACTCAAACAGAAAAACTCATCATAGTGACAGAGTTGTAAAAGACAGTTGCAGGAAATTGTACAAAATAAGCAGCATAAATATTACTGGAGTGAATTGGATGTTTTATGCAACAACCACCTGACACTCCAACTTTCTTTCAAATTTCACTTTTCCTCCCCCTCTCTTTTGCCAGATGAATGTACTTCCAGCTGGACTTAGAGAAGCAACGGTGTCAAACAACGACTCGATTAAGATACACACCTGTCATGAACACAAGACGCTCTCAGGGGATATATTGAATTGCGTTCCCTGCTTCCTATGAAAAGGTGCAATGAAAAAACAAATTAACTATCAACTAACAGATGTTTCTAGCATCTCTATTAGTTTGAGAAAGATGAAACAACTGCTGCATTGTACAGATGTGTAACCCACATAAGTATTTCGGATGTGGGGAGGAAGGCTCAACTAAATGTGTCTTGAGAATAATTGATCTTTTCTTTTTGGCACTGCTTCATAGTAACAGGAAGAAATCTCCTCCTCTCCTTGAATTGAGACATTTTACCAACACTAAGAATAAATGAACATATATCTAAAGGTGCAAGTGTATGGATATGCATTTTTCTGCCTGACTTTGCTTCACTGCATCTATTATAATTATCTTGAACTTCCTGGTGACAATCATATATACACGTTTCGTGATTTGAAAGCTTTCTAGTTATAGAAAGTTCTAAGTACTGTAGATCCCATTCTCTGAATAATAAGAATGGAGTCTGGTGAGGAGAGTTTGTGTGGTCAATGGTATGGAGAAGGAAGAGAGTTGTCCATGCTCTAAAACTATTAAGGGACAATATATACAAAATGTTTGAGTTACTCTTGTCTCTTACAATCAATGCTCGATGTTCTAGTATATGGAGGAGTCATCAGTATGTGTTATTCAAGAAAGGGTCAGGAGTATGTAGTGGCAACAGCCTCACTTCTGCCTGTGGTTCCACATTATTATATCTCTCAACTGAATGGGCTTTGGCTTTAGCCCCTTGTGATCTCAATGCCACAGGAGAGCTAACGAATGGAAAGCAGAGGGGAGATGCCATTTTATGTCATGAAGTACAGGGTTCACAAACAGACTTTAGGTCAACAGGCCAAATCTGATGGATTTTCTCTAGTGGCTGCCCAGGCTCTACTAGAATTCTGAGGTTGTATCTGGGCTTAGGCAGGAAAGAGAGTTGAAATCTATTAGTAACATTTGCTAGTACTGTGGAAGGAGATGCTATCAGCTCATGAGGAATTTTCCAGCTTGGGGCCCTGTAACAGTTAAGAGTGTGGGCTTTGAGGCCAAACAGATCTAGATTCAAAAACCATAGCTATACTACCTACAATCTCTGTCACACTGGGAAATTTACTTAACCTAACTAAAATTCAATTTTATCCTCTCTCAAGTAGGGATAAGTAATATTACGCAAAAGAACTGATATAAAGATTAAATGAAATAACGTATGGAAAGTGCTTTGCTCATTTCATGCCATTGAGTAAAAGCTACCAGAATGACAACTGTGGCAATGATAGTCATAATACCCCTAACCACAGGAATAGCAGTAGCAGAAGTACAGCACTAAGGTAATAGTATTAGCAGCAACAGTCTCAGTTATGGTAATAGTAGTAACAGCGGTAATATTAAGTACGATATTAACTTAAGGAGAGGCCTGATTTTTTTTTTTTTGGTATGGATTAGACATGAAAATTAATGAGAGAGAGTGAGTGAGCGAGCAGGAGAGAGAGAGAGTACAACATGTTCTGATTAGCCAAGAAAACTGTAATCAGAAGCTATCTCTGGAGCTTATAGCCCACAGGTAATCATCATTCAGTTGAGATGACTCCCTCAGCCCCAGAAAGGTTTGCTCTTCTCTCTTGGTGCTCTCAGTAGTGTGGCATGTGCCATATCTATTGTACTGAAACTGTGCTGATACTCCTGAGGTGAAGGGTACAGTTTGAGCTCTCTAAGAAAGAGATGAGGCAATGATGGGTGGTCAGTTATTACTGAAAATCTTTGAAAGGCAAAGAAGACAGAAATGGAGGGATAGCCACTGTCCCTTGAGCCAGTTCATTATCCCATTGATACTGGCCCTTATGATCCTGCTTTTTGAGTGGCACCTAAAGGAGAGTCTCATGTGTCTTGGAGAATTGAGAGCATGTGTGACGAGTAGAGAAAAGGAAGTCTTAGAGCAGTCCAATGCTAGAACACAGGTGGTGACTATGTTTCCTTTGGATTCTGGAGCCACTAATTGTAACAAAGTGGGTTTCAGAGAATCAAAGATCATGGATGTTTTACAAAGGGTCTGTGCTCCAGTTAAAAGATAGCTCAATTTGTTGGAGAAATAATGGCCAGCTTCACACCAATAGTGGAAAAAGAACAAATTCAGGAGGAGGAGTTTAAAAGAATTTTAAAGAGCACTGCTGGTGGAATAATAAAGGAATAACAGTTATAGATCATAGACTTTTATTTCTGGAATAAACATTTAAGATCATTTAATCTAACATCATTATTTACAGATGAATAAATGAACATCTTATGAATAACAGGTATGAGGAAAGAGCTTTTAAAATCAGGAGTTATTGTACCAGAGAGAGAAGGAGTGCAGAAATGGACATGCAGACTTGGAGTTGTCTAGATACAAGCAGTAATTGAACTCATCTATGATGATACAGAGGGAAGAGATCCATTTCAGCTTCCAAGCAAAACATATAGAGAGTGACACACCCATAATGAAATGGCTGAATGGATACCACCCAAACATAGAGAACTATATGGTCCAAACAATGTGAATAAATAGAGGAAATTGAATGGCTATATTTCACATTTTTTGGCATATCAAGTGAACTTTAATTACTTTTTGCTCCTGGGATAAATTTTTCTGTCTCTCAAAGATTCTTAAGGAAAAAGGCAGATTCAAAATTTGCAGTGTTTTGGGGAGGCTGAGGTAGGCAGATCACTTGAAGCCAGGAGTTCAAGACCAGCCTAGTCAACATGGTAAATCCACTCCACTAAAAATACAAAAATTAGCCAGACATGGTGGTGCATGCCTGTAGTCTCAGCTAGTCAGGGGCTGAGGCATTAGAATTGCTTGAACCTGGGAGGCAGAGGTTGTAGTGAGCTGAGATCACACCACTACACTCCAACTTGGGTGACAGAGCAAGGATCTGTCTCAAAAAAAAAAAAAAAAAAGCACAATGTGATACTATTTGGCTAAAACATATAAGTAAATAAAGAAAAAAGAGTATCAAAAAGATTAAAAAGGTCTAGTGGTGAACCAAACGCTTATGAGTATATTACAGAATGCAAAATTAATCATTCTTGAAAGCAAAGCTAAATGGGTTAAAATAGTATTTAATATTAAATAACGTGGATCTATAGTGACAAATAATTCTAACAAAATTCATAAGATGTGTCTACAAGAAGGAGGCATGAAAAGAAGCTGTTGACCTCAATTTAGATGGGATTCAAACAATTTTATTTCTTTTGTGATACTGACAATTAGAGACATACAAGTTACGCATATTTTGTAATTTAACAGTAAAACCATAATAAAAATACATTCAGTGTTTCTAGAGACAAAGCAGCCTAAGAAATAACTAGTTGTAGTTATAAGCACTGACTACTGATGTATTAGCCACTTTTAAAACATTTATTCCTATAACTCTCTTAATAACCCTACACAATAGGTACTATTTTTATCCCTGTTTTTCAAGTTTTAAAAATGAGGGATATTTAGGCACACAGAATTTAAGAGCTTCTGATTCTTGAAATGTTGAAATGGGACCCATGCCCAAGTAGGCATATGCTTCAGCTTATGGTCTTAACCAATATTCTACACACGGATCAAAAGATGAAAACCAGTAAGAACACTAGGAAGCAATTAAAAAAAAAACATAAATGAAGACGTCAGAAGACAAAATATATTAGTATGAAAATAAACAAATTTGTTAAACTCATTTACAAATATTGTAGCAATAGAATTATATATTATTTAGAAGAGACAATATATAGAACAAAATGTTCTGAAGTATTAAAAATACGAGGATGGCAAATATGTATCAGGAAATTGAAAGAAAAAATAGGAAGCATTAAATGCAGATTGCAATAAATAAAAAAATAGCAACACTAGACTAATCAAAGGTATAATTCACTATAAAATACAATAGTCAATCAATGCTGTCCAATAGAACTTTCTATGACAATGGAAATGTTCTATACTTGTTCAGTCCAAAATGGTAGCTACTAGGCACCTGAGGTTTTTGAGCACTGGGAATACAACTAGAGTAACATATAAACTGAATTTTAAATGTTATTTAATTTTAATTAATTTAAATGTAAAAAGTCACATGTGGTGAGTGCCTACCATAATGGACAATGTATGTCTAGATCTCTGTAGAAATATATATGAAGTAATGTTGCTATAATGAAACAGAGTTTAAGAGAAGCATATTTCAGTGTCTTATTATAAAACAATTCTGAAATATTCAATAGGCCAAAACCAAACACAATATAAATAAATTGAATAATTTAATTGCTAAAGTTACTTAATAGTTACATATAGAACTTTGCCTCAAGGAATGTGTACTCACATTCAAGGATGTTTACAAATTGTGACTCACAAATAGCCTATTTTTAGATTTCCCCAAAGTAGACATTTTATCAGCTACAATGTAATGACTTAGAAATTTATAACAAAATTTTAGTGAAATACACACCAAAAAAACAACAAATTGGAGGTTTCAGAAGCATTAATCTAAATTTGTGCATATATATAATGTAAATAATCTCTACAATTAAAGATAATTACAACATATCAAGATAAACAGGTTGTGGGAAAAACTATACCCAAAGGTAACTTCATAACATTTTACTGAGTTTAATCAATAAAACAGTGGAAATAAATGAGCTAACTCACTTATTAAGAGAGAACAAGATTATAAGAAAAGTCAGGAAAAAAATAATAAAAGTAAAAGGCAAAATTAATGAATTAGAAAATAGAACAAAGTAGTAATTTAAAAACAAATACCTGAGAAATTGAAAGATTTAAAAAGTAGTGAGGTGCCCTTTGCGGAGAGAGATCCAAAGATGGCCAATTAGCAGCAGCTCAGGATTGTAGCTCCCACTGAAAGCGCAGAGAGTGAGTGGACACTCACATTTTGAGACGAATTTTCATAGCCCACAGACCAAGAGATTCTTGGCGGAGGAGCCCCACGGGTCGCCAGCGCGACCCTTTTGGAGGGCGCGGCCGTTTTGCAGGCGCCCCCGACGCGGCGGTTCTCAGTCCGGAGTATACGGGACTGAGTCCCCTTTGGTTGGCGTTGGAGCTCCGGGAAAGCAAGTCTCCCATTCAGCTGATTAAAAAGCAGACTGAAGTGGGGGAACCAGACCAGGAGATTCCCGGGCAGAAAAGCGCCACGAATCTTAACGCCGCTGTTTCAGCCGGCGTAGTGGGTCACCGCAGGGGGAAGGCTGGTACCCCCCTCCACAAAAAAAAATAAAAATAAAAACAGCAGTTGGAACTGCTGAAGATTGAGAGTTTCACAGCAAGTACAGCTGAACCCGGGAAGGTCCAGCTCTGTGGGGGAGGGGCATCCGCCGAAGGAAAATTAAGAAATAGAAAAAGCTTTATCACCAACAAGCTGGACGTCCACTCAGAGACCTAATCTGAAAATCAGGAATTATACAGACGACAGGTGCATAAATCCACAAAGATGGGAAGAAACCAGCGCAAAAAGGCTGAAAACACCCGAAATCAGAATCCCTCTCCTCCTACAGAGGATTGCAGTGCCTCATCACCAATTGAACAAGGCCTGATAGAAAATGAATGTGAGGAATCAACAGAATCAGGCTTCAGAAGGTGGATAATGAGAAACTTCTGTGAGCTAAAAGAACATGTTCTAGCCCAATGCAAGGAAACTAAAGAACCTTGAAAAAGGTTTCACGAAATGTTCATGAGAATGGACAATTTAAAGAGGAATATAAGTGAATTAATGGAGCTAAAAACACAATACGAGAACTTCACGAAGTATGCACAAGTTTTAACAGTCAAATACGTTGATAGGTGTACCTGAATGTGACAAAGAGAATGAATCCAAGCTGGAAAATATTTTTCAGGATATTATCCAGGAAAACTTTCCTAACCTAGCAAGGCAAGACAATACCCAACTCCAGGTAATACAGAGAACACCACAAAGATACTCCTCAAAAAGAGCAACCCCAAGGCACATAATCATTAGATTCATCAGGGTTGAAACGAAGGAGAAGATACTATGGGCGGCCAGAGAGAAAGGTCAGGTTACCCACAAGGGGGAAGCCTATCAGACTCACAGCAGATCTCTCAGCAGAAACCCTACAAGCCAGAAGAGAGTGGGGGCCAATATTCAACATCCTTAAGGAAAAGAACTTTCAACCCAGAATTTCATATCCAGCCAAACTAAGTTTCATAAGTGAAGGAAAAATAAAATTTTTTGCAAACAAGCAAGTACTCAGAGATTTCACTACCACCAGGCCTGCTTTACAAGAGCTTCTGAAGGAGGCACTATGTATAGAGGGGGAACAACCAGTATCAGCCACTTCAAAGGACCCATCAGTAAGCTGCATCCAGATCCATCTTACATGCAAGGAGTATACAGAGACTCAAAACAAAGGGATGGAGGAAGATTTGCCAACCAAATGGAGAGCAAAAAAAAAAAAAAAGCAGTAGTTGCAATTCTCATCTCTGATAAAATAGACTTTAAAGTAATAGAAACCGAAAGAGATAAGAAGGACATTGTATAATGGTAGAGGGATCAATGTAACGGGAAAAGCTAACGACCCTAAGTCTATGCGCACCTAATATAGGAGCACCCAGATACATAGGGCAACTTCTTTGTGACTTACAAAGAGACTTGGACTCCACACAATTATAGTGGGAGACTTTAACATTACATTGTCAATATTGGACAAATTAATGAGACAGAAGGTTAACAAGGATACCCGGGACTTGAACTTAAACCTCAAACAAGTAAACTTAATAAACATTTACAGAACTCTCTCTCCAAATCCACAAAATATACATTTTTTTTTTCAGTAACACATCACATTTATTCTAAAAGTGACCACATGGTTGGGAGTAAATCACTCCCTAGCAATTGCATAGCATTTCGTAGGTTTAAATGAAATATTGGTTGGCTGTTTGTTTGTTATTTTCCTCCCTTATTCCTTCCTGTCTCCATTGTATAACACAATTACTAGTATAAAAAAAAGCTTTTAATATCCGTTTGTAGACTGCATTCTAGCCTGGGCAATAGAGCAAGATTCCCGTTCTCTCTCCCTTTTTTTTTTCCTTCTTCTCTTTCTCTTTATTTCATTCTTTTTTCTTTCCTTCTTTCTCTTTTTCTAAAAAAAAAAAAAAAAAAAAGAGAAATCCTCGGTTTAGTTTTAGGAAACAAAACTGAGAAATATCAAACACCAAAATGTGGAAATGAGAAAGGGGATATAAAAAACAGTTATGGAGGCTGGGTGTGGTGGCTCATGCCTGTAATTCCAGCAGTTTGGGAGGCAGAGGTGGGCGGATTAACTGAGGTTGGGAGTTTGAGACCAGCCTGGCCAACATGGTGAAACTCTATCTCTACTAAAAATACAAAAATTAGTCAGGCATGGTGGTGGGCGCCTGTAATCCAAGCTGCTGGGGAAGCTGAGGCAAAAGAATCACCTGAGCCTGGGAGGCGGAAGTTGCAGTGAGCCGAGATTGTGCCACTGTACTCCAGCCTGGGTGACAGAGTGAGACTCTGTCTCAAAAAAAGAAAAAAAAAAAGCAGTCATGGAGACGCTTTTAAAAATATAATTACAATCATATGCTAATGTATTTTGAAATCTGACTGAATGGATTATTTCTAGCAAAGTAAAAGTTACCAAAATTGACATGAGAAGAAATAAGAAAACTTCTGGTTATAACAGTAACTTCTAACACTATGATTATTAGAAATTATCTCCAAAAATCCACCATGTCCATAAAGTTTAACAGATGAGTCTCTATCAAGTTTTTAAGAAACAGAATACTCTTGCTCTACAAACATTTCAGACCATGAGAATTGCAGAAACATAAGATTGATTAAAAATTGGACAAGGAAAGTTATAAAAAAGAATGATAGACTAAGCCATTCTTAAATTCATAGGCAAAAATCAACATTGAATTGAAGCAAATCATGATTATTAAAACAGCTGCTGAAGCCAGGCGTGGTGGTTCACTCCTGTAATCCCAGCACTTTGGGAGGCCGAGGCAGGAGGATTGCTTGAGCCCAGGAGTTCAAGACCAGCTTTCGAAACACAGTGAGACCTCTTCACTACAAAAAAGTAAAACAAGTAGCCAGGCATGTGGCACACACCTGTAGTTCCAGATACTCAGGAGGTTGAGGTGAAAGGACCACTTGACCCTAAGAGGTGGAGGCTGCATTGAGCCATGTTCCTGCCATTGCACTCCAGCCTGGGCAAAAGAATGAGACCCTGTCTCAAAAAAAAAGAAAAGAAAAACCCACCAAACTATCTGCTATATATTGAAAAATGACACAACTTGGAAACATAAAATTTACCTAGGATTTAGTACTAGAAATTTTATTACTTTGATTAAGCACTTGAATATGTCAAGGAGAAAAATGTTATTTCAAATAGATATTAAAGGAGCATTTGTATACAAAAGATTTGAAAAGACACTTTAAAATATACAGATAGCGAAAAAGCCATAAAAAGATGCTCAACATCACTAGTCACTAAGGAAAAGTAAATTAAAATTACGAGACACAACTACACACCTATTAAAATAACTAAATTTTAAAAATTAACCATACCAGGTGTTGGTGATGAGGAATGGAGAGAAGACTGGAACTTTCATAGACTGCTGGTGGGGAGTGTAAAATGGCACAACCACTTTGGAAAACAATTTGACAGGTCCCTAAAAAGTTAATTATACATCTCCCATATACTCCCATAATTAACTTTTTAAGGGCCTGCCAAATTGTATATAGCAAGGGAATAGAAAGACTTTGACAGCACAATTAACAAATCTTTACTTATTGAATATATTATATTGTATATAGCAAGGTAATAGAAGACTTTGACAACACAATTAACAAACCTTAACTAATTGAAACAGAAAATTTTTGTACCCACATCAGAGAATTGAGCTTATTTTCCAATATTCATGGCACATTTACAATAATGACCTTATAACAGTTCACAAAGAAAATCTTAACACCAAAGAACTAGTATCATACAGCTCATGTTTTCTAATCGCAATTCAGTAACATACAGCTAAAAAATAATATTCAAATAATAAAAATACAGTAGGGATCTAAAAATCACACATCAAGTTTCCAATCACACATATTAATCTAGATACACATGTCCACCACTATGCCTTCCCCAAACACTATTAAAATTACAGGGATATAAAAATGCGAAAACTTACAAAGATAAAGCAGCAGGGGGAAAAGCCATAGCCACTATGTTTTGGAAGCAGAAATAGAGATAAAATTTACAATGGTAATAAGAAAAACCCCAAACCAGGGCAATTCATACCACAGAACTCCAGAATCACTCAGGAATTAGAACCACTGGTTATCTTTAAAATTGGGTTACAGGTAAAATAGAAAATTGTACAATTAGCTGCATTTTAAAAAGCAGTTAGGGACATGTATCTCTTCCCTAACTCAAATAATCTGGAAACTACTCCAATTTCAGTAAAAGTGTGCAGGCCTATTCTCCAGCAGTGATGAATCAAAGGCACTCTGGACTTGGGGATGGTCAGAAAAAGGGTGCTATACTGTAGACAGAACAATAAAGTAAAAATCTACTGCCTGATAAGTGACATCCCACTGAGAAGCCAGCATTAAATACCCCAGGAAGGAGATGCAAAACTTCTCCCTGGGGAAACTCAGCTCAAAGAAAAGGTTCAAAGCTACTGAGATTGTACCCCACAGCTTACCCAGCTAACTCATCCCAGTAATCCTACATTAAAGTCCACACTCTAAAAGGCCCTCCTCCCCAACACCTACACAGGAATCCAGAGCTATCAATTAGCTCTTTTTTACGTGCTGGAAGCAAAGGATCCCCAGACCTTCGAGAAAGCCTCTAATGTGAATGACAGGTGAATACTAAAGAGGAATTGAAGAAAATAGAAGTAAATCAGTGAGAAGACACTTCAAAAAAACCATAAAATCATCCAAGAGATAAAAAAGATATGGCATTCGGGAAAGAAGGACAGGATTTATTTTTAAAAGGAAAGAAAGAAAAATCAGATCATAGAAATTAAAATCATGGTAACAGTAATTAAAATTTAGGAGAAGGATTAGAAATTTTGAAGAAGGATTAAAAGTTGATAATCTTGACCAAAAAGTAAAACAAACAATTGGGAAAACTAGAGAGGAAGAGAAGAACATTAGAAAATAAGTTTAAGAGGTCTAAAATCCAATTATTAGAAATTTCAGAAAGAGCAGAGAATAGTGTAGGGCGAAAAATATAAGAAATAATACAAAAATAAATTTTCTAAAATTTAAGAAGTTTCCAGATTAAAAATTCCTGTCAAGTTCTCAACACAACAGAGTCCTTCAGTCAGGTTAAGGACTACTCTGTTTCATTATATGGCTATAACGCAATGTACCATTAATAGTTAACTATGTTCCAGCAAAAATATATATAGAGATATTTCTGTCAAGGAGCATCAAGATACATGAAGAAAGCAGCCCAGAGCATCTTGGTATCATTATAGGATCAACTTCGCTATGTCACCACAAGGAAATCTCATAGAAATGTTCTGCCATATAATAAAAAAAAAGACAAATACCACATTATTTCACTCATATTAGGTACTTATGGTATTCAGAATCATAGATAAAGAAAGTGGAATGATGGCTGCCAGGACCTTGCTAGGAGGAAAGAATGACAAGTTATGTTTAATAGGTACAGAGTTTCAGTTTTGCAAGATGAGAAAAGTTCTGGAAATGGATGGGGATGGTGGCTGCACAATGATGTGTATGTATTTAATGTGACTACACTGTATACTTAAAATGATTAAAATAGTAAATTTTGTTATACATATTTTACCACAATTAAAAAACTTTAAATAAGGTATTGGGGAGTTACCGGGAAGCAAAGCATTCAAAAAAATTTTTTTTTATAAAAATAAGAAAAGAAAGAATGAAATAACACTTTTATTTAACATTCTCTACTACATATATATTGATGTATACACACATAAAAACATAATGTGTGTATAGCATTTTTCACTCAATATTTAACTTTGTTATTTCATACTGACCCAAATGGATAGGTCTTTATGCCAATAATCACATGACTACATATAGTAACTCAGACTGTAATTTTACTAAAAATGACTTTATGTTCATGGGTGGTTATATTTATACTTAACCTAGCATCTTTTGTCTTAAAATTATATGGCTTAAAATAAATGACTAACGTGCAGACATTAAAAATGAAAAACAGAAATAAAGCTGGATGGTCAGATAAATTTTGCATTCTTTAAAGAGAATGTTCCAGAAGGGTAAATTTATGATAGCATATGTTCAGAATACAAAGCAATGAAAAAGCATGCCTCCTTTATCATTTTCTGCTGACAAACATCTCTTCTTATCTCTCTTCTCCTATTATCCTCTTACCGGATTAGAAACAAACTTTGAAAAGTTATCTTCTACTTTATCAGAGCTTTGAATGAGGATCAGTATTACACCACACTATTTATAGCCTCTAAGCAGGGAGATTTTCCAAGCTCTCTTGATAACTCAGGTCTGCTTGAACTATCTTCTTTCTTAAGTAATCAAAGTTCTTCTTTCCCACTTTAGTAGAAAAAGAAACAGTTGAAATCTATGATTTAGGTTCAAATAATTTTTAATGTACTCATTGAAGAAGCATTTTAAAGTAGACTAACGCTAAAAACAATAGTCTCATATACTATATGAAACCATGTATGTGCCATTCTAGAAAAGGAAAAACTTCTGTGACAGAAAAAAAGATCAGTAGCAATTGTCAGTCAGGGGTGAAAAGAGGGGATTTACTGGGAAAGGCCATAAGGGAACTTCTTAAAAAAAAAAAAATAGTTTTAGTACAAGCGCTTTTTGGTTACATGGATAAATTGCACAATGGTGAAGTCTGGGCTTTTACAGTAGCTGTCACCTGAATAGTTTACATTTTACCCAACAGTTAATTTTTCATCCCTCACGAAGAATTTCTTGATTGAGGTAGTGGTAACTAATTGTACACAATACCACAATTTATCACATTATACACTAAAAATGGGTGAATTTTATTGTGTGCAAATAATATCTTAATTTTAAAAATTGCTTTGTTAAAAATATACCAACCCTATAGTCTCACTACTAAAACACAATCGCTATTAATACACTGGTGTGTTTTCCCACACCATTTCTCCTAGACACTTATTTCTTCATTTGTAAATATAATTTGGATCATATAGCTTTCTGTAGCTTGTTTTTATAACAATTTACTGTAAGCACTTGCTACATTACATGGTCTTGGAAAATCATCATTTTCAATGGCTACCTAATATTCAATCAAGTAACGGGAATTACTGAATGGTTAAAACGATTTAACCACTTGTCTATTGATAGACACATTTGTTGTCACCAATTATTTTGTTATATAAGTGTTACTGAGAAAAAATTTTTGTGCACGAAGTTTTTTTTTTTTCTCTCAAAATTCAGAAGTATTTTTAGGATATATTTCCAGATGTATAATATTGATCCAAAGGATATAAACCTTTTTAAGGCTCTTGCCAAACTCTAGATTCTTGCCAAAAAAGCCATACTAATTTACACTGCTTCTAGCACTGCTTAATGACCTTGTCACCTCCCCAGAAATGAATATTATTCTTTTTTTATCTTAAAGATTTCCTAATGACCTCTCCCGACAGCCTTTCAGTGATAATTAACTCCTCCAATTTTTTTTGTGTCAAGCTTTTAAAAACTTTTCCTTTTTTGGTTCCTGTCTTCATTCCTCATTTTCTCCTCCTTCTTCCCTTCTCTCATCCACCAGGTCCCCTTACCTCTCCCACACCCTACTGGTTTCTACTATAATTGGTGGTTTTCTTCTTTATTGAGTGGAAAGCCTCCACTATAATATAAATTGGGAAGAAAGGTGTTGCTTTGAACAAAACATAACTTAAGGCATGAAAAAACAAAACAAAACAAAACAGCTCTTCCCTGGAACATTGCATGGTCAGAGAAACCAAAAGCATTTCAGGAACTGGAGTGTCAGAGACCAGATATTAAAGACTGTCTTAGGGAGTGGGAGTCTGGGAGGGCAGAGCACTCAAGGAGACAGACATCAAAGCTGTCAAACTCCCTGACTACATTCCTACATTAGGAGATAATGCTTGGAGGACAGCAAACCTTGGTCTAATGGTTATATCTTCCCAGATGTGGAGACACAGGTTCTGATGGTGTCAGAGCCCATGGGGCACTCTGACCTTTATACTGAGGCACCTGACCTGCTCTCAGGGTTGCATGACCCTTTGACAACGGAGGGGAAGTGTTAAGGGCAAAATGAGTTTGTGAAGGATTCAAAGATCCCAGCATAGTGTATTGAAAGGAGCAAGGACCTCTGAGGAAGACAGACTAGGTCTGACTTTCTAGTTCACCACTTACTAGTTCTTACATATGTTACTTAGCTTCTCTGAACCTCTGTTTCCTCATTTATGAAATATCTTATCATTTCATTTCTTAGATCTTTCCTTTAAACAGCAAAAACCTGGGGGCATAAGAGTAATCTGGCCCTGGCAGAACAAGCACACAATAGTAAGCTAAAAGAATAAATGAATTCATAAATTTCCCTCCCCAGTTTGGACTCTAGGGTTAATTATTTCACTGCTCTCCTGAAAACCTTTAATTTGTCCATTATACCCACTTCTGTCAACTGGCAACCCATAGTAGTCATTTGCTTTCTCCATTCCTAAGTTTGTACTGAAGGCTGCTAAAAAATTACATAAATATTGTTGGTTACCATTATAAACCTATTTGTGATTCAGGGTAATTCTGTTTGCAATTCATTGGATAAGTCACCATGAAAAATGCCAGGTAAATATGATGAAAAGGCATGGGATTTGATATTGATGGTGAATTCTTACACCAGTAATTGGAGTGTGGGGTTCTTCCCCCTTTGGATCTAAAAGTGGGCAGAAGAAGAGTGTAGAGATGATTCCAGGTAGGATGGCACAAAATGGTAATAGCACATTAAAGAAACAGAATAATTCCTACTCCTGGAGGAATCTTTCATAAGATGGAGAACTGTTATATGTCAGTAGAAGAATCCAGGGAATCCAATATTCAAACATCACAGATGAGGAATTGACGAACTCAAGAGCTAAATATCTAGAAGTAGGGACTCAACCAACTCTAGTTTTTTAAGCTATTGTCAATGCTGAAAGTCATTGAAGGATTGTGAATAAAATTTCCTAGTTAAAAATCATAATCATTAACTTCTGAAAAGAAAGGTTTCTGTACATGTGCCAAATGTTTCCATTCACATGAACACATATATTTCAATGTTGTTATATGGATCACCTGTTGAAAGCTCAAACTAAGGTGTCTGGACTGTCAATATTATGCTTGTTTGGTTGCCTTACCAAAAATCCTTGAGAGTAGTGATTACCTAAGGAATTTTTCACACTGTCTGCAGTTATTTACCACAAGGAATTGTTTGGGGGTTTTACCATTTAGAAATCTGTAAAGAAATGAAGACTGTTCACTTTTTGCAGAAAACCTAACCCATGTGCTTAATGTTTACTCGATTGTATTTATTTTATGTACATTATACCCTCTTCTAAAACCTTGAACATAGGGCTTGCAAGATAAGTTAGTCGCAGTACCTACTGAACATGGTTAACATTTTGATGTATACTATGTGGAATATTCCAGAGAAAAGAAAATATTTTTAAAGGTAATAGCAGGACCTTCATGTTAAGATGAAGTAAAATAAGAAATTAATTTCCAAGAGTAAAAGACTCAACTCTGCTTGAGTGTCACTTCTAGTTTTCCTTCTACATCTATGATGATCCTTTCCCAGTTTTCTGTCTTTTATACTGGTTTCTCTCTGCCCCCTTAAAATTATAACTCCCCAGCCCCTATCCAGATCTCTGCTCCTTTTTTCCCTACATACTCTCCCTTGTTTAATATATCTATGTCCATGACTCCAACTACCACTTAATTACTAATGATTTTGAATTTTATATGCAACATTGGCTGCTCTATAAAATTCCAGATGTGTATTCCCAACTATTTCCTTCAAGTACTTAAATTTTGATATGTCTAAAATTAAGTTATCCTCTTGCATTCACTTCAGGACTTGCCTTTTCCACTATAATTCCCATTTCAATAACTTTCATTACTATTCACCTAATAATGTAAATTAGAAAACTTGAGTTATCCCGATTTTCCTTCCTCATGACTCATTAATTTTTTTTTTTTTTTTTTTTTTTAGAGACAGAGTCTCACTCTGTCACCCAGGCTGGAGTGCAGTGGCATAATCTCGGCTCTCTGCAACCTCTGCCTCCCAGGTGCAAGTAATTCTCGTGCCTTGGCCTCCTGAGTAGCTGGGATTACAGGCTTGTGCCACCACATCCAGTTAATTTTTGTATTTTTAGTAGAGATAGGGTTTTGCCATGTTGCCCAGGGTGGTCTCAAACTCCCGAGCTTAGGCAATCCACCCACTTCAGCCTCCCAAAGTGCTAGGATTACAGATGTGAGCCACTGCACCTGGTCCCATTACTTTCAATGTCATAAAGTCCTACTGATTGTGCTCTCTAGAGATCTCACAAATACACCTGTCAGCCATCCCCCTCCCCCACTGACCCATATCTTTACTGTGACTGGCTCATTAGGGCCTCATTATTTTTCAAATGGACGATGGTATCAGATTCCAAACTGGTCTTCCCACCATGAGCAATTCTTCATTCATGCCTTCTCCCGATACCACCAGGGTTCTTGCTTGAAAATAGAGACATCAAAACATCTGTCAGTCTTTCAATTAAAACTTTTCAAAAGTTCCCCATTGCTTAAGGAGTAAAGTCTAGATAATTTAGAACTATATCCTAGTTTGCTCCCAAATCTAATACTAACTTTTCTTAATCTCATCTCCTTATATTACTCCCTACCTCACTATCAATGGTCACATCAAAACCATCCCTATCACAGTCTAAACTTAGTCCACTTCCTTAATTTCTTCTTTTCTTTGCACACCCTCTTCTTTCTGCCTTGGCCATACCACACATACCTACATATTTCTATCAGTCGAGGTCTTCAAGTCCAAATTATATCCATTCTAGCTAGCAAAAGGACATTGGTTATAGGATAGTAGTAGTTCACAAAATGTATTGAATGGTATGAAGAAGCTTACAAAATTTCCAGAAGAGTAAGAGACTTTTGTGTACTCAGATGCCAAGAACAATGCCCAAATTCTCTAGCCTCCTCTTTGCAACTCCAACATCACAGATTTCTCCACTCCTGCATAGCTTACACTAAAGCTCTACTTCTGTCTCCAGAAGGCAAAACCCATACACCTACCACTTCCATTGCTCATCTCTATATCAATGTCTGCTGCTTACCCCTTTGACTGCTGGAATCTAGGTCATGGGCAAGTGTGTAGCTCCAAGTGAGTCTCGTGAAGAAAAGTTTTTGGCTTCTATATGGGGGATGCAAGAAGTTTCCCAACAATTACAAGAGTGTTTAAAGGGTCTAGGCAGCTAGAGAATCTGGTGACTATCCACAACATTCTTCTTCTTTGATGGCCAAATTCATATTTCCCTGCCAAGACTAATCACTAATTCCTTCAGGCAATCGGCTCTCAATTTCATGAGGTATACCCCTACCATGGCCCTCATGCTGTACTGGAATTATGCATTTGCATTCCTCACTTATAAACTCCAAAAAATCCTTGCGCATCATGGGGATGACTGATCTTTCTTTGCATTATTCTCTTCTCCTTATTTAACATATAGCTAATGTCTGGCAGATGGTAAGCACTTAATGTTCTTTTTGGAAAAATTAGTAAAAATTGGAGTCATGGTTCAAATGTTCTTTATCTGCAAATATTTTAGTGATATACCTTTAGCTGAATTCTGTTACTCAACATCCCCAATTCAAGGGAATATTTTAAACTCTGCTGCAATAATATAGCATTTTAATACACAAAGTATTTAACCAATACTAAAAACCTTCTAAATAGTATGTGGTTTACTAATATGCCCAAGCAAAGCTGGAACTCTAGCATGAGTGTTCCCAAAGCTTAACAAAACACAAGCAATTTGAATTCAGGATCCCATGATGTCATTAACAAAGACGTGACTTTGAAATGGAAACAGAATAGTGGGGAAGAGTTCTGAGAGGAAACCTCAACTGTAAAAGTCATTTTCAATGAATTTTATTTGTTTTGTTAATAATCATGGGATTTGCATTGATGTTACATTGCCTTTATTTTAAAGTGGTCTCCATGGGTCTGCTGACAGCTTCATGAGCTGACTGTGACAACAGTCTATGTCCAGTGAAAAGAAATGGGCAAGTAGGGAGTGAGTATTTTTATAAGTGAACATAAAGAGAACAATGAATAAGTTCCCTTTCTATCTTTGAAATATATATGCTTAGCTTTTTGAAATAAAATTTAGTCATTCAGAGCCAATTCAAGGTATTTAATATCCATCTTTGATAGCCATTTAGTCTAAATTGTGAATCCATTAGTTCTGTGAGAAGAACAATTCACATAGAGCCTGAATGGTCCCCTGACCCCCACCGCCTATCCTCTTATGTTATACCCCTAATTCCACGGCTCTACAGTCTAATAGAGTAGACAATGTATGTGAGGAATGAGGGTGGTGTAGGGAAGGCATAACACAACAAATTTCAAATATATGAGAAAACACTTGCTTGAAAAACGTGCATCTCAGATCCACCTTGATCACTGAGAATAAAGGTAGAAAACAAAGTTAATTTTCATATTCAAATCCACTCTTCTCTCCACATTTTTAAAGATGAAAAACTAAAAAGAAAACGAGAAACTTGACACTGAGCCAAGACCATTCATTCTCTCTCATGTAACAAAATTTCTTTAATATGAAAGGAAAACCATATGAACTTCCCTGTCCTAAATGCACTTACTATATTCATGAGCTTTTCATTAAAGAGCAGAAAGAATCTAGTTCAAATTCCTCTAACAGTATATTTATTGTCACAGGTAGTATACAGGGCTAGTTTAAACATACTGAGAGCATTTCAGTTACACTATAATCTACTTTCCAATTATGACAGCTCAGTTTAATTTCATGGTAGACTTGGCGAGTGAGGAAGGATGGACAGGCATTCATCCGTGGTCTTGATATAGTTTTTGGCTTAATTTCACCAATATACAGGGTGAGCTATGAGGGACCATTAATTAAAGTCCAAAAGACCATGTGGAAGATGGATGTTTATTCAATGAAACTACTATTTTCTCAGCCTGTTTCCACAGTGTGGGAATAAGGATTTTCCATCAAATGAAGAAAAGAGAACATTTCAGAAATATCTGTACTTCTAAATATTAGGCTGAAATTCAAACATTTCTCCTAATAAATTCTGACAGTGTTTATACATGTTTTTAATCTAATCATTTATATACTTTTTTCTTTTAAAATGATTAATCTGTTAATGCTTGTGGCTTTGGAAAATAGCAGAATTGTATTTTTACAGCTACAGTTGCCCCAGCCTATACATAGTTGTTACTTCTGTTTTCCTACAACACTTCAGTACTAGATTCCTCTTCATCACCCTTTCATCCTCATCCTTCCTTGCTCTGTTTTTCTTCCTTTTTCTCTTTCCCTCCCTTCTTTTCATCTATCTTTCTCCATTATCTATTATCATAATATAGAACTGAGATGTTTTTATTTATGAAATATTTTACACCTTAAATAAAATGGAATTGATGATAATACTAACTTCATTGGGTTCTTATGAGAATTAAATAAGTTAATATACATAAAATGCTTAGAACAATGCCAAGGAAAAGTGAAAATTATGTAAAGATAACTTAGCAAGAATTATCTTGATTTTTGATAGTTATTAAATAGCATTTGATAATCCTTGTCCTTAATTAATAAGCGGATGTGTAAAATTTCTAGCATTTGTCTTATAAAAGCAATTTGAAAAACTTGCTCTTTATTTGTTCTTCAGTTTCTTCTCCTGCTTATAGGAATTCCTAGCAGCATCAACATTTTATATCCAATGTTTTTCATCCATTGAGGACAGTAACAAAAGCTCTACCCTACACCGCAGAAAAGTGCCTATATATACAACATTTTGCACATTACTTCAGAGCTCTCATTGATATCTCTATTGACTCCTTAGTTGTCCGTAAACCTTACTTAAGAAACTCTGCTCCACAGAAAAAAAGTTTTCCTACCCTGACTAGTATGATTACACAAATGAAAAACAAGTTATGTGCTTAGCATACTGCCAAAGAAGATGAGAGAGGGGGAGGAGGAGGGAAGGAGAGGGACCTTTGAAAAAAAATTGGTTATTGATACTTCTATAAATAAATAAAGTAGTCACCATGCGAAAAAATAAGACAATGTGGTATGTTTTTGTACTTCTTCTAGGGTTTGGCATTATTTTATTTTGCATTACATTGGAGGGGTTCATTTTTTAAGGTGTCAGAGACATGATCTAGCCATGTCCTGCCTGAAGACTTAAGAATGGTATGGTCAAGTGGAAACAGCAGAGATTCTGGAAGCAAGAGAACTGGAGTTTGTGTTTGGATTCTGTTTTTTCACTTCCTTGCTTTGGACAAGGCACTACATTTCTCAGAATGCTTGCTTCCTTGGCTCTCCGAGGGTAAGACCACCTACCTCTTACGTTTATTGGGGAGAACACAAGATCAGTGTGTTAAGGTGCTTAATGTGTATAGGTTCCCTTGACTTTGGTTTGTTTTCTTTTTTTAACAGTAAAATTGTGCTAAATAAACAGATTATGGTGAAGCCTGTTGCTCACATTATTTTAATGGTGATTTTAGAGACTGTTACTCCATGATTTCCATGCATTATTGATCATGAGTGATAGATTTTTTATTTTTTTAACTGCAAAATTTGAGCTTAGAAACATTATCATAGCATACTGTTGCTATTCTGAGAATTGAGACATTTTTGAACAACAAAAGGCAATAGTCCATGTGACTATTTTATTTTATAAGGGAAGATATAGAGAAAAAAAGGGCTGAGAACAGGACAAGAAAGAAAAAGCAAAACTAGAATTTCACATACATTCCTTCTGCTTATGCCATTTGCAGTAATTAATGTATTGTAAATAGGACAATTTTTCTTATCTTATAAATTTTCACTGTGAGGAAAAACTGCCATTGCCTTTATTATTTTCCATCCACATCTTGTGCCAAAAGTGCACTTTTTATTATCTTTTTTCTGTACTTTTAAATATTTCTACAAAATTTACCAATCAGGTATCCAGAGAGAAAACCTAAATACTGAGATGGATATCTCTGAAAACAACTGTGATTCCTTTCCTTCTGAATGCCCATTCCACCAGGCCTGAGAATTAAAGGCGGATATTTGGGTATCAGGTGATTCTCCTTTGGGAGATAATGACACACATGCAGAGGTTGAACAATGTAAATAGGGTAATATCTTAGAAAATCATCCCAAAAATCTGTATATAAAGATTTCTTCTCTTTCTTTGTTCCTTTCTAACCTTGATGATTACTGTACTTCTCTTTTTCTATTTCCCCCACTCTTCCTTTGACACAACCAAAGACATTTGGTTTTCTAATTTCCCTGTCTGAAGCCTCCTATATGAGATATACAAGTTTTTGTTCTTTTTTTCTCTTGTTGTTTCTTCTTGTAATGGGAAGAAAGCTCATAATTTTCATTTGAGACACTGAATCTAACGATAAGAATTTATGTGAAATGCCATCTATTCCACCATTAAACATTATTGAAGACCTACTATATGCAGCAACATTAGGCACTAGGGGCACAAATATATATTAGATATAATTAGTGTCCTTTACACATGAACTGTCTAAGATGAGAGACAAATGTTTTAATAAGTTTTATAAAATGAATACACACTCTAATACAGGCATGCACTCAGGAGTTTGCTGACACAGAGGATGACATGACAAATTCTGCCTAAAAGAAAGGGGTATCAGAGATACGATCTCAAAAAGAAAAGATGTGGAAATGAATATTAAAAGGTGAGGGCAGACCAGATCATTGGAACCACTCCTCCAATGAACAACAAACTGGACAAGTTGTTTAAAACAACTTGCTGAGAAAAGCTGGACAACTTGTTTAAACCAGCTGCTTTAAGGCATTGAACTGCTAACAAGGGATTAAACAACTTTTAACTTCAAGGAACTGTGAGCAGACAGAACTGCAGAGAAGCAAGCCTGCCATTTGGGTGTTCCTTCTCCTTTAGAGACATTTGTCAAGCCCAAATGAGGAAAACGAAGAAGCTGAGAAGCTGAGAAAAATGTCTGACAGCTTCCTAAGTCTAGAAGAACAAAACTGGAAGTCCAGGATCACCAAAGAAAGTGAGACCCTGCTAACCATGCAAAGCTGTGGAGTGGGACCTTAAGGAGCTGCAGAGGAAGGGTCAAAGTAAGTTGGAAAAACAGTATCTCTCCCAGGGACTCCAATCCAAGTGCCAGGCACATGGTGATATGAAATAATTATTGTTGAACGATTGATTAAATGATCACATCTGTGTATCAAGGGAGTGATGGCCCCTCCTTTTGCCAGCTGTCCCATCAGAGAGCACACAGTAGCTGGATGGCCAAGTGGCAGAGGCAAGTTGGCACCAAGTGCCAAAAGTATGTGAATCCAAAGAGACAGGGTTCTGAGGTAGGAGGAATTAGGCAACAAGAGAAAGAGGGTGCACGGGACATACAGCTAAGACCGGGACATACAGCTAAGATCATACCATCTCTAGCCAACCCTGTTCCACTTGGAAAACAGGAGAGGGATGGGGGAGAGAGACAGAAAAGCAGAGGAGGGCTGGGGGAGAGACAGAGATGGGGAGGGGGAGTAGAGATGGGGAGAGGACGGGAAGCATCGGGGGATGGTGGTAGACCAGAACTCAGTTAAGAAACAGGGCAAACTTCATTATATTAGATATTGATCACTGTTTCCTACACTCGTACAGAAAATTTATTCCTTAAATCCACTACAACATTAACCATTAACAATTACATTAATATCAATTTCAATTTGCACTACACTGGAACTAGTTTCATTTTAACTATGGTCTGTGGAGATCTTGATCTCTATTGATTTCTAATCCTACTCTAGATCCCCATTATTTAAGGGCTTGAATCTCCAAATTAAACTGTTTTCTTGCCTGGTTGAAAATGTTCTCCTTCCTTGTTGAAACTGTTTTCCAAGTTCTAAAAACTTAAGATTTCATGTTAACCACTCAGAAGTGAGAGTTGTTCAACTCTGTGCATGATTTTTTGAAAAATTAGAGTTGTGTGTGAACAAAGGCCAAGTTTCCATTTTGGAGCTGAATGATAAATGAGGTGAACCTAACATAGCTTTTATAAAAAATGCAAAATAAAGATTTGTCTTTCTCTTCCTCTCATGCTTAGAAGAATAAGCTGACTGCCCTAAAAAGCATACTTACTCAAACAGTGAACCTGGTCTTATTGAACTGTTCTATGTGGGTGCCACATGTTTACAAATATCTATATTCGAAATTTCTTCCTTTTCTTTCAAGCTAATATTCTGCATGGTGTGCATTAATGCAAACTTGTTTAAAGGATGAAAAATCAAAAGTCAGGAAATGCCTAGTTAAGGATCTTAAGAACAGTTAGAACTTGGCCACATTGCATACCCTGGGCAAATTATGACATAGTTTTTACCACATGAACAGAACTGTACTGAAGGTAAAAATTTAACAAGGAAAAGAGGAATAGAAAAATTACATTCAGGCCACAACACCAACATAATTAGGGTGTAGAACTTTTGGAATTTCCTGAAAACTTTTCTAAAGCTTGGTCTTTGCACAGAAACTATGTGGTAACATAGTTTTTGCATTTAATTTCCATGAGTTTACAAGAGAAGAAAGCATTCTAGAGAAATCTTCAATTTAGCAGTTCCTAACCCCAATGTTCTTAATTCATGCATCTTTATAGGACTGCAGTGGAACAAAACCACTCAAAGCAAAAGATTAATACATCTTTATAGGCTTTCATTCTTTATACTGCATTGAGAATTTTTTCCTGAGCAATGATGAGCATACTGCTAAAGTGGATTTTTAAGTTGGTCATTTGGAAATGTGAAAGCATAGGCATTTGTGCTTTAAAATTTTTTTTCTGAGCAAGAAATAAATGGGTAAAGGTGATTGAAAAAAGAATCTGAGCTGAAAAACCCTCATTCTTTCTCATTTTCTTCCCCGGCCAAAGTCTTAATGGTTGAAGAATTAAGTTTACACAAGGTTAACTCTTTAGTATGCCTTCTCGCTCCATATGTGCAAATAATAATCACATGTAGTAATCTGGTTTTCTAGATAAGGTCAGATTAATTCATTTGTATCTTCTGAGAATTAAAAGTCAGTGGCTATATAAACACAATTTTTCTACCAACTTTCCAAAGAACTTGTGGGTTTCCAACAAAATTATTTGTGAAATTCTAACTCTGAAATATATTTTTTATTTTATACAGGTGTATAAATGCACCTACCCCTGTCATCAAAACATTTTCTGAATTACACAGATTCAAATGTATTTATAAAGATTATGAAGAGTATTAAAAGTTTAGTTTCAGAAAAAGGGTAGAAATTAATTAGCCATTTATTTCTTATGCAAGGTGAGAAAATTCCATATGCAGAATTGTAAAACTTTGGTTTTTTATAAGTAGTAAATAGCTTTCATTTTTAGTATCTTTTTAAAAAATATACTTTAAGTTCTGGGATACATGTGCAAAACATGCAGGTTTGTTACACAGGTATACATGTGCCATGGTGGTTTGCTGTACCCATCAACCCATCATCTACTTTGGTATTTCTCCTAATGCTGTCCCCTCCCCTACACCCCCACCCACTGACAGGCCCTGGTGTGTGATGTTCCCCTCCCTGTGTTCATATGTTCTCACTGTTTAACTCCCACTTATGAGTGAGAACATGTGGTGTTTGGTTTTCTGTCTCTGTGTTAGTTTGCTGAGAATGATGGTTGCCAGCTTCATCCATGTCCCTGCAAAGGACATGAACTATCATTTTTATGGCTGCATAGTATTCCATGGTGTACATGTGCCACATTTTCTTTAACCAGTCTATCATTGATGGGCATTTGGGTTGGTTCCAAGTCTTTGCTATTGTGAATAGTGCTACAATAAACATACAAGTGCATGTGTCTTTACAGCAGAATGATTTATAATCCTTTGGGTATATACCCAGTAATGGGACTGCTGGGTCAAATGGTATTTCTGGTTCTAGATCCTTGAGGAATCACCACACTGTCTTCCACAATGGTTGAACTAATTTACACTCCCACCAACAATGTGAAAGTGTTCCTATTTCTCCACCTCCTCTCCAGCATCTGTTGTTTCTTGACTTTTTAATGATCGCCATTCTAACTGGTGTGAGATGGTATCTCATTGTGGTTCTGATTTGCATTTCTCTAATGACCAGTGATGATGAACTTTTTTCATATGTTTGTTGGCAGCATAAATGTCTTCTTTTGAGAAGTGTCTGTTATATCCTTTGCCCACTTTTTGATGGGGTTGTTTTTTCTTGTAAATTTGTTTCAGTTCTTTGTAGATTCTGGAGATTCGCCCTTTGTCAGATGAATAGATTGCAAAAATTTTCTCCCATTCTGTAGGCTGCCTGTTCACTCTGATGATAGTTTCTTTTGCTGTGCAGAAGCTCTTTAGTTTAATTAGATCCCATTTGTCAATTTTGGCTTTTGTTGCCATTGCTTTTGGTGTTTTAGTCATAAAGCCTTTGTCCATGCCTATGTCCTGAATGCTATTGCCTAGGTTTTCTTCTATGGTTTTTGGTTTTAGGCCTTACATCTAAGTCTTTAATCCATTTGAGTTAATTTTTGTAAGTAAGGGGTTCAGTTTCAGCTTTCTGCATATGGCTAGCCAGTTTTCCCAACACTATTTATTAAATAGGAAATCCTCTACCCATTGCTTGCTTTTGCCAGGTTTGTTAAAGATCAAGTAGTTGTAGATGTGTGGTGTTATTTCTGAGCCCCCTGTTCTGGTCCATTGGTCTATATATCTTTTTGGTACCAGTATCATGCTCTTTTGGTTACTGTAGCCTTGTGGCATAGTTTGAAGTCATGTGGTGTGATGCTTCCAGCTTTGTTCTTTTTGCTTAGGATTGTCTTGGCTATACGAGCTCTTTCTTGGTTCAATATGAAATTTAAAGTAATTTTTTCTAATTCTTGTGAAGAAAGTCAATGGTAGCTTGATGGAGATAGCACTGAATCTATAAAATGCATTTGGCAGTATGACCATTTTCACAATATTGATTCTTCCTATCCATGACCATGGAAGGTTTTTCCATTTGTGTATGTCCTCTCTTATTTCCTTGAGCAGTGGTTTGTAGTTCTCATTGAAGAGGTCCTTCACATCCCTTGTAAGTTGTATTCCTAGGTATTTTATTCAAGCCTCAGTAATGGCAGGTAACCCTCCCCCACACCAAGCTCAAGTGTCCCAGGTCAACTTCAGATTGCTGTGCTGGCAGCAAGAATCTGAAGCCAGTGGATCTTAGCTCGCTGGGCCCTGTGAGGGTGGGATCCGCTGAGCTAGACCACTTGGCTGCCTGGCTTCAGCCCCCTTTCCAGGGGGAGTGAACGGTTCTCTCTCACTGGCGATCCAGACGCTACTGGGGTATGAAAAAAACTCCTGCAGCTAGCTTGGTGTCTGCCCAAATGGCTGCCCAGTTTTGTGCTTGAAAACCAGGGCCCTGATGGTGTAGGCAGCCAAGGGAATCTCCTGGTCCGCAGGTTGTGAAGACCGTGGGTAAAGCACAGTATCTAGGCTGGAATGCACCATTCCTCACGGTACAGTCCCTCACGCTTCCCTTGGCTACGGGAGGGCATTCCCTAACCCCCTGCACTTCCCAGGTGAGGCAACACCCCACCCTGCTTCTGCTCATGCTCCGTGGGTTGCATCTACTGTCTAACCAGTCCCAGTGAGATAAGCTGGGTACCTCAGCTGGAAATGCAGAAATCACCTGCCTTCTGCATTGATCTCACCGGGAGCTGCGGACTGGAGCTGTTCCTATTTAGCCATCTTGCCCAGCGTCAAAACTTCCACTGGGTTAAATTTAGAATTTTATTCTTAAATTTATTAAACATGAATATTAATGCTTATTATTAATCATAGTTCTTTTCCCTGAATAACAATGATATCAGCAATTAATGCTTATTGACTTCTTACATTGTACTAAGCCCTTTGCTTATTTATCTCATGAAGCTACTCAAAAATCCCATATTGGAGATGTTATTACTATCGCTGCTTAACAGGATTTAGGAACTCACATAGTAAGTGCATGTAATGGTAAAAGATACACCCTGCTGATGCACATTGAATTCTGTCACGCTTCTGGTGAATACTACTCATTAGAAAATACGAAAACAACCACAACATATCTTCATGATCTAGCTCAATTCCAGCAACTAGAGAGTGCAAAGTGTTAGAAAACTAAATTCAGATTCCAGCTATTCCAAATGAGTAGCTGATTGTTGAAGGAGCAAACACTAAAATGTTTGATCTTTCATCAGGGGGTGTCGATATATTACAAATATTTTAACGCTACTCTAAGGAACAAAAGGGAAAACAGAAATAATCCCATCACCCAGTGATGTGCTAAAAATTGAGAAATGGAAGCTCTTATTTGGTCAAGCTACTTCCTAAAGGTCATTTTGTAAGGAAAATGTTTGTGATTGGGAAAAGGAAATTCTTATTTTCTTTTGTGGCATTTGTTCACACACAGAATAAGCAAATTGTATTTTACAGTTTATAATCTTATTCATTTATAAACAGCCAATAAGTGGGAGGCATTTGAAAATACAATTAAATGAAAACATCATCTCAAGAACTAATATTATATGTCTTTAATCTATTGAACTTTCGATTCTTTGCTTTAAATTTATTTTCATTTTTGTCCCAGTTACACATTCACATATTTTGAAGAGTCAAGTAATTTCACAAGGTTTCAATAAAAAACAAAAGTTACCTGCTTCATCCACTCAGATGTTTCCCTTCCCAAAGGCACCATGATAGACATATACTGCAGTGTCTGAATTTTTCATTCTAGTCATTGTCTATGACCCCTAGTATGAAAGATGAAGATTTTGCTCTTGCAAAATCTCACCCCATTTGCACTCCTGCATATATTTCTCAACTTCACGCTCCCACTGTATTTATTATATGAGTTTGCTTATAAAATCATTTGTTTTTTACATCACACTGACTCTGTAAATCCTATTTATAACTGAGTTGCCTTATATACGATGACTATTTTTCTATGCAGCATTTTGTTTTTCTTAAAGTTAGCAGTCATCTGGTGGTTGATTGCTTAGCTTTGTGTGTATTTACTACTAATACATTTCTCAATTATCCTCAAGTTGTATATATCTCTCAGGACATCAGGACAATTTTACATCTCTGGGTAAATCCCTCCAGAGTCTGAGCTGCTTCAGTCTGGATTGTTTGCCATCTACACCTGCATTGATTATTTACTGCCACAAACTTGGTGGCTTAAAATAACATACATATATTATTTCAAACTTTCCATGGGTTAGGAGTCCAGGCACAGCATAGCTGAATTCTCTGTTCAGGATCTCACTGAACTGAAATCAAGGTATTGGTTAAGGCTGAGTTCTCATCTGAGGCTGAGCATGTCCTCATCCATGCTCATGTCACTCTTGGCAGGATTCAGTTCCTTGTAGATGTGGGACTGAGGCTATTGGCTTCTATAGACCACCCACCATTCCCTGCCATGTGGTCCTCACCACATAAATGGCCGTCTGCTTCTTTAAGGTGAGCAGGATAGAATCTCTGATGTTTCAAATCTCTTTGACTCCTTTCCTCTGTGATCTCTAGACCATTTTTAAAGGGCTCATCTAGTTAGGTAAGAGTCCATTCAGGATAATCTCCCTATTGCTTAACTTAGAGTCAACTGATTAGGTACTTTAGTAACATCTGAAAACCTCTTCATCTTCACCATATAACATAACAAGAGTAACATCCCATTATATTCACAGGTCCTGCACACACTCATGAGAAGGGGATTCTACAGGGCAAATATATCAAGGGGTGGAAATCTTGGGGGTCATTGTACAGTTTTGCTTACCATTATACCTAATAACTGGAAGCCACCCAGAAATCTCCATTCATTATCATTACAGAGATTCCCTCAGCCTTTCTCTTGAATTTGATTCCCTGTTTGCTGGACTTCGTGTCTTTTTTTTTTTTCTTGGTTCACTCCATAAATTTCTAGAAGCACATTTTCAATCAGCTTCCTGAAAAGGGGCTACATAAGAAGTTTTGTTTTTTAGACAGTGAATATGGAGTTCTTGAAGTTATTTTTCTCAGAATTTTTAGTGTGTTGTTGCTCCATTGCCTTCTAGCTTCGACTATTTATTATTTGTAAGTCTGATGTCATCTTATACCTGATACTTTGTATGAAATCTGTTTTTTTTTTTCCTCCCCTGAGACTTTATATTGTCCATTATCTGTCCCCCAGCTTTATAAAATTCCTCAATAATGTGCCTTGGATTTGGTCTACTTTATCCATTGTTCTGGGTACTTAGTGATATCCCTTTCAATCAGGATATTCATGTTCTTCATAAATTCTGAAAATTTTACTTTGAATTATTTTATTAGTGATTTCCTTTTATCTATTTTCACTGTCCTCTATTCATAGAACTTCAATTATTCTAGAACATTCTAGATAAGTCTCTATTTTTAAAAATCTTATCTATTTTCTTCTAGTCTTTTTGGGAGATTCACTTGATTTTATCTTCCAATATATATTTTTAATTTTTAATTTTGAATTTTTGAGATGAAATCTCATTCTGTTGCCCAGGGTGGAGCACAGTGGCACCATCTCGGTTCACTGTAACCTCTGCCTCCTGGGTTCAAGTGATTCTTGCGCCTCAGCCTCCCAAGTAGCTGGGATTACAGGCATCCACCACCATGCCCAGCTAATTTTTGTAGTTTTAGTAGAGATGGGGTTTCATCATGTAGGCCAGGTTGGTCTCGAACTCCTGACCTCAAGTGATCCACCTTCCCCAGCCTCCCAAAGTGCTAAGATTACATGTGTGAGCCACTGTGTCCAGCATATCTTCCAAAAGTTTATGTGATCATATTTTTTATTTCTAAGGTTTCATGTTCACTGAATGTTTGTTTTATAGTATCCAAGTCTTGCTTTATACATTCATATTTTCTAAGGATATTAATACTAGTTATTATTAAGTTTTTCTTTCTGTTTGCTTTGGCATTTAAAATGAGGGTTTTTTTTTTTTCATAAATGCCTGGCAGTCCTTGGCTGTCTGCTCATATTTAAGAGTAAGGCAGGTGCTTAAAAGAAGGCTGGGCACTCATGGCAGGGGGAGTGCTTCTCAATGGTGCTCTCCTCTCTAGGATAATATTTGGAAAACTTTTAAGTATCTTGTGCTTATTTCTCTTGGAAGACAGATTTCTCGAAGAAGATGCCTTTGACCTCCTCCACAGAAGGGGGGAGAATGGTCTAGAATAGTTGAAATTCTATGAATAGAGGATAGAGAAAATAGAAGGAAATCAGTAATAAAAGAATTCAAAATAAAATTTCTAGAATTTAAGAAGAACGTATATATCTGGCTATATGAGGTAAGATGGCTAGAGATCTTAGGTCCTATATATAAGGTTTATCTTATTCCCCATGTCTTCTGTTTGGTATCTCTGTTTTAGTTGTGTCTGGTATTACCTAATTCAAAGATCATCTGCTTATCATCGTTAGAGAATAAACTTCAACTCTCCTGCCAGAACAGGGGGATGGATATTTGCTCAGGTGTATAAATTTGGAATGGAGATACAAAGGACTAAATTCTTAAACAGTCTTTCAACTGATTATTCCACCTGCCAAATCCTGCTTCTTTGGAGGAGTCTGCAATGTACATTAAGTTATTTCTCCCCTTTTCCAACTTCCAAATTAGGATTCAGCTGTCTCATGTCTGTTAAATCATTTAACCTCTACCATATGTCCACCAACTTCCAAAATTGTGTCACTGTTTTCTCCTATATCATACTTTGTTCTTATGTATTTATATCTTTTGTAAACATTCCTTTATTCTCATTTAGTGGGATTCTGGGAGGGAGAGGAGCTAAGTGTATGTTCATTCTACCATTTTTTACCTATTCATATGCAAGACAATACTCATCAAAGCCCCAATGAGTTTTTTGAATGGAACATCACCAGATGATTTGAAAGCCTGCCTGAAGGAATACACTTGTGAGAAAGCCAAGAAATTTCTGCGAAGAATGTATTAATGAGATTTTCCCCCATAAGATATCAAAACATATTTTAAATAGTAACTAAAATGGAATCATATTGGTGATTACAGACAGATTAATGGAACAAAAACACAGCAGACCAAAGACATTCTTATACAATAACACAATATTTCAAATTAGTACTAAAAGGATTAACCAGGTAACTAATCAGCTGATAAATGATATTAGAACAAATTATTAACAATTTTTCAATATATAAATATAACCTCATCAGAATAAAATTTGAGGATCTGGTCTACTTCCTAGGGTCTGACAAGAGTCCCCAGGGATGACAAGAACTCCAAGAGTGTCTTTCAGTGTGTGGTTGTAACTATGCCATTTTTCTTTGTTCTAGCTCTTGTGGTCCTCCTGAAAGCAGCTGGCTTTTCTGACCCAATCCCTTCACTACACACACATGCATATGCATATGCTCATGTGTATGTACACCTCTTCCTTCCCCAGGGGATCATGAGAGCCTTAACCGCAGCTTTCAAGGTCACTGTGCTTAGCATTTGGTTGCTAGCCTTATCAGAGGTCCTGCCTCTTTCCCAAAGCCAGATTGAGAGCAGGGCACCATCTCCACTGCTCTCACAATTCCCTGCCCTTAGCTACTCGGATTAGGAATCTTATTCCTTGTGGACTAGACTGCCACCTCACTGCTTGAACCCTCTGAGCCCTGATCTTGTTCACCCTGTCTGGAAACAAGGGCCTTTTACCTGTCATTGAAGCAAAAAACTATCCACACCTCCAGAAGAGGAAGCCCTGTTGTTACAGTTATCTCATCCTGATTAACAAATCACACCCAAATTTTTCAACTTAAGCAATGACTTTTTTTTTTTTTGCTCAAGAATTTGCAATTTGGGGTTGCTCAAAGGCTGAGGACTAGGATATAAAATTATCTAGAGGCTAGTTCACTAACATCTTTGGTAGCTAATGCTGGCTGCCAGCTGGGGGTCTCAGCTAGTGCTGTTAGTCAGTGCACACATGGTCTCCTCACGTGGTTGAGGCTTCCTTATAGCATGGTGCCTGGGTCTCAAGGGTGAGCATGCTAAGAGGGAGAGCCAGGTAGAGCCATATTGCTTTATAGGACCTAGCCTTGGAAGTCATGCAGCATTACTTCCACTGCATTCTATTTGTTGACCAGTCTCAAAGTTCCATTCAGGTTCAAGGGAGAAGAAATAGATTCCACCTCTTGATGGGAGGGTGGTATGGTTCTGAAGGAACATGTAGGACTGGATAGATTGCTGCAGTCATTTTTAGAAAATATTATCTGCCACTCCTGGTTTATTATATTAAAAGAAGAGGAGGAAACTGAACAAAATTGAGAAAAAAATCTATAGAAAGAATCAGTGAAACCAAAAGTTTGTTTTTTGAAAGCATAAACAAGATAGACTGCTAGCTAGATGATTAACAGAAAAAAAGAGAAAATCAAAATAAACACATCAGATATGACAAAGGTAACATTACAACTGATTCCACAGAAATACAAAAGATCCTCAGAGACTATTATGAACACTTCTATGTACACAAACTAGAAAAGCTAGAGGAAATTAATAAATTCCTGGAAACACACAATCTCCCAAATTTGAATCAGGAAGAAACTGAAACCCTAAATAGATCAATATCAAGTTCCAAAATTGAATCAATAATAAAAACTTATTAACCAAAAAAAGCCCCAGACCAGATGGATTCACAGCTGAATTCTATCAGATGTACAAAGAAGAGCTGGTATTAATTCTACTGAAAGTATTTCAAAAATAGTTACTGATCCATAACTCATTCTACAAAGCCAGCATCACACCGATACAAAAACTTGGCAAAGACACAACAACAAAAACAGAAAACCACAGGCCAATGTCCCTGATGAATATAGGCGCAAAAATCCTCAACAAAACACTGGCAAATTGAATCCAACAGTGCATGGAAAAGTTAATTCACCATTATCAAATCAGCTAAATCCCTGGGATGCAAGGTTGGTTCAACATATGCAAATTAATAAATGTGAGTCACCACATAGCAGAATTAAAAACAAAAACCATATGATTGTCTCAATAGATGTGGTAAAAGCTTTTTATAAAATCCAACACACCTTCATGATAAAAATCTTCAAGAAACTAGGCATAGAAGGAACATATCTCAAAATAATAACAGCCATTTATGACAAAACCACAGCCAACATCATATTCAATGGGCAAAACTGGAAGCATTCCCCTTGAGAACTGGAGCAAGACAAGAATTCCCATTCTCACCACAACTATTCAACATAGTACTGAAAATGCTATCCAGAGCAATCAGGAAGAGAAAGAAATAAAAGGCATCTAAAAAGGAAAAGAAGCAAGCTATTTCTCTTCACAGATGATATAATCTGATACCTATAAAACTCTAATGTCTCTGCCACAATGCTTCTGGAACAGATAAACAACTTCAATAAAGCTTCAAGATATGAAATTAGTGTACAAAAAATCAGTAGCATTTCTTTTTTTTTTAATTTGTCTTTCTTTTTTTTATTGCATTTTAGGTTTTGGGGTACATGTGAAGAACATGCAAGATTGTTGCATAGGTACACACATGGCAGTGTGATTTGCTGCCTTCCTCCCCCATCACCTATATCTGGCATTTCTCCCCATGCTCTCTCTCCCCAACTCCCCACTCCCCGCTGTCCCTCCCCTATTTCTCCCCCCCCCACAGACCCCAGTGTGTGATGCTCCCCCTCCCCTGTGTCCATGTGTTCTCATTGTTCACACCCACCTATGAGTGAGAACATGCGGTGTTTGATTTTCTGTTTTTGGGTCAGTTTGCTGAGAATGATGGTTTCCAGGTTCATCCATGTCCCCCACAAAGGACATGAACTCATCGTTTTTGATGGCTGCATAATATTCCATGGTGGATATGTGCCACATTTTCCCTGTCCAGTCTATCATCGATGGGCATGTGGGTTGGTTCCGGGTCTTTGCTATTGTAAACAGTGCTGCAATGAACATTCGTGTGCATGTGTCCTTATAGCAGAATGATTTATAATCCTTTGGATATATACCCAGTAATGGGATTGCTGGGTCAAATGGAATTTCTATTTCTAGGTCCTTGAGGAATCGCCACACTGTCTTCCACAATGGTTGAACTAATTTACACTCCCACCAACAGTGTAAAAGTGTTCCTATTTCTCCACAGCCTCTCCAGCATCTGTTGTCTCCAGATTTTTTAATGATCGCCATTCTAATTGGCGTGAATGGGAAAAAATTTTTGCAATCTACCCATCTGACAAAGGGCTGATATCCAGAATCTACAAAGAACTAAAACAGATTTACAAGAAAAAACAAACAAGCCCATTCAAAAGTGGGCAAAGAATATGAATAGACACTTTACAAAAGAAGACATACATGAGGCCAACAAACATATGAAAAAATGCTCATCATCACTGGTCATTAGAGAAATGCAATCAAAACTACATTGAGATAAAATCAGTAGCATTTCTATATACTAATAATGTTTATGCTAAAAGCCAGATCAGAATGCAATCTTATTTACAATAGCCACAGGAAAATATGGAATACATCTAACCAAGGAAGTGAAAGATCTCTACAAGGAGAACTACAAAACACTATTAAAAGAAATAATAGATGACACAAACAAATGGAAAAACATTTCATCTTCATGGATTGGAAGAATCAATATCATTTAAATGGCCATACTACCCAAAGCATCCTACAGATTCAACACTATTCCTATGAAGGTAGCAATGTCATTTTTCACAGAACTAGGAAAAAAACTATTCTAAAGTTCACATGGAACCAAAAAAGAGCCTGAATAGCCAAAGCAATCCTAAGCAAAACAACCAGCATCAGATTACTCGACTTCAAGCTATAAGGCTACCTCCAGAAACCCAAACAGCATAGTACTGTACAAAAACGGATACAGACTAATGGAACAGAATAGTGAATCCAGTTATAACACACCTAGAGCCATCCAATCTTTGACAAAGACAAGAAAAATAAGGAATGAGAAAAGGACCCCCTACTCAATAAATAGCGCTGGGATAGCTGGCTAGCCACGTGCAGATCAATGAAACTCGATCTGTACTTTTCACTATATATAAAAACTAAGTCAAGATGGGTTAAAGATTTAAATATAAAACCTCAAGCTATAAGAATCCTAGAAGAAAACCTAGGAAACACCATCTGGACATGGGTGTTGGGAAAGAATTTATGACTAGGTCCTCAAAAGTAATTGCAACAAAAACAAGAATTGATAAGTGGGACCTAATTAAACTAAAGAGCTGCAGTACATGAAGATAAACCATCAACAGAATGAACAGACAACCTACAGAATGGGAGAAAATATTTGCAAAGTATGCATCTGACAAAAGCCTAATATCCAGAATCTATAAGGAACTTAAACAATTGAACTTGCAATAAACAAATAAACCCATCAAAAGTGGGTCAAATACATGAACAAACACTTATCAAAAGAAGATATATCAGCTGCCAAGATATATATAAAGAAATGCTGCATATCACTGATCATTAGAGAAATGCAATTCAAAACATCAATGAGACACACAAGTCAGAATAGCTATTACAAAAAGTCAAAAAAACAATCAATTCTGGCAAGGCTGCAGAGAAAAGGGAACACTTACAGACTGTTGATGGGAATGTAAATTAGTTCAGCCACTATGGAAAGCATTTCAGAGATTTCTCAAATAACTCATGACAGAACTGCCTTTCAACCCAGTAATCCCATGATTGGACATATAGCCAAAAGAAGACAAATTGTTCTAGCAAAAAGACACTTGCACTCGCATGTTCATCACAGTACTATTCACAATATCAAAGACATGGAATCAATCTAGGTGTCCAGCAACGGTGGACTGGATAAAGAGAATGTGGTACATATATATCACAGAATACTACACAGCCATACAAAGAACAAAATTATGTCCTTTGCAGCAATGTGGATGAAGCTAGAGGCCATTATCTTAAGAGAATTAATGCAGAAACATAAAACCAGTGGGAACTAAACACTGGGTACTCATGAACATAAAGATGGTAACAATAGAAACTGGAGACTTACTAGGTGGGGAGGAAGGGAGGGATCAAGGGTTGAAAAACTATTGGGTACTATGCTCGCTACCTGGGTGATGGGATCATTTGTACTCCAACCCTCAGCATTATGCAGTATACCCAGGTAACAAACCTGTACATGTACCCCCTGAATCTAAAATAAAAGTTGGGGAAAAAGAGAAAGAGAAAGAAAAATGTTTCCTTTGTTTTTGTGCATTAAAAGCCCATAGGCAAGAAAATATACAGTTAATTTCTCAGTTAGGCTACCCTGCCCATCTGGTTTCATGGTTGAGAGACAAATGCTAATGAATCCTTTGCTACGTCAATTAACCCTGCTTTGCTTCAAGGTCATGGATTAGATCCCTACATCAAGTCAATCACCTTGAAAACAAATGATACTGCGAACAAGGACAACCAGACATCCCACACACCCCGCCAAAAAGAATGTCTCAGTATAAATCCTTTTCTACTGGCAAATGATCTACTAAAAAGACATCTTCTGTGCCTAAAAATGGGCAACCCATAAACATGTACAGTGATAGGAGTAGGAAATTATGTTTTTGTTCCTTTCAAATAAATCATTTGCACATTACCACTCTATTGAATTCATTTATAGAAGACAAGATCACGTTTTTTGTTTTGTTTTGTTTTGTTTAACGAAGAACAAACCATGTTACCGTTAAAATTCAACACTATTTGTCTTGGCAACTACATTTGGATAAATCTTTATGGAGACTCTATTGTTTGGTTTTCTATCATTGCTATACTTTTTAAAAATGTGCTCATGAATGGTTAGCAATTGCCTGTCACAGTGAACCTTTTCTTTAGGAACTGGGGATTTCTAACACACACAACTGCATTTTCTTTATATCATATTACAAATACTTGATAATTCAAACCAAATTCCAGGTTAGTCTTAGTAAAAGACATGGCCAACAAATAGCTGGAGAGTAGTTTCTAATTCACAGGTGATATATTTGCATCTGGAGTTGGTAGAGGAAGATGTAAGAGCAAATCTTGCATGAAGAATGGTTTAGAGAAAGCTTGATTTAGTTATAGCCTTTCTTGTTCTAGATAACATTTAAACTAAGTAAGCAAGCCTTGTACAATCTACTAAGGATTTTTCTTAAGAAATGAGTCAGAAAATAATTTGCTAATAACTTTAAATCTATTGTGAACAAGAAATATGGCTTATTTAATTTCCAAATCTTACTTTCATAAATGGAATTTCCTGAGAGACTTGTTAGAAATATAGATTTCTAGGGCTACCCTTAAGAATTTGAGTAAGTCTGGAGTGACACTCCAGAATCTGCATTTTAAACCATGCCCCCATGTGAAATGGATATAAAAGGACCTACTAACCTAGATAAAATTTTATTTTTAGTTTTAGCAATTTAACAGAAAACTCTTACTCTATGTAAAGCAAATATTAACTCATTAAATCCTCATAACTAATAATGTAGGGATATTGTCCCCAGTCTACAGATGACAAAGCTAAACCACAGAGAGGTCAAGTAACTTGTCCAAAGACCCGCAGCTGAACCCAGGCAATCTGGCTCCAGAGTATGTGCTTGGTTGACTTTTAAGAGACTTAATCACACATACATAAAAATAAACTATATAAAATAAAATCAGTATGTCAAGGAGAACAAAAATAAAGTATATAAAATCACTGAACTGTAGGGCCAAAGACTAAAAGTCTGAAAGTTGTCAGCTTCCCTCTTTATTGGACCTTTGTAGCTGGAGTTATTGTAGGCTCAATGCTACCAAATTTCTGAGACAAAGGGGCCATAGAGTCTCAAGTGCTACCACCAAGTCTTACCAAAAGTGCTACTCAATTGTTAGCCATTGAAATTTCCATAATTCCCACTGTGGCAATCATCCTTATCCTTTGAATTCTCCACTGGGACTGCTTGGAGCTCCTGTGTGACCCACATTTGGCTGGTATTGACCTAGCCATTGTCAACTCTTGCCAACTTTGTCCCTGAGTGGTGGGTGTCATTTCCCATAATCCCATAACTTCTGCCTGGGTCCTTCTCTGAGGGAGTCATCATCTACCACCACAAAGTCTGTCCTTCTAGTGTCTAACACCTGCAGTCAGATTACATTCCTTTGATCACAACCGTGGTACAGAACCAAACCCACATCTTTCCTAGACTTGATATCCTCAACCTCACACTAGCCCAATGCCTCAGAGCACTAAAATTCAGAAACAAGATACACTGCTCCACAAGCATGCTTTATGGGGGTATTTCACACCCAAATATCTGGAATATGTTGATATATAACTGTACTTACTTGTTATCAGATCTAACACGACCCTTTCCTTCTCCGAAAATGAAAACAAGCCAAAGTGAAACTTTAAATTTTTAAATTTACATATAAATAAGTTATGATGCCTTTGAATTAGACATTTTCCACTTTTGCCTTAAATAGATGGGATCTGTCAGATACCATAATCTGATTTCAGAAGTTTAACTCCATGAGTTGACTTTATATGAAATATTTATAAACATTAGAGGTGTGATATAGAAGACAGACTCATTATGGTCCCTTTCTTTTTTTTTTAGCTCACATAAGGCTAAATGTTTTTTTCCTAGACATTTGGGTCATACATAATCAATTTGATATTGTGTTTTCTTGGTTTTATTGCTTAACTGCATGTATATAACATAGGAGCCAGTAGACAGAAAACATGTCAACTATCCATTTACAAAACAAAATTTGAAGAGAAAGATAATCTGTCAGGGTATCATGGTGTGGTGGAAAATATTATTTTCAATGGCATCAGAGATATCAGGGCAAAAATTCAAGTTTGCAATTTCAAAGTTTTTTTTAGCTTTTCAGAACCAAGTACAGGTTAATGACCTTATTGCCATACTAGAGAGAAGCTGGCAAATAGACCTCACTGAAGAAAAATAACTTATTTCTTAAAACTGTGCTTTGAACCTTAGGAAAAAAATGGGAACAGGTATATACGGACCCCCCATGTTCCTTTTCCAATGTCTAAATTTTGTATTATGTTATTTTATTAAGTTATTTGGGGATCTAATAAGCTGGATTGGGTCACTTTAGTATTTGAGATAGTGTTAGGCGAGCAAAACGGAGAGTAATTGTGCTGTTGATGTGAAATGAAAGGGTCAGATTAGTTCAAGTCATCTCTCATTCCCTGGTATACTCTATCAAGAGGTTAGGAAATGACAAGGTGCCATGGGTGTGACTCTCCAGTTGAACCAATTAACTCCACCTAATTCAGAGCATCAGATGTGCGTAATGGAGGTATAGCAAAAATACTGAACTGATACATTGAAGGGGTCACCGAGGGAAGACTTCAGGGGAAAATCTATCCTGCAGGCAAAAATGCACAACAAAAACAAGAAACCTGATGACAAGTGGTCTTGGAAGAATCAAGTTCTTACTGTAATTTTGAGTTTTAAGTTCTTCCTCAAGCTCATGACTTTTCACTTCATTTAAGTCTCCTCAAATAACAGGTTCTGTCAAAGGTTACCAATGAAACCTTGGCCACCAAACTCAAAAGCTTTGTTTCAATACTTTTCCTCTCTCAGTTCAGTGGGGCTTGACTCTGCTAGACATGTCTTCCTTCAGAAGCATTACCTTGATTCCAGGACAGGCTTTTACTGGAAGTCCCAACTTCCTTTTTTGTCCCTTTCTAACTTGTTTTATTTCCTTCTTTTCCCTCTTCACTTTCTAAATGAGGGCACATCTCACAGCTTAGTTTTTGGCTCTTTTTTTATTTTTTTTGGATTGTAATTATTATTATTATTATTTTAGTTTTATTTATTTATTTATTTTTTTATTGCATTTTAGGTTTTGGGGTACATGTGAAGAACATGTAAGATTGTTGCATAGGTACACACATGGCAGTGTGGTTTGCTGCCTTCTTCCCCCAACACCTATATCTGGCATTTCTTCCCATGTTATCCCTCCCCAACTCCCCACCCCCTGCTGTCCCTCCCCTATTTCCTCCCCACAGACCCCAGTGTGTGATGCTCCTCTCCTTGTGTCCATGTGTTCTCATTGTTCAACACCTGCCTATGAGTGAGAACATGCGGTGTTTGATTTTCTGTTCTTGTGTCAGTTTGCTGAAAATGATGGTTTCCAGGTTCACCCACGTCCCTACAAAGGACAAGAACTCATCATTTTTTATGGTTGCATAGTATTCCATAGAATGTTTACTAGCTTTTAGTTAGTACATTTACTCCTTTGGCTGCTACTTTTCTATTTCTTTTTTTTTTTTTATTGCATTTTAGGTTTGGGGGTACACGTGAAGAACATGGAAGATTGTTGCATAGGTACACACATGGCAGTGTGATTTGCTGCCTTCCTCCCCATCACCTATATCTGGCATTTCTCCCCATGCTATCCCTCCCCAACTCCCCTCCCCCCCACTATCCCTCCCCTTTTTCCCCTGACAGACCCCAGTGTGTGATACTCCCCCTCCCTGTGTCCATGTGTTCGCATTGTTCAACACCTGCCTATGAGTGAGAACATGCGGTGTTTGATTTTCTGTTCTTGTGTCTATTTCAAACCTTGATTCACGTCTTAAGTGTGGTTGAAATTTCTAGACTCCTTATACACATCTCTAACAGATGTCCTACTGGCCGCTGAAACTTTTGCATCCTGCCTGTATTAGTCGGTTCTCATACTGTTATAAAGAACTACCTAAGACTGAGTAATTTATAAAGAAAGAAAGAGGTTTAATTGACTCACGGTTCTGTGGGCTGTACAGGCTTCTGCTTCTGGGTCACTCTCAGGAAACTTACAATATGAGAGAAGACAAGGAAAGTAAGCACCTTCTTCACATGGAGGCAGAAAGGAGAGCAAAGGCAGAAGTGCTACACTTTTAAACCATCATATCTATGAGAACTCAGTCACTATCATGAGAATAGCAAGGAGGAAACTGCCTCATGATCCAATCACCTCCCATAAGACCCATCCTCCAATTCAACATGAGATTTGAACAGGGATACAAATCCAAACCATATCACGGCCACTCTTATATTCACTGACCCATGCTCCCAAATTCCCCAGCACAGCTCCTCTCACTCAAGTTGCCCAGGTTCCCAAACTTGGAATCACCTGGGACAAGATGTTTCCTTGTCATTCACCCTCTTACCTTAAGAGGTGCTAATTACTGCAGATTCTGCCTGCCAAAATCACCTAGGTCTGTGCCATTCATCTGATCCTTCCACAGATGCTGTGTGTGTCACATCAACATTATGCCATGCCTGGAGCTAATACATTCCAAGAGAAATATAGAACAAATGTACTGGGAGTCCAGAGGAGATTATTAATTCTTAAATGGATCATTCATGTATCTGTTCCAGATGACAGAAGGCAAAAAACACTGAATGATTACCAATCCAAGTCACCCCAAAAGTGTACTGAAAGACTAAAATGAATGTTGTGTCTTAAATAGAAGCTAATTGTTGTAGAAAGAATGGTATTTACAAAGAACAGGGCTCTTTTAAAAACAGACAAAGCAAAAGTTTTCTCCCCTCCCCTAATCAGTCAATACACGGTAACGATATAATGGCAACATACGAACATACATCCGTCTTTCCAGGTGGTTTCTATGGACCTTCTGAATCAGAATCATCTGGGATAGCTGTTAAAATGCTGTTTCCCAGGTTTCATCCTGTACTCTTCTTTTGTAGTGCCGTGGGACATGAATTTTAAACAAATTATATCTATGATTAAAAGCCATTAAAAAATAAGCATGAAAAAAGGTCAAAAATTACATCAAAATATTATAAATTACATTTTTATACTCATCCCTAGTTTTCAAATTTTATAGTTATATAAGAAAAAATAATGAGTAATTTTAAAGTCTGTAGTCTCTCTCTGGATTTTGACTATATATATCAGGCAATAACTCACAGATAAGTTCTTTTAAATAATTAAGAAGGTTCTGTAAAAGGAAAAGATATTTGAGGCAGAACTTTTCCATATATTTTCAAAACTACTACTTAAGAGTGACCTAAATAATCTAAAGTTTTTTAATTTGAAAAGTTTTTAAAATGCCAGATGTGTAGGAAAAAGATAATAAACTTATAATACTATTGTTCTTTTTTAAAAAACTCGAGTTCTCTTGCTAATTGTTAAGGATACTGATTTATTTAAAACATAACATGTTTCTGCTTCGTAACAACATCTGTATTATTTTACATTTTTATTGGCAACTTTCACCGTACCCTGGTGATTTCTAGAAATCCTCATATTTTCCTGCTGGTCAAAGTTTTCAAAAAATAATAAACAAATTATTATTAACTCTGATATTTTTATTCTATGACCATGTACACTGTAAGAAGCACTTGAAAAAGTGGAGCTATTAACTTTAGGGAAAATAGGGTCCTTATACCAGATCTCAACTCTAGGGATATTTTGTTAGGTGGACAGACCATCAAGAGTAGACAGTAAAACACCCACCACAAGTGTATTATTCCCAAGAAACAGTGTTGGCATTTGGACTTCTGTTAGCATTGAACACACTCCTAACTTTTCCACCTCATAAAAGGAATGTCTCCTGCTCATAGAGAAGTTGCTATCATGGCCAGTGTTGCTTTCTGCACAAGTGTCTATCCCACTGGTTCTCAACTGGGGGTGATTTGAGCCCCCAGGTGACATTTTATAATATCTAGGTATATGCTTGATTGTCACATCTTGGGAAAGCTTCCACTCCTCACTGGCCCCTCATAGCTCTAGGAATTTTCCCCACCCACCCTTTAACAAGACCTTCTCTGAAAGCCTTCATCGACATGGGAACTAAATGAGTGATGATATTGAATTCTCACCTAACAGGAATTAAGGTTGCCATTCAACCTTGATTCAAGCTCCATCAAAGAATCAGCTTGTCATCAGAGACTACTTAGGTAACATGAGGGACCTTTATGGTGCCATACCACAGTGAACTATATGGTATCAGAGACAATGCTATGAACTCACCAAACTCCATTTGTTTTGTCCTCCCAGGCTCGGAGCCCAGAGATGCTGCTAAACATGCTACAAAGCACAGGAGAACCTCCACGACAAAGAAATTTAAAGTCCAAAATGTTAATAGTGCCAAAGTTGAGAAACCCTGGGCTGAACTCAGAGTTCCATAAATTAGTGCCTATTTCCATAAAGTTTTAGGTCTGTCAGTTCCTGCTTCCTGACTTTCCACTGTAATCATCTGAAGTTTCAGAGTTTTTCATATCATCATATTAATGGTAACTGATCTTTTTGATACCTCTCTTGAAACATATCCTCACCCTGAAACTTGACCCAATCCTCCATCAGGCAGTTTCTGCCCTTCTTTATAATCTGAAACCTCTGTTCAGATTATTTGCCATAAAATTGTCTGTTCCTCTCTCTCACAAGAACAATCTTCTTGAGTGTCAAAACTCTTAACTTAGTCTCCCCAGCATACAACATAGTGCCTCAAACATAACAGGTGCTCAATAAATATTTGTCAAACTAATGAAATAAGAATTGCATTGTACCAAACACTGATGATTATTCACATAATATAAAACGTAACCTTTTCCTTCAAGTACTTGCATTTTTGGGTGAAGGTACACACCAGAAAACATAGCTAGCACTGTAAAACAGTGCTTAATGAGTAACAGATGTTTAATTTAGACAATAATTACTATAAAGGATTTCTGGTGAGTGTGAGTTCCCTTAGAATGCAGGGAAGCAGAGAGTGCCTCATCGAAGTGAAAACTGAAATATACTTGAAAGGATGAGGATACTTCCTATAAGCTAGGAAAAGTGGGGAGGCCATTCCAGGGTGGTGAGATGAGGGTGGAAAGCAGAGCAAGAGCAAAGCTGGTCTTTGTAGAAGAATTTTACCACATAGAACCATGGCATCTGAAAGCATGTTCATAGGGTCATCTTTTGTACTTCTCATATAGTATTCCAAGAAGGGAGAAGGTACAGGAAAGCAGTGATGGAATCCCAGGGGTCATCCATTACCCTAGATCACATGCCCTTCTTTGGAGGAGCTCACATCCACTGACTGTCAGAGAGGGATCCAAAGGCCTGCCCCCCTTGCCTCAAGGCAGGACAACTTTGAAGAGCCATCCCAGTATTAAAGCTTCCTGACCCATGAGCATTTCAACTCCTCCCTCTGTCTCATCCTTCTATCCATTGAGCACTCTCCAATAAATTACTTTCCTGCAAATCTCCATCTCAAAGTGTTTCCTAGAGAACCCAACCTAAGGCCACAGAATGGGAAAAACAACCTATGCTGGTGGCAATTAGAAAGCTTGTGGTCTGGCAGCTTTCAAAACCACCGTTCTTGCACACTTAGTAGTTCAGGCCATTTTAAGTAGGTAAGGGGTAACTGGTCAACCTTTCACTTTCTCTGCAGTATGTTACTTCCACTCCAAGACCTTCTCTGAAAGCCTTCATTGACATGGGAACTAAATGACTGATGATATTTTATTCTCACCTAACAGGAATTAAGGTTGCCATTCAACCTTGATTCAACCTCTATTAAAGAATCAACTTGTCATCAGAGACTACTTAGGAAACATGAGGGACTTTTATGGTGCCATACCACAGTGAACTATATGGTATCAGAGACAATGCTAGGAATTCACCAAACCCCATTTGTTTTGTCCTCCCAGGCTCAGTGTTATAGATTTCCCAGCCTTCTCTGTGATGCAGCTAGGCCATATGACTGAATTTTGGCCCACATTATGTGGGTAGAAGTGATGCCTGCCACTTCTAGGCCTGTTCCCTTACCGCCTTCCCCTGAACCCCACACACAATTCTTCATGCTCCTTTTTACTTTTTCTACCATTTGTTTGTAGTTAATCAAGTTGAATTCTAAGGTCTCAGGGCATGGAGCCATAACATGAATGGAGCCTGAGCCCCTGAATGGCTGAATGCAATAGAACCTTTCTCTACACTATATCAGCCATGCTTGGTCTATGCCAGAGAAATTTTCAGGTCACCTGGATAGTAATGCTTACCTTAATACATTGGCTTTAGCTACATCTGAATGCAGCCATAAGAACTAGGTTTCCCAGAAAGTTTCTGAATGTTTTAGAAACTGTCTTAGAAAAGCCCTATAAAACAGCATCCTACAAAATTCAGGAAAAAAAAATAGACTTCTTTGCCATTATAGGCAGAGCAAGTGGAGGTAATGTAATCAAAGGCATAACCACTTACAAACCAAAACAACTGGCATCCTATATTTAGCTATGGAAGATATAAATGGATCATGTAATTATATTCACCCATACATACTACACACACCATTGCTTGTGTGTTAATGTACTTAAATTTTGTTTCAAAAACTAAATATCCTCCTGTCATACTCTGAGTAAACAGATTCTTAGCAAAAAAAATGAACAATGTCTGAAAAGAAAAAAGGAAAACTTGAAAATGAACCAAGATTTTCCCTTAAAAGTGAAAAATAGGAAAAGATACAAGGTTGGTTGGATAAATATAGAGATTACACAAACTAGAAATTTAAAAAGTGTGTTATTTTAAAGGCCAAAATAAACAAAGCATGATGTATATTAACCCACTATTACCATGATTTTGAGACATCTGTAGTCCATACTTGGAAGAGAAAATAACCAAGCGAAACAGAATGACTTGCTTTTCTCTTTTAAGCAATTAATCTCTTCTATGGAAGGACTTAGCTATGCTTCAGTTCTCTGGAGAAACTCTATTTTTTTAAAAAAAGCAATTTATATTGTTATATTTGAAACTATCTCCACAACGGGCTCAAATTTGAAGTAGCAGAAAACTTTGGATTCAAACCTATAAATGTAACTGATTCTACTCTACTTTAAATTTTATCCTCAGGGAGTACATTGCATATTTTAAGTCATTCTGGAAGATGGTTTCCAAACATCTTTCTGTTCATAGGAGAATTTGCTAAACAGCAACACTTTCAGCCACTCGCTAATATCTGAGCACCTCCTACACTCATTACTGGTTCAACCCACTGTGTATTAGTGTGTGTGTATGTGTGTGTGTGTATGTGTGTGTTTCTCATCATTTTGCTGCATTGGAGGCAGTTTATGCCTCCAATTTTTAATTTTTTTTCATAGATAGTAGGTGTATATATTTATGGGGTACATGAGTCATTTTGATATGGGCACACAATGTGTAAAAATTACAGCAGGGTAAATGGAGTATGCATCACCTCAAGCATTTATCCTTTATTTGTGTTACAGTCTAATTATACTAGTTATTTAAAAATGTACAATATATTATTGTTGACTGTACTCACCCTGTTGTGTTATCAAATACTAGATCTTATTCCTTCCAACCATATTTTTATACTTATTAGTATTCCCAATTCGCCCCTCCACCCACCCATCCACTAAACTTTCTAGCCTCTAGTAACCATGATTTTACACTCTATCTTCATGAATTCAATTGTTTTATTTTTCAGCTTTTATAAATAAGTGAGAGCATGAGTTTGTCTTTCTGTGCCTGGCTTATTTCACTTAACATAATGACCTTCAATTCCATCCATGTTGTTGCAAATGACAGGATCTCATTCTTTTTAATGGCTGAATAGTAATCCATTGTGTATATGTGCCACATTTTCTTTATTTACTCGACTGATGATGAACACTTAGGTTGCTTCCAAATCTTGGCTATTATAAACAGTGCTGCAATAAACATGGGAGCATAGATAACTCTTTGATATACTGGCTTCCCTTCTTTTGGGTACATATCCAGTAGTGGGATTGCTGGATCATATAGTAGCTCTATTTTTAGTTTTCTGAGGAACCTACAAACTGTTCTTATAGTGGTTGTACTAACTTACATTCTCACCAAGAGTGTATGAGGGCTCCCCTTTCTCCACATCCTCACTAGCATTTGTTATTGCCTTACTTTTGGATAAAAGCCATTTTAAATGGTGTGAGATGATATCTCATTGTAGTTTTGATTTGCATTTCTGTAATGATCAATGATGTTGGGCACCTTTTCATATCCCTGTTTGCCATTTCTATGTCATTTATTGAGAAATGGCTCTTTAAATCTTTTGCCTATTTTTTAATTGGATTATTACATTTTTTTCTATAGAGTTGTGTGAGCTCCTTATATATTCTGGTTATTAATCCCTTGTTAGATGAATAGTTTGCAAGTATTTCCTCCCATTTTGTGGGTTGTCTCTTCACTTTATCAATTGTTTCCTTTGCTGGGCAGAAGGTTTTTAACTTGATGTGATCCCATTTGTTCATTCTTGCTTTGGTTGCTTGTTCTTGTGGTGTATTACTCAAGAAATTTTTAGCCAGACCAATGTCCTGGAGAGTTTCCCCACTGTTTTCTTTTTTATTCGATTTTTTTCTTTTAAGAATTCTACATGCAGGATGATCCCCAATGTTTTCTTGTAGTAGTTTCATAGTTTGAAGTCTTAGATTTAAGTATTTAATCCAATTTGATTTGATTTTTGTATATGATGAGAGATAGGAATCAAGTTTCATTCTCTTGCATATGGATATCCAGTTTTCCCAGCACCATTTATTAAAGAGACTGTCCTTTCTCCAAGGCATATTCTTAGCACCTTTGTCAAAAATAAGTGCACTTGGGTGTATGTATTTGTTTATGTGTTCTCTCATCTGTTCAATTGGCCTATGTGTCTGTTTTTATGTCAGTGCCATGCTGTTTTGGTTACTATAGCTCTGTAGTATAATTTGAAGTCAGGTACTGTGATTCCTCCAGTATTGTTCTTTTGGCTCAGGATAGTTTTGGCTATTCTGGGTCTTTTGTGGTTCCAAATGAATTTTAGGATTGTTTCTCCTATTTCTGTGAAGAATGTCATTGGTATTTTGATACAGACTGCACTGAATCTGCAGATTGCTTTGGATAATATGGACATTTGAACAATACTGATTCTTCTAATCCATAAACATGGAGTATCTTTCAATTTTTTTGTGTCCTTTTCAATTTATTTCATGAGTATTTTATAGTTTTCATTGTAGAGACCTTTCACTTCTTTGGTTAATCTCCTAAGTATTTTAATGTTATTAGTTACTATTGTAAATGGTATTACTTTTTAATTTCTTTTTCAGATTGTTCACTGTTGGCATTTAGAAAGGCTAATGATTTTTATATGTTAATCTTGTAACCTGCAACTTTACTGATCAGTTGTAATAATTTTTGGTCGAGTCTTTAGGTTTTTCCAAATATAAGATTATATTATCAGCAAATAATTATAACTTGACTTTTTCCTTTCCAATTCTGATGCCCTTTATTTCTTTTCTCTGATTGGTCTACTGAGAACTTCCAGCACTATGTTGAATAACAGTAGTGAAACTGGGTATCTTTGTCATGTTCCAGATCTTAGATGAAAGACTTTTAGTTTTTCCCCATTAAGTATGATACTAGCTATGGGTCTGTCATATAGGCTTTTATTATGTTGAGGTATGTTCCTTCTATATTTAGTTTTTTGAGGGTCATTAAGGGATATTGAATTTTATCAAACTTGTTTTAGGCATCAATTGAAACAGTCATATGGTTTTGACCTTCATTCTGTTAATATGATGTATCACACTGATTGATTTGCATATGTTGAGTCATCTTTGCATCCCTGGGGTAAATATCACCTGGTCATGATGAATGATCTTTTTAAGGTATAGCCGAATTCGATTTGCTAGTATTTTGTTGAGAATTTTTGCATCAATATTCATCAGAGATATTGGCCTGTAGTTTTCTCTTTTAGATGGATCTTTATCTGATTTTAGCATCACAGTAATATTGGTCTGGTAGAATGAGTTTGGACATATTCTTCCTCTAGTTCTTGAAATAGTTTATGTAGGGTTGGTATTAGTTCTTTAAATGTTTGGTGGAATTCAGCAGTGAAGCTATTGAGTCTTAGCCTTTTCTTTACTGGGAGACTTTTGTTATGGCTTCAATATTGTTACTTGTTATTGGTCTGTTCAGGTTTTTTATTTCATCATGATTCCACCTTGGTAGGTTGTATGTGTCTAGGAACTTACCCATTTCCTCTAGATTTTCCAATTTATTGGTATATAGTTGCTCATAGTAGCCACTAATAATCCTTTAAATTTATGTGGTATCAGTTGTAATATCTCTTTTATCTCTCTGATTTTATTTATTTGGATTTTCTCCCTTTTTTTGTTCACTAGTCTGGTTAAAAGTCTGTCAATTTTGTTTATCCTTTCAAAAAATCAACTTTGTGTTTTGCTGTTCTTTTATATTGTTTTCTTCATTTTGAATTCATTTATTTCTATCTCTGATCTTTATTATTCCTTTTCTTGTACTAATTTTGGGTCTGGTTTGTTAGTTCTTTAAAATGCTTCACTAGGTTATTTATTTGAAGTTTTTCTTCTTTTATGATGTATTTATAGCTATAAATTTCCCTCTTACCACTGGTTTTGCCATATACCATAGGTTTTGCTATGTTGTCTTTCCATCATCATTTTGTTTCAAAAACCTTTTCAATTTTCTTCTTCATTGCTTCATTGACCCACTGGTCATTCAGGAGGATATTGTTTAATTTCCATGTGTTTGCATAGTTTCTGAAATTCCTTTTTTTGTTGATTTCTAGTTTTATTCCATTGAGGTCAGAGAAGATGCTTGATATTATTTCAGTTTTGTTGAATGTTTTAAGACTTGTTTTTTGACCTAACATATGGTTTATCCTTGAGAATGATCCATGTGCCAAGGAAAAGAATGTTTATTCTGTAGCCTTTGGGTGGAAAGTTCTGTAAATATCTGTTAGGTCCATTTTGTCTATAGTGCAGATTAAGTCCAGTATTTCTCTGTTTAGTTTCTGTCTGGATGATGAGTCCAACGCTAAAAATGGAGTGTTGAAGTTTCCGATTCTTTTATTGGGTTCTATCTCTGTCTTTAGTTCTAATATTTGCCTTACATCTCTGGGGCTCCAGAGTTGGCTGCACATATATTTACAATCATTATATCCCGTTGCTGGATTGACCTCTTTATCATTATATGAAGACCCTTTTTGTCTCTTTTTAATAGTTTTTGTCTTGAAATCTATATTGTCCCACGTAAGTATAGCTCCTCCTGCTCTTTTTTGGTTTTCACTGGCATGGAATATCTTTTCCATCCCTTTACTTTCAGCCTATGTGTACCTTTATAAGTGAAGTGTGTTTCTTATAGGCAACAGATAATGATATCTTGTTTCTCATCCTGCCCAGGGCAGGTCCAGTAATACTGTCCAAGAGCTAAGGCTTGGACTCAGGGGACCCCAAGAGCCTGCTTCTTGCTCTACTGCAAGGTGGCCATGCTGGTACCTAAGGTGCAAAACAAAGTCCCCTTTACTGGGAATCTTTTACTGTAGCCACCAAAGCTGGGGAATGTGCTGAGTCACACTTACAGTCAGCACATTGCAGTGCCCAAGGCCCACAGTGTACTACATGATCATCACTTTGGGTTATTCATGGCCCAAGGCTTAGTCAGCAGATAATAAAATCCTGCCAGCACTGGGTCCTTCCCCTCAAGGCAGCTGGTTCACTTTTGGCCCCAGGTGTGTCTAGAAATGTTGTCTGTGAACGAGGGCCTGGAACGGGGTCCTCGTGACTCTGCCCAGTGACCTATCCTACTGTGGCTGAATTGGTATCTAAGATGCAAGACAAAGTTCTCTTAACTCTTCACTCTCCTCCCCTTAATCAAAAGGAAGGGGACACTTTTATTGCTGCAAGCTTCAGTGCCTGTGGTTTAAGGAAAAGTGGTGTAAGCAATCCTTTAGCTACCCCAGCTGGTGTCTCCCTAGGTCATGTGCCACCCTCATCCTCTGGCTCTGAGCCCAGCCCAGCACTAAGAGTTGCTTAGGAATTGCAGGCCTTGTGCCCTAGACTGTTATCAAGTTTACCTAAGGCCCCAGAGCACTTTGGCCTAATGTGGCAAGACTTGCCAAGAAACTCGAGTTCAGACCAATGGGATGGGAAATTCCCCCTCTGGCTAGGTCTAGTCCAAATGCTCCCTTCATGCACAAGCAATGGCTGAGCCCAACATGGCTTTGCTCTGCTATGGCAAGGCAGCACTGAGTTCAATGTAAAGTCCCCTAGTCACTGTGCTCTCCCTCCCCCAGTGCACAGACTATCTGCACTGCACAGTCACTGCCAGAAGATGGGAGAGTTGTGCCACTGGTGATCCAAGACTTATCTCTCGATCCCTCTTTAATGCCCCTTTCAACGATATGAAGTTAAAACCAGATTCTGTGATTGCTAACCTGATTTTTGGTCCTTGTGATTGTACTTTTCTGTGTGCAGATAGTTGTTAAAATTTGATTTTTCTGGCAGGGGGATACAAACCATGTAGGCTACTATTTTGCCATCTTGCTCTATCACCTCTGAGTTCTCATTACTTGTTACCGGCTTTTTCAGACTTTGGATTTTTTCATGGTTCAATCTTGCTAGGTTGTATGTGTCCAGCAATTTATCCATTTTTCCTAGGTTTTTCAATTTATTGACATATAGTTGCTCATAGTAACCTCTAATGATCCTTTAAATTTCTGTGGGAAAAGTTGTAATGTCTCCTTTTGCATCTCTGATTTTATTTATTTGGATATTATCCATTTGTTTCTTAGTCTGGCTAAAGGTTCGTCAATTTTGTTTATCTTTACAAAAGAGCAACGTTTTATTCCGTTGATCTTTTGTATCGTTATTTCATTTCAATTTCACTTATCTCTACTCTGCTCTTTATTATTTGCTTTTCTTCTACTAATTTTGGGTTTGGTTTGCACTGTTTTCTAGTTCTTAAAGATGCATCATTAGGTTGCTTACTTATTTTATGTAGGAACTTATATTAAGAGCTATAAAGTTTCCTCTTAGTACTGCTTTTGCTGTATCCCATAGGTTTTGCTATGTTGTGCTTCCATTATCATTCATCTCAAGAAATTTTTACATTTCCTTCTTAATTTCTTCATTGACCCCCTGGTCATTCAGGAGCATATTATTTAATTTCCATGTGTTTGTATAGTTTTCCAAACTTCCTTTTATTATTGATTTATAGTTTTATTCTTTTTTATTTTTCTTCCTTTCTTCCTGTCTTTCTTTTTAGTGACGGCAATTTTCTCTGGTTGTATGTTTTATTATTGCTTTTTATTTTTTGTGTATCTGTTGTACATTGTTTGATTTGAGGTTATTATGAGGCTTGCACATATCTTTTAATCCAATATTTTAAACTGGTGACAACTTCACATTGATTTCACGACAAACGAACATACAAGGAAAGAGAAAGTAATAAAAATTCTAAACTTTAACTTTGTCTTCGTGTGTTTTAACTTTTTATTGTTTCTATTCACATCCTATATTACTATGTGTTGAAACAATCATGTTAGTTATTTTTTATCAGTTTATCTTTTAGTCTTTCTACTTAAGAGTAATTTACACACTACAGTTACAGTGTTATAATATTCTGTGTTTTTCTGTGTACTTACTATTACCAGTGAGTTTTGTACCTTCAGATCACTTCTTATTGCTCATTAATGTTCTTTTCTTTCAGATTGAATAATTCCTTTTAGTATTGCTTGTAGAAAAGGTCTGGTATTGATGAACTGCCTCAGCTTTTGTTCATCTGGGAACATCTTTCTTTCTCCTTCATGTTTGAAGGATATTTTCACTGGATATGCTGTTCTAGGATGCAAGTTTTTTTTCCTTCAGCACTTTAAATATATCATGTCACTCTCACCTGGCCTGTAAGGTTTCCACTGAAAAGTCTGCTCCCAGATGAACTGGAGCTCCATTGTATGTTATTTGTTTCTTTCTCTTGCTGCTTTTAGGTTCCTTTCTTTATCCTTGACCTTTGTGCGTTTGATTATTAAATATCTTGAGGTAGTCTTCTTTGAGATAAACCTGCTTAGTGCTACATAACCTTCTTGCACTTGAATAGAGATACCTTTCTCTGGGTTTGGGAAGTTCTCTGCTATTATCCCTTTGAATAAATTTTCTATCTCCATCTCTCTCTTTACCTCCTCTTTAAGGTAAGTAACTTAGACTTGCTCTTTTGAGGCTATATTCTAGATCTTATAGGCCTGCTTCATTCTTTTCATTCTTTTGTCTCCTCTGACTGTGTATTTTCAAATAGCCTTTGTTCAAGTTCACTAATTCATCTTCTGCTTGATCAATTCTACTGTTAAGAGATTCTGATGCATTCTTCAGTATGTCAATTGTATTTTTCAGCTCCAGAATTTCTGCTTGATTCTTTTTAATTATTTCAATCCCTTTGTTAAATTTTTCTGATAGATTCTGAATCCCTTCCCTGTATTATCTTGAATTTCACTGAGTTTCTCAAGACAGCTATTTTGAAATCTCTGTCTGAAAGGTCACATATCTCTGTCTCTCTGTGATTGATCATTGATGCCTTATTTAGTTTGTTTGGTGAGGTCATGTCTTCCTGGATGGTTTTGATGCTTGTAGATGTTTATTCATGTCTGGGCATTAAAGAGTTGGGTCTTTGTTGTAGTCTTCACAGTCTGGGCTTGTTTGTACTCATCCTTCTTGAGAAAGCTTTCCAGGTATTCGAAGGGACTTAGGTGTTGTGATCTAAGTTTTTGGTCACTGCAGCTATATCTGCCTTAGGGGCACCCCATGCCCAGTAACAATGTAACTCTTGCAGACTCATAGAGGTACCACCTTAGTGGTCTTGGATAAGATCCAGAAGAATTCTCTCAATTACCAGGCAGAGACTGTTGTTCATTTCCCTTGTTTTTTTCCAAACAAATGGAGTATCTCTCTGTGCTGACCTGCCTGAAGCTGGGAGAGGGGTGATACTAGCTCCCCTGTGGCTGCCACCACCACTAGAACTTTGCTGGGTCAGACCTGAAGCCAGCCCAGCCCTGGGTCTCACCAAAGGTTCACATTAACCACTGTCTGCTACTATGTTCACTCAAGGCCCTAGGACTCTACAGTCAGCAGGCAGTGAAGCCAGCCAGGCTTGTGTCCTTCCCTTCAGGGCAGAAAGTTCCTCCTCATCCTGGGCAGGTCCAGAAATGCTGTCCAGGAGGCAGAGCCTGGAGTCAGAAACCTTAGGAATCTATTTGGTGCTCATAATACTACAGCTGAGCTGGCAGCCACAGGACAAAGTCCTTCCCAGTCTTCTCAATCTCTCCCTGTGGCTGCCACTGCCCCAGGTCTGTGGCAAATACTGCCTGACTACTGCCAATGTTCACACAAGGTCCAAGGCCCTTCAGTCAGCTTGTAGTGAAAGCTGCTAGGCCTGGGACTCTCCCTTTAGGGCAGTGGGCTCACCTCTGGCCCAGGGCAGATCTAGAAATGCCACCCAAAAGCCAAGGCCTGGAATCAGTGACTCCAAGAGCTCCACTGTGTCCAAGCTTGTACCTAGGCTGTAACAAAGTCTCCTTTACTCTTTTCTCTCCTTTCTCAAAAGAAGGAGTCCCTCTCCATAGTCAACTCAGTTGGTAATGTGCTGGGTTACATCCAATGCCAGTGTGTCTCTGAGTCCCACCCAAAGCCGACAGCAAGTACTGCCTGGGCGCTGTTGCTGATTATTTGAGGCCCAATAGCTCTTTAGTCAGCAGGTGATTAATCCTGCCTGGACTGGGTCCTCCTCTTCAAGGCCCAGCGTGCATCTAGAAGTACTGTCTGGGAGGTAGGTCCTGGAATGGGGGCTTCAGGACTCTGCCTGGTGCCATATCCTACTGTAGCTGAGCTTGTATCCAAGTTGTAAGACAAAGTCCTCTTTACTCTTCCCTCTCCTCTCTTCAAGTAGAAGGAATAAATGTCTTCCAGATTTGCAAGCTGCACTGCCTAGGTTTGGGGAAGGGGTGGCACAAGCACTCCCTTGGCCACCCCAGCTGATATCTCACTAATTCATGTGTCCCCCTCCAAGGCCACTGGCTCTGAGCCCAGCACACCACCAGGACTTGCCCAGGAATTGGAGTCCTGCAGCCTAGACTGCCTTTCAAGTTTATTTAGAACCCCAGAGCACTTTAGCCTGCAGTGGTGAGGCTTGTAACAACTAAGGTTCCAACTGCTGGGATGGGTGGTTCCCCCTCTGGCTAGGGCTGGTCTAAATGCTCCATCCATGAGCCACCGTGGCAGGGCAGTACCGAGTTCCAATGCAAAGTCCCACGATCGTTGTGTTCTCCCTCCTTCAAGTGCACAGATTCTCTTCCATGCCACGCAGTTGCTGCTGAGGAATGGGGGAGGAGTGGTGTTAGCAATTCAAGACTGTCTTTCCTACCTTCTTCAGTGCCTCTTTCAGTGATTTGAAGTTAAAACTAGGTACTGTGATCACTCACTTGATTTCTGGTTCTTATGAAGGTGCTTTTTTGTGTGGATAGTTGTTCAATTTTGTGTTTCTACAGGGAGGACAATCAGTGAAGGCTTCTATTCAGCCATTTTGCTCTGCTTCCTCTTTTATGTGTCTTTTTATTTGGAATCCTACACTGCCTCAGGGCAAAAGATGCATTAGATAGGCTAAGACACAATAAATGGATATTCAAGCAGCTATACATATAAACTTATAATTTTGGTAGTATATATTTATGGCCTGTAAACAGAACATTTTGATAAATTCTATTTCTCTTGATTTATATCAAAAATATAAAAATATGATGCATTTATAACTGCAGCATCATCAAGTATATTTCTGACTGAATATGACTTTAAGTAGGTATCAAGGAAAACCAAACCCAATGCATATAATTTTACACATCTGATGATTAGAAAGATTGTCCATAGACAGGCTTCTGACTACATACATTTCAAATCTTGCTTTTCCTACACTACTTGAATACTTTGGTGACAGGTAACATGGGGCACACTCACGTCACAATACAATCTCTGGTCTTGTGCCTTGGGTCACAATACAGGATGGCTCAGCACAGTGGACAGAATTCCTAGAAGCCTTTCCTACACCAGAGCAACTAGTCATAACATACACAGTAGGGACTGGTAATCAATAAATATATTCCACCAATGAATTGTGGGGGTGTCAGAGTGCATGTCCCTGCTGAGAATTTTAAATCTGTATCTTTCATCTATGAGTAAAGATAATTGAAAGTTATTTTATATCCCCAACTTGACTTTCCCTTAGTTAGAGCCCCTAGAAGCCCACAGCTGCTCAAACGTCTCTCATTTTGAAGGGAAGCATGATGGAGGGGCTTTTGAAAGGGGAAGGAACTACAGTCTTAGCCAACTGTGATTAAATTATCTGACTTTTTCAAGTTTTACAGAAAAAATATGAAGACATCCCCAGTGCTCCTCTCAGCATTCTGGAAGGAACCCATCCAGTGGTGGGTCCTCAGGCCTAAGCTTCTTCAGCTTCAGAGTATTCCTACTTTTACATATAAGTTATTTTTATTTCCTTATAAAAACTTTATAATATGCAAATTTTCAAACATATACAGAAGTCATGATAATATATGATAACTCACCATATACTTATCACTTAGTTTCAACAACTATCATTTCAGGGCCTTTCCTATTTCTTCCATGGCCCTGTCCACTCTTCCCTTCCCTCCCCACACCACAATTATTTTGAAACAAACCCTACACTTGCCATTTCACCTACAATTATTTCTGTACATACATGTATGTTTAGGTTTATATTTCCTATATGGGGTTTTATGCCAAATCTATCAGTGGCCATAATTAAAATGAATGTTTTGACTTTTACAAGAATTATATTTATTTCTACTATTTTCATAACAGGAACCAAATCTATTCAACACTACTCAGTTTTAACATTTACAATAAAGATGAGTGCTCACTTGGACAGCATATATACAATAAAGATGAGATTTCATTTGAACTGACGGTGATCTTTTTCTTTCACAATAGAGCTGTGAATAAACTTCTGTTCCATGAACCCCCATATGTTTTATTTTTATGACTAATAATAGTCGTTAATCCATCATCACACATATATACATACAAATCACACAGAAAGACACATGTAATTTTTCTTCCTGTATCTCACTTCTCTAGCCTAAACTGAACTAGATTCTTCAACCATGGGTAAAAGTCTGTAAATAAGGCATTTGAGAAAGAAATAAGAAAAATACAAAAAAGTCATCTAACCTATTACTAGTTAAAGGAACCTAGGCCACACCCCATCCCACACATGTGCAGATTTTTATATCAGTTTATTTGTTTTTATGGCACCATCATTATATGTCATGTCAGTCTCATATATCATAAAGTATACATAAAATAAAAATATTTTAAAATCTAATTACTGGCATTTTAGTCAAAGTTGAGAGAAGGAAGTTAAGTTGGTGCCTGTAGTTCAAGGAGAAATTTATACGATTTCGCTATTCTCACTAGTAAAATAAAGCCTGTTGGGACACGCTGCCTTAGGGAATTCTCCTTTAGAGCCATAAAGGCTCCAGCGTGAGGAAAAAAAAATAGTATTTTAGTATGTTAGAGAGCGCTGGAACGTGCCTTGGCTCAGGAATTGCTCTGATATTGAAGAGTTGTGATAAATTCCTTCATAATTTGAGAGTATATCCTGGGCTTGAATCCAAGAATCCTGGGATAAACAAGACAAGCATGGTCCCTGCCTTCGCAGAACTTATGATCTACTGAAACAGACCACTATGTGAGGAAGCACAATAAAATGTGGCACTTACTACAGCAGAGTTATTATAGGGGATTCAGTAGTGCAGAGTAAAGGAGATGAATCAGAGATGACCTGGGAAGTGATAAAGGTGATGAAGCTGAGGCTCAGGGTATTATTATTGACATTTCATTTTATTGAAAGGATAGCTCTGTGTAGAGGGGAGGGGAGATGGAGGAGACAATGTCAGGGCAGGGGAGAACAGGTAGAAGACCACTGCCATGAGTATGAGCAAGAGAAGGTGGCACCCAAACCAGGGCAGTGGGAAGGAAAATGGGAAGAAGTGGACAGAGTTGAGAGCTATTTCAGAGTTAACATCTATGAAGTTTACTGATGGATTAGTAGGAGTGAGAAGAAAACAGGGGAGTATCAGATAAATGTCCCAGAAGGGAAAGTGGTAATTTTTGTTTTGTGAAGTTGGACAAGGAGTTAAGCTATTTGACGTCTAGATTCCTATTTCAGTTGATTCTCCAGAGACAGACAAACCTCTCAAAGTAGAGCTTAGCCATGCACTTCATGAAACTTTGAAGAATGTGTGCAAGTGGTGTAATCACTGTTATTATTTAATGGGGCTGCTTTGTGCCTTTAAAGCTAGGAAGCAAGCATGCCTTTGTGTGTTCAAAATGCTAATTGAATTATATCTGACTTTAGTTTATGTTCCTTAAGTACAAACTCTTAAGTCAGGCCAAAGGGATCACAGCTATGTTGTACCATACTTAGCTACTTTTTTATAAGAAAGAATTTTTATTTCAAAAATAAACAGAGGCATACAGACATAAACCCATAAAGTATGTGAGCTGGTACTTTAAAGAACTATGTATTTGCACAAGGACCAGGAGAGCTTTCTTAAAGGGACCAGGTCCTGGGAATTCTCTCTAAAAGTGATTTATTTCTGTCAACATTTTTCTTCAATCTAAACATACACATTCACATATATTTAAATTCCTTCAGACATTTGAGTTTAAAGTTTTACTCTTGATCTACTCGAGTAAATACCTTTAGCAAATAGGCAATAAATTAAGTGAAGGCAGCTTTCCTCTTTGAATATACCTTCCTCATACAAATCTCTATCTAAACACCTAAAGATTATTTGATGATATTTATTTCAAGATATTTCCTATGAAGTATTTATATATGTATTGTATATATACATAACATATATATTACAAACAATTGAAATGTCTAAGATTTGCTGTTTTTTCCTCACAAAACAATTTTCCTCTGCTTTCTGACAATGTGGATTTCAAACTTTACAGATGTATTAATGGAATCATTTTCAACAAACAGTTGTTAAATATCTACTGTATATAAGTGGATACGCTAGTGTATGTCAATGTGTATCATTACCATAATAAGTCAATTGTCAAAAAAAATCAGACAACTTAACTGACAAATAATAATATTAAACTCATGACCACAAATGGAAACAGACTTAGGTGAATACTTTCTACCTTTCTAGTTTATTTAGAGGACAACTAAGAACAAAAACAATCATTTACAAAGCTTGTTCCCTAGTGATCGTAGCAGGAATTGTCTATTCTACAGCCCTGACAATATATTTTCCATAGAATCCTGATAAGCAGCTTCAACAAAATGATATTGTACATGGCCAGTGGCACAAGTCAAGTTATTTCACATCCCAGCTTATTACTGAGCACCCAAAAAGTCTTCACATTATTTATATTTTCTATAAAATAATCTTTAGTTCCCAGTAGGAGGTAACTTTGCATTAAATGATGTACCAGCACTTTGGAATATATATCCTATTAGTGTGTATCATATTAGTACATTATCCCTAACACAAAAATCTCATCTGTTACTTTAATGGAAAGCTTTACTTTTTCCTCACTTATAACTTACAGAAAGACATGTTGAACAAGTTAGTTATGTCAATACATGTCTGTTAAGCTGAATTCCAAAAGGACTGGAAGAATTTCTTAAAATGCTCTGTTTACATTGCTGCTGCATTAACATTGCTGACCCTATTAAAAACATACATGGACAGTTCTGTAACATTTTGTATGATTTAAATGACAGGGTAACATAAAAGGGAGCCAAAATAGGTGTTTTGATGTTTCAGAAGTAATTCCCTGGGGCAGAATGAGAGTGATTGTCCAGCTAATTTGAAAGTGATCAACCTTTAAACCTGGGTTGGGAGATACTGAGCATAAGATAGAGAATAAGCACAAACATCATCCAGAATAGAGTGAATTTTTTTGTGTAGTTGTTCTTCCAACCTTGAGGTGCCAAGGAATCTTGCTGATGTGAAGACTGGTTCATACAAGGAGAAATCACCCCAAGATGTGGTCAACATGACCTTATGACTTGACCTTTCAATCAAGCAGCTCACCATACAACAAATAGCTGCCCCAATAATACAGCGCTTTGGCTCTTTCTTTATTACTCAATGAAACGTCATGGAGAGAACTATCTAGTTCCAAGGTTTGTTCCTGAGTTCCTGCTCCATCCCTGCCTTTACTCAGCTTCAAATATTTGGTCTCCACGTTCTGTCTTCTCCTTCCAGAACTATACCTGCCACTTTGGGCAGATTTGGACACCTTAGATTTTTGGCACCTTGTCATAGATATTGTTTGAACTCACTCTGGTACCTATGAATTTGGCTACCCCTCCACTCCAACTCTGGTCTCCAGGGGTTGTCTGCCTGACTATTGTATCCATCACACTCAACCCTGCCCAGACAGAGCGGAACAGTCTGGCCTCTATCCTGCGAAGGTACTTTATCAGTCAGTCAGGAGAAGCCTGGGGATGATTCTGTCACCAACAGCCCCAAACTCTCCGGAATCCACAGCAGAGGTTTATGTTTGGCTTATTCTACAGGCCCACCATGAGCTGGCTGTGACTCTGCATCAAATCACCCTCACTCAGAGGCCCCTCTTGTTGGACCATCATTGGTCACATCACATGGGGAAGAAAGCATATAGCATTGCAAACCAGTTCTTAAAGACTTGCCCAGAAGTGATACATTTCCATTCAAAATTAATTGGCCAATGCATCACACAGGCATGCTTCATGTCAGGAGGCACAAAAGATCCCACCCAAAGACAGGAGAACCAAAGATATTGCTGAATAATACTAACTACTACTGTTACCAAAAAGGGGTCCTGATCTAGACCCCAAGAGAAGGTTCTTGGATCTCATTCAAGAAATAATTAGAGGTGAATCCATAAAGTGAAAGTGAATTTACTAAAAAATAAAGAAATAAAAGAATGGTTACTTCTAGAGCAGCCCTGAGGGTTGCTGGTTGGCTATTTTTATTGTTATTTCTTGATTGTATGCTAAACCAGGGGTAGATTATTCATGAGTTTTCCAGGAAAGGGGTGGGGAATTCCTGGAACTAAGAGTTCCTCCCCTTTTTAGAGTACATAAGGTAACTTCCAGGTATTGCTATGGCATTTGTGAACTGTTGAGGGGCTGGTAGGAGTGTCTTGTAGCATGGTAACACGTTATAATTAACATATAATGAGCAGTGAGGATGACCCAGAGACCACTTTCGTTGCTATCTTGCTTTTGGTGGGTTTTGGCTGGCTTCTTTAGCATATCCAGTTTTATCAGCAGGATCTTTGTGACCTGTTTCTTGTGATACCAGTCCTGCCAACCTCCTATCTTATCCTGTGACTAAGAATGCCTAACATCCTGAGAATGCAGCCCAGTGGGTCTCAGCTTTAATTTATCCAGCCCCTATTCAACATGGAGTCACTCTGGTTTGAACACCTCTGATACTACCACAGGAACCAATTTTTAAGCCAAAATTTTCCAACCTTTTGTTCATGGAACTGAAATAGACCACAGTATTGGTTGCTTAGATCTGTTGACTCTCATCAAAGCCCAAGGAAAGCTTTAACTTAATGTTTAATTAGGACATAACAGGGATTGACTGAGAAGAAATAAATGCTTCTTAGAGAAACCTCTCCTGCTAGAACAACAGTCATTTATAGCAATATATTAATAATGACAGCTAACACTACATTTATCAAGCATTTGCTATGTACCAAGTATACTTTTAAGCACTTTACATATATTAACTCATTTAATCATCCAGCAATCCCATGATGTAAGTATTCTTTTGATTCCTGTTTTATAAACGAGGAAATTAAGTCACAGTGATGTTTAGTAAAGTGCTCAGGGTCAACAGCTATCATGGTTTACTGGTTGCTAATTTAACATTTTAATTATCAGCATAAATGTATAATGTGGTTTGGCGCTTCTGATAACTCCAGGGTTTCTACACTGGTTCATTGTGAACACGTTGGCTTATTATTTTTAAAGCAATGTCTCTCTCCAGTCTTCAGTAGAGAACATTTCTGGCACATTTCAAGAAGAAACAGACTGGGTAAAAATGTGCAGGAGTTCCACTTCTGGCTAGAATGTAGAAACTCACAAGAGAGCATCATTTTCACCCTAACCACCAAAACAAGCCTGATAAGCTACAAAATCAAAGTTTTATAAAATTCACCAGAGAGTGGAGGAGGCAAAGAAATGTGAATGAACATGGTTCCAGAAAAGAGTGAGCCTCTTATAGGTGAGAAGACGGCCCTAATTCTTCTCAGTCTGAGCAGAATGATGGGTGGAGAGATAATCTACTATGGAAAAGAACAAGGAGAAACCAGGCAAAATTTTAACGAAAGTTTAATGGTCATATGTGGTCTGGTGTGACAGATGAGAATGCTAAGGAGTTCAGCCACAGGGTCTGCACTGACTCATCAAATCATTCCCACAGATTGTCACCAAGTGCTCAGCATATTGTGCCAAAGGCTGTGTGTTGGGCTGTTCTTGCATTGCTCTAAAGAAATACCTGAGACTGGATAATTTATAAAGAAAAGGGAAAGGGATTTAAATTGGCTCATGGTTCTGCAAGCTATACAGGAAACATAATGGCCTCTGCTTCTGGGGTGGCCTCAAGAAGTTTATAATCACGGCAGAAGGCAAAGGGGGAGCAGGCACATCACATGGCCAGAGCAGAAGAAAGAGAGTGATGAGAGAGATGCCACACACTTGTAAACGATGAGATCTCACAAGAAGTCACTCACTATTGTGAGTACGGTACCAAGAGGATGGTGATAAATCATTCATGAGAAATCTTCCCCCATGATCCAATCACCTCCCACCAGGCCCCACCTCCAACACTAGAGATTACAATTCAACGTGTGATTTGGGTGGGGACAACATCCAAAGTATATCAAGCTGAGATAGGTAGAAAAAAGAGAGATAACCCACTTGCCTTTCCTAAGTGCAAGGCAGCCACCTTTAAAAACAGAACTGAAAACTCCAGAAAGCACATCGGAGACACTCTGGGCTCTGAGGTACTGAAGGCATGGGTAAGTTGAGAGAAATCTATCTGTGATACTCCCACAAGTCAATAACAGAAAGACAAACAACCCAATAAAAATGGGCAAAATAGTTACTCAAACAGATACATCACAAAAGATTGTATGAAAGACAAATAAGTACACAGAATAGTGGCCAATATCTTCAGTTTCCAGGTAAATGCAAATCAAACCAAAATGTAAAAGAGTGACAACATCGAATATTGGGGAGAATAGGAAGCAACCAGAACTCCTGTGCATTGCTATTTAGAGTGTAGGCTGGGCACAGTGGCTCATGCCTATAATCCTAGCACTTTGGGAGGCTGACACAGGAGGAAAGCTTGAGCCTAGGAGTTCGAGGCTGCAGTTCCAGGGCAACAGAGTGAGATCTTCTCTAAAAAATAATTTCAAAACCCCACACATTAAAAGTGTTAAAATTCTGGTTAGAGTATGAAATAGTACAACCAATTTGAATAAGTGTTTGACAGTTTTTAATAGTTAAACATAGATCTGACCTAAGACTCAGCAATTCCACTCCTAGGCAATTACTGTAGCTGAATGAAAATGCATGTTCATAAAAAGACTTATTTACTAGTGATCAAAACAGTCTTATGCATAATAAGTCACAACTGGAGATTACCTACATGCTCACCAATGTGTACGTGGATAAAACTTTGTTCATACAATTGAACACTATTCAGCAATAAAAAATATAAATTACTCATATACCCCCAAAGATGGATGTTTCTCAAAAACATTATGCTGAGTGAAAGAAGTCAAACACAAGAGTATATATGTATGAATCCATTTATATGAAGTTCACCAAAATAATATATGGTGATAGAAATTAAAATGGTAATTGAATTGACCCGAAGGGGCCAAGAAAGACTTCTGGCCTGGTAAAAGGTTCTTTACTTGGTTTCAGGTGTTTAGTGCATACAGTTCTCAAAACTTAACAGAAACAAAGTTTTGTGCAATTTATTGCAGCATAATTATACCTCAGTTTTTAACTGTACATGGTCAAATATCATTATTTCAGAATATTGAGAATGAGTCAGCTCCAAATTCAGTCCATGATATAAGAGTTAAAAACCAGGTCCTGCAAGCCACCCAAGGTCAATATTTAAAAAATCACAGTACTTTTCTTATTCATAGCATTTAATAGATAGCTACAGACAGGACAGGGCTTGCCATAAAAAGGGCACAATCCCATACCTGGTGAGTGATCTTTTCCTTTTATCTGTCTCTAGCCAGTGTTATCTCAGGCTGATTCACCCAAAACCTGCTGAGGTGTCACTGCTATAATCTCTCAGTGTCAGCCTTTAATTCACTGGGGATTCCCACTCTAACCATGCAGAGCTTATCGATTGTATGGTTGGTGAGAGCTCTACCATTAACTGCTTGACTGTTTCATTATTGCCACTTCTGATCTCAAGTTCTCTATACAAGTCTGTGCAAATACTTTCCCGTGAGGCTCCTTTGAAGTACTCCAAACTGACTACAGGTGACTGTAAGTGAGAAAAAGAACATCTTATAGTCTTAACACTGCCTAAAATAGCACTTCTCACACTTTAATGTGCATACAAATCGCCAAGGAATCTTGTTAAAATGAAGATCCTGATTCAGTAGGTCTGGAGTGGAGCCCAAGGTTCTGAATTTCTAAAAGCTTGCAGGTAATGGGACAATGCTGGGCCATGGGCCACACTTCGAGTTGTGAGGACCAAGTATTCTTTTCTCTATGGTTATGTTCTCTGTTTCTAGAAATCGCCTCTCTCCATGTGTAGATTTGCAATCCAGACTTTGATATTTGACAGCTTCAGGTTCAAAATGTGCAAGCTAGGGTCCTAGCAGTAGACAAAGGATGGCTTTTGGATTTCAAAATAAACATTTGGACAGGCATTCTAGTTTTTGTGTATTCACTCAAAATCAATTCATCTCCCCCGATGCATTCCCATCATCAATCTGTAGGATTTTTATTGACCACCAGCTCCCGTAGGACAGGTAGCAGATCTTCCAGAATCATCTAAGACCAGAGCAGTGGGCCACATGCTGGAGCCTCACCAACACCTCAGTTCCCGCTTAGAGCAGGAACACCCTGTCTGATAGCCAGGGAAGGAGGAATATAGGTCAGGGAGTCCCTCTTTGGGATGTGCCAGAGCCTGCTTCCATAATCAGGTCGGGGAAAGGGGCTTTTTTCCCAGTGGTTCTGCTGGGTGCAATGTTGCTCCTTAGGCAAACATAAAGGAAAACAGATTTTGCCCCAAGGTAACCTTTGGGCAATAGCATTACAAGAGATGGTAAGATTTACAGTGACAGGAATTATATTTGACATCCCATAGGGACATATATTGAAAGTCTAAGATCTTTAAATAAATATTTAAGATGACAAAAATATTATCTCTATTCAAGAGTTCCAGACTTTATTTTTTAAAATGTACTGGAATCATTGAATCTAAGCAATTCAGAATATTCATAAGTTTCCCCAACCATTTTACTTAGGGATTTAATTTATCACTCAGAATAAAACTTTATATTTAAAACAAGAAATATCAGTGCTTAATGTGGTATAATATACACACATGTGGTATGATATACACTTGAGTTATTGCAATTGATGAGGTTTTTTGTTAATCGGGTCAGTGGCATTAATCCTCAGGCACACAAATGCTCTGTCAAAGAAACACAAATAACTAAAACTCATAGGCACATAAATGATGGCAAAGAAGAACTCTTCAAATTGTTCATAGTTTTGCTAGTTTAACAAGACGGCTAGTCATGGTGTGATGAAGGTTAGGAGTTCCAAACTTTGCACAGCCTGCTTAAAATGTAAAAATAAATTTTAAATGAAGGCAGCTAGTTAAGTGTTTCAACTAAGGTACAGGGATCTATCCATTCACAGAGATCTGGAGATTTCTTAGGAAATAGGAACTTCAAGGTGCTCACCTAGGATACCTAGTACTCAGCAAGACAGCTAAATAAACATGAACTAACAGGCAACTATTTATTCTGTTTTCAGTGCCTGTCATCCCTTCTAAACTCTTCCTCTGCCATCCTAGGGCATTTTATGACAGTGGTTTAAGGTACCTATAACATTTAACAGGGACTAGTCCAACATGTTGGTGGTGATCATAAAATACATACTCTCAGGCAAGACAAATTTTCCTAACATGGGTTTAGCTAAAGAATCAGGACTTTTCTCCACACTCAAAATGAGTAGTAATAAAATCTGAAGGTGATCAGATATCTGAGGATAATCAGAGATAAATTATTATAGAAAAGCACTGGGTTATTTTGCAATATGGTGTCATCACCATCACTGTCATCATCACCATTACTGCTACCATCATATACTATTGATAGTACAATAAATGGGAGAGCCTTATTAAAAATAATTTTGGTAATAACCATTAAATCTTCACAATTCATATACCATTTGAGTCAGCAATTTGTCTCCAAAATATCTATCTTGCAGAAATGCACATGCAAAAAAGGCATGGAAAAGCTTAATCTTATAAAATGTCAATCCTTGCCAATAAAAGTCCAGTCAAAGTTCCAATAGGATTTACTTTGGGCAAATTAGCAAACAGACTCTACAATTTACATAGAAACATTGTTTAAAACAAGGAAGAATTGCAAACACCCTAAGTAATTTCGAACACAAATTCATTTAACAAATGTTTATGAAGTGCCTATTATGTGCCAAGTATTGCTTTAGCCAAAGGGATAATTAAATAAAACCTTGGTATGCACCTATGATAAAGCACTAGGCCGAATATAATAAGAAAAAGTACACTTAATCAACAGATGTGAAAAAACGTTCAAGACATGCTGTGACGCTAAAAAATCACAGTGCAATATATGCAAGAATGTATTTAAAAAATATCTTGATCTGAGCATATAAATATATAAAAGCACACAAAATAACTAGTAAAATATGTTACTAACAGGAGATGGATGATTACTTCTGGAGAGAAAAGTGGAACTGAGTGAGTTATGGAAAACTTTGGTTTTGTGTAATATTTGGATATTTGCCAGAAGACTGTACTTATCATATGTGTGCCTAAAACATATCAGGCTACCTGAAAAGCACTGATAAAATGTTCCTTGTGATAATCTGGCCTAGAATAAACTGCACTTAATATAATGTTTGCAAAAACCTTCATATCATTGCTAGTCGTTTTTCTAGGACTTTAAATTCTGTAGGCTGATTGTAGACAAAGTTTATTTATTTATCTAGTGGTGGAGGGGGTCACTCAAAAGTAACTATAATTTTTTAAAGACTTCTTTTAGAGTAGTTCTACATTCACAGAAAAATTAGGAGGAAGGTACAGAGATTATCCATATACCCCTGCAAAATGTACTTTTGTTGGAAGAAAGGCAGGAAGCAGATAGGTGAGAGAGACAACAAATTAGGATGATGTTTATCATCAGCTGAACTTGGATTCTAATCTTTATTCTGGTGCCTGGTAAACATGTGTGCCCTCAGAATGTATGCTTTTAGTAGCAAATAATAGGATGCCTAACAAAATATGGCTTAAACAACAGAGATTTGTTAACTCAAGCAACCAGAAATTCAGAAACAGAACACTGCTAGGCAGAAACAGAACAGTGCTAGTCCACAGCTCTCCCTTGGCTTTTTCTTCATGGTTGCAAGATGGCTGCTGTGGTTCCAAGCAAATACTGCATCCTCACAAGACAGCAGTCCAGTGTAAGAAGGAACGAGGATTTTTATTTATGCAAGTCTTTACTTCATTAGAGAGAATACATTTTCCCAACAGCATCCACATATTTCCCCTTACATTTAGTTGGCCAGAACCAGGTCACATGGCCACATTCAAGTCAATCACTGGAAAAGAGGAGGAATACCATGTTTGACTTAAACCCAATCATATTCCATACCCTGGGGCTGGGGCCTCTTTCCTGAACACAGAACTATGTGATACCTGCAATAAATCTGGATTCCTCTGTTAACAAAAGAAGAAAAAAGAAATCACCATTGAACATCCAAACAACCAAATTTGCTACAAAAAGTAATTAAAGATTCAGTTTGCTCATCTGTAAATTGGGCCAAATGACCTATTCTCATAATTGCTTGGAACACTAAGTGAGATTGCATATGTAAATCACTTGGCTTATACTAGGTGCTTCACGAATCCTAGTTTTCTCCCTCTACCTCCTTCATTAATAATTTTAACATTATTTCAGTAAGGAACATTATTATAACAGGAGGTAGAAGAGTGAAGGAGCTCAGAATTGGGGTTCTCTACACGCAAGTAGACAGATTACCCTAGAGCAGTGGTTCCCAAACTTGAGTGTAGATTCCAACACATGGTGAACTTGTTAAATCATAGATTGCTGGGCCCCACCGCCAGTAGGTCTTGGATGGACTCTGAGAATCTGTGTTTCTAACAAGCTCCCAGGTGATGCTGATGATGTTGTTAAGGACCACTCTTCACAAGCCACTGCCCTGGAGTGAGGCATAAGTCATGAGTATGAATGTTGGCATCAGTTGTTCTCTGAATCCTCATCAGCAAACTCAGGGCCAACTCCAGCCGAGGAGACTGGGGGAGCCGAGCTGTGAAATGTATGACATCTCTGAATAGTTTCAGATTATTTCCAGGCTGCAGAACTTCAGACTGAAAGACTTTATTTGGGGATAGGCCCCTTCCGGTAAGCTTGAAAGGAGACGAGGAAGGCCACCTACCAACACAAGCCAGCTACCTAGTCCCTCACCTGCCAACTTCCCAACAAAGGGAGAACAAAATAACAAACACTCAAATTCTAAATCCCTTTAAGGGTTTAGAAGTATTTCAAGTAAATTATCATTCCTTCTTTTATGCCTGAGAAAACCATTTGAGCAGAGACCCCGAGAATTTTGGGCTCTTTTGCTTTTTTGCCAAAGGACAGTTCTCCTTGATTGGGCTCTGTCACAAAACCCAAGAGTGGAGCCCCAGACAAACTGGCTAGACGAGCCTGCTGTCAATTGCTTTGCCAACAATGTACCAAAGAACTGGATTAGCAAAAGAATTCTTTCTGTAATTTGATGCAACAGATTTTTCAAAACAATATTTTAATTTGCATACCAAGCCAAATTCCCTCTCAGAGGAGAGACAGAATGCATTCCATTGTGTAAGTCAATACTCATTCATTCCCACGCAATGATGTCAGTGCTTAGTGAGCAATGCTCTTTCTGTGATTCTTTTTCTTGCCTTTAAAGTTTCTATTACAAAATTTTAACCACTTCAGAATCATGCAAGATGTTGCAAATCTTTCTGTTATCGTTTTTGTAAAACCAGAAGAGACAAGGCTGTCACCAACTGCCTCACGCACAATTATTTAATCACTTTTTCCTCTTGATATGAATAGGATTTCTGAAATCTATCTTCACCTCCCAGGACTTTCTTCTCATAGGAATGCTGATTTGGATAGTTTACTTTTGCCAGCTTTTAATATACAGGGAGCAGTCTCATTGTCTGCTGAAATGATAGGAGGCATTTCAGGGTTGTAAGGCTGAACCCTGGTAGGAGTTTTGAGGTTAATGGGAAACACACTGGGCATTTTCTTAGGGGAAATACTCTGGCACAGGGAAGATTATGGACAAAATGCATTCTAACACGTAAATGATATACAATGGCGTAAAGTAGCATAGCATGGCAGGGAGATTTTGGCAAGAGCTTGTTCTTATGATTGCTTGAAAAAGAGACCAAGTTAAAAAAACACAATTCTCTCTCTCATTCTCTCTCTCTCTCTCTCTCTCTCTCTCTCTCTCCCCCCCCCCTCCTACAAACCTACCTGCCTGGATATTTATTTCAAGTTTTATTTTAGATTCAGGCAGTACATGTGCAGGTTTATTACCTGGGTATATTGTGTGATGCTGAAGCTCAGCGTACAAATGATCCTGTCACCCCAGATACTAAGCATAGTACCTGACACTGGCTCTGTGTTCCCACTCAAATCTCACCTTGAATTGTAATCCCCATAATCTCCATGTGTCGAGGGCAGAACCAGGTGGAGGTAATTGCATCATGGGGACAGTTCCCCCCATGCTGTTCTCATGGGAATGAGTGAGTCTCATGACATCTGATGGTTTTATAGGTGCCTGGCATTTCCCCTGCTTGCACTTACTCTCTCTCCTGCCACACTGAAGAGGTACCTTCCACCAGGATTGTAAGTTTCCTGAGGCCTCTCCAGTCATGCAAAACTGTGACTCAATTAAATGTTTTCCTTTGTAAATTACCCGAGTCTTGGGTATTTCTTTATAGCAGTGTGAGAATGGGAGTAATACAGTATCCAGTTGTAGTTTTTCAAACCTCTCCCCATTCCTTCCCTCCCCTCTCTAGTAATGCCCAGTTTGTATTGCTGCCATCTTTATGTCCATGAATATCCCATATTTGGCTCCCACTTATAAGTGAGAACATGTGAGATTTAGTTTTCTGCTCCTGCATTAATTTACTTAGGATACACTATCTACCTATTACATATCCCAGAATTTTAATATTAAAGAAAAAAATCAAATTTCTATTTGAACTCCAACTGCGTGCTACTTTTTTTAAGTGTGAAAAGCTTGAAAAATATAGAACAGTGAAGAAAAGAAAATAATACAGTATCAACCAGCCTAAATTAACAACTGTTCACACTTATTCAATATAATGTAGCTAATTTTAAAATAAAAAAGAGCAGTGTAATTAAAAAAAAAATCTTGTTTTTCTGTGTCCCATTTGCTTTTCACTATTTAACTTGTTGGGTACTCTTTCCAGTACATAGGTTTATAGTTTTATTTCATATACATCTTAATCCCATAATATGTCCCTAAACAATACATAATATAGTCTTGTATGTTTTCTAATGTCTACATAAATGCTATTGCAAATAGTATTTATGATACTGAAACTTGATTTTTTTCTTTCAGTGTTATACTTTTGAGTTTATCTTTTTTGACACATATAGATCTAGGTTATTTTTAATGGTGGCATAACATTCTATTCTATGAATACACTACAATTTATCTTTTAGTCAGCTAATGAAACCTTCAGCTATTTTCCATTTTTCACCATTACAAACAGTACTGCAATGAACAGTGTTGTCCATGTTTCCTAGGCAGTAGGGGAAGAGGTTTTCTTGGGACTATATTAAGGACAGAACTGCTTGGTCAGAACATCTGCACATTTTCAGCTGTGCTAGATACTATCAAAATGCTCTCCAGAGAGGTGATAGCAATTGGTATTCCAACTGGCAGTATTGACAGTTTTTTTTTTTCCCTAATTCTTGTCAAAACTCTATCATCTTAAGTTATTCCATTCACCCAAGGGTCCCTGGTAAACAATCAAGGTGAATTTTCTACCCACACCTGGGATGACACTGCAGCAAATATCTCTTCCTCTGCTCCTCATCCCCAGCATAGAAACAGAGTGTCTCTTTTCAGTAGAGAACTGCTTTCCCACATAGTGGGGTTATTAATCACAAAGCTATGAAGGGGCTTCTCTCTATGTACAGTGATTGATCCAGAGGTTGACATCAGAACATGTCCAATCAGACTTTTCTCTTTTGAGGTTAATACGTGCAATGGGAGAAGAAAATAGCTCCCTTCTTTAAAGAACTTTAGGAGTGAGGACCAAGTTGTTTTTGCTCACCTAAGGATAAAACCATGGAGAGGAAAAATGGATAGAGATTATAGAAATTCCACCTCTAGGTATATACCCAATTGAATTGAAAATAGAAACTCAAACAGATATTTGTACACCAATGTCTATTTCGGCATTATTCACAGTAGCCAAAAGATGGAAACAAACCAAATATCTACCAACAGATGAATAAACAACACGTGATATAGACATATAATGAAATATTATTCCACCATAAAAAGAAATAAAGTACTAATCAATGCTACAACATGAATGAATCTTAAAAACATTATGCTAAGTTAAATAAGCCAATACTCAAAAGGACAAATACTGTATAATTCCACTTATATGAAATATCTAGAATAGGCAAATGCATAATGACAGAAAACACATGAGAGGTTATCAGGGGCTTGGGAAGAGGGGAATTGGGAAGTTAATGCTTAATAGGTATGGAGTTTCTAGCTGGTATGATGGAAAAGATTTGGAAACAATTAGTCATGATGGTTTTATAATGTTGCTAATGTAATTAATGCCATTGGATTATACAATTAAAATAATTAAAATAGCATTTTATGTTATATATATTTTTTATCACAATAAAATATTTAAAAGGCACAAGATTGCTGAAAATTTAAAAAGGAAAAAAGATTAGATGGACAGATAGTTATATAAACAGAAAGATACATATATATATCTCCTTACCACATAATTTGACTCCCTAGAATCATACCATGCCTGAAGTCAGCCCTAATCCTTTTAACTTTTTAGTTACATAAACCAATACATTCTAATTTTTAATCTAGTTTGAATTGGCTGGCACCAGAAACTCAAATAATTCTGGATCCTATTATTTTAGGCATAATAGTGTACAGTTAGGAAGGAAAAAGATACAGCTTGACATCTGTTTAGGTTCTGAAAATTTTATTTAAATCCCTGATATTAGCAGAAAATCAACCAAATCTCATTCTAGTCGTGTGTGTGTGTGTGTGTGTGTGTGTGTGCGTGTTAGTAGAAGCTGTTAATAACTCAGATAAACATGATTTCCTAAGTTCATTTAGCTGTTTGTTACAGGTCTAGCCCAACCATAGTTTTTCCAGATACATTTCTCCTCTGGTTAATGTGCTAAAGGAATTAAGTGAGAAATTAAAGGGGATAAAGGAGAAATAGAGTCCACAATGACGAGAAGATGAATAGTAAAAGTGATTCTTTTATTCTGCTACCAAACAGAAAATGAAATGATCCAAAATCCTAAGGCAAAAGTAATTCTCATATTTTAAACATTTATATTGACCTGGAGAGTGAGTGCTCCCTTTCCAAAAGTCATCATCTGTTTTAGAAGACACCAGGAGTCTCCTTATTTATAAAGGCAATTAATCATTATCTTGATTTCACCTGCCCTTTATAGTAAAGAAATACAAGGCCTCAGTGGAAAAAGAAGAAGGAGCAAGGGGAGGAGGGAAGGGAGGAGGAGAATATCTCCTTGATTTTTATTTTGCTTTAGTTTGATGTTTCTGTCTTCACATAAGTTTAGCAACAGACAACATAAATATAGCTAGAACAAAATAACTGAGGATTCACAAAACTAGCTAGGCAATTTTTGCCTTGAATAAATTATTGAGAACAACTGTACTCTGAATCTAACAGTTTCTCCTTTCTTGGAAATTACACATATAGCAACTGGCAGACTGGCTCGTAATCTTGGTCATGATACAATAGAATGAAGCAATAAATAAATAAATAAATAAATTTACAAAGAGATAAGCTGTAGCCTTAAACGCATTATTTATTGTAGAATTTCCTTAAGGACTTAAATATGAGTGGTGAACAACAAGTTGTAAGAGATTCCAAAATAATTGAGTGTTATAAAAATTGCAGAAATGCAGCAGTCTTCAGGACAGGCAAGAAAGAGAGAATGGATTTGTGTGTATGGAGTAGGAAGAGAGAAGCAAATTGGCAGACGCTAGTGACTCCAATAGGCAAAATCTGATAGTTAATAATAGGTTAGATTGCTTTTATAAGTGTTTCCACAATGGCTAAGTTTCAGAAATGTAAATTCAAAAGGAAATTAGGTAAAATACAATAAAGATGAATTGTTTGTTCAACACGAAAAGAAAAATGCAAAGAGAAAAAATATTGCAACATTATGAAAGTTGAAACATTATTTTTCTCCTGAATTTCTTCTTTCTCTTTTTTTTGGCTCTGACATAGCTCCATAGGGACTAAAAGAAGGGAGAGGAAAAAGGAAGCAAGGGATCTCATTGAAAAACAAATAGGGCTTCCAAAATTCATTTATGCTTCTCTTCATCCAGTTTAGCCCTTTTCCCTCTCTTTAAATGCTTACATGGATGCTTTTTCTGCCTGGTATTCATAAGCCAGACATTTTGAAATATGTAGCTTCATACCAATAACAGGGTGGGGTGGGACACCACACAGAGGAGCTTGCGTTCCAAATAAAAGCACAAGGAACTGCCTCTTGAAATATGTAACATTTCCAACTCTGGGCAGGCATAGCTGGCTTCATGTGTCAGTGGTAGGTAAGACCTTCCAAAAGGAAGCAACATGAATGGACTACAAGGTATAGTCCATATCTTGTTATAACACAATTGAAAATATGAGCTGATTTTTCCATTTCTGACATTGCGTGGGTTTTCAGTATGCTTCACCTTCATGGTAGTTCAATTGAATGAATAATGCCATAATTAGAGGGAAAATTTATTCAGCAAAAAGGAGGGACAAGGAGGGTATAGAAGGGATAACTGACATGGAAAGTCATTTGATATTCCCAGTTAAGCTTCAGAGTTGGGGTTTTGAGGATAATTCCAAACAAAATCCAGACATTGGTTTGGAAAGTGTTTCTTTAATCTGTGTTCTACTTCTGTGGCATTCCAATGATTGATATCCCAAAATTATAAATGTTTTCTTCAAACCAAATTTCCTGTGAATTGGCAACAATCAAAGTTTAATTGGAGACAATATGACTAATGTTGAGAAGGATATATTTGCTCTGAAACTTCTGGAGGAAAACCTATTCTGGTTCAGTAAAATAAAATATGAACTGTAGCCATAAATAATTCATCCTACAAGGGAGTTCTATGATACATTTGAGGGCTCATTTAAAAGCTGACATTTTCCCTTGTAATATTAGGCTATAATAATTAAATGTGTTTCAGGGAGTTGGATTATTTAACATCCATTCTAATTCAAAGTCAAGGTCTTAATTTCCTTTGCACAGCTCTGAATTGAAGTAGGAGGTAGGACTTGACTCTGGAGGTGGGGCTGTTAGATCTCAGACCACATTGAGGACTAGCTAAAACACGGATGGGGTGTAAGCAGTTTTCCACAAGACATGCCTACCAGTGTGCCACACAAGCTTACCATTGCCATGGCAACACCCAGTTGTTACAACTTTCCATGGCAATAACCCAATGACCCAGAAGTTACCACCCTTTTTCTAGAAATTTCTGCATAATCTGTCCCTTATTTTGCATATAATGAAAAATGGGTTTAAATATGACTACAGAACTGCCTTCAAGCTACTACTCTGGGCATACTGCCTACGGGATGGCATTGCTCTACAAGAAGCAGTACCTCTGATGCTGCTGTATGCTGCAACTTCAATACAAGTTACTGTCTAACACCACTGGTTCACCCTTGAATTCTTTCCTGGACAAAGCTAAGAACCCTCCTGGGCTAAGCCTCAATTTGGGGGCTCACCTACCCTGCATCATCACCTCATTTTCTCTTCATTTAAGCAGATAGGTTATTGCATCTATTAATTGGCTCACTATTTAGAAGCAGAGAGCTATGAAATTGTACAATATGTACATCAATGTCTACCATTTGCTAAACAGGCCCTCTTGCTGCTTTATGTATTACCTAGTTTAATCCTCAAGGCAGTGTTTTCATTTTCATTTCAGAGATGAAAAAACAAGTTTCTGAGGTATTGAATAACTTGACTGAGGCTGAATTCAAACCCAGAACTGATACCACCACAGTTTTCACTGCACGTAATTTTCACTGTGCTATGCTATCTCCAACTGAAGGAAGTTGGCAATACCATCATAAAGGGGCCTATGTGAAAACTACCAACTAAATGTTCATTGAGGATGAATAGAACAAGCTATATTAAAGATTTTTTCTAAAATATTAAGAGCTTTAAAAATATTCTAGAACTATACCACCCTTAATCCTAAATTACTAATATTAGTTATCTACATTTAAACTATTGGAGGTTTAATTTCTTAATATCCTAATTAAGTGCTTATTAGTATTTTTAGAAACATACCATTTACTACTTAATAAAATTAATAAAAATGGAAAGTATAAGCAAACTTTAAGTTTTCAATAAAATACTTATATTGGACCTGAAGAATATTTCTTACAAGAAATCGAACACAGTCTCCTCATCATCATTGTGCCTGTTTTCCTCTTTGCTGCTGAGAAGATTTGGTAATTTATCACAGGACAAAATTGAGAAGAGAGGAGGAGAAGGAGTTGGGTTTAACCTGGGAATAAGTCAGCACACTCCTGCCACCACTGTCCAGCAGCCCTGCTGGTGTCCAGGAGAGGTGCTGGGAATATTTCAGTTGCACTGCCTAATGTGGTGAAATTGTATCTCCAACTCACAAATGCTGAAAAATTAGCTACTTCATCCCTCTTTCTGGTATTTCACAGGGGAGAAAAGTGAAAACAAGATGTCCTTAGATTGCACCTGGGGGAAAAAAAAGGAGGGCTTCTATATCAACTTAAGAATCTGAAAAAAAGTAAATTTATTTTTATTAAATAGGGAGATATAAATATATCTATAAAACATTTTTATGTGATTGAAATATTAACTATCACCAGACTACAATGTGGTATCTTTTTAGCAGACAAGTAACATACATTTGAGACAAGGTTCTCAAATGCCATTGTGAATTTCATAATTCTAATAATGAAGTTCTGTTCTATCTTGTATGTTTCCCGAAATGATAGCCCCAAAGATCATTTGTAACAACATATGGAGCTTACAGTATGCAAATTAAAGTAGAATAATATTCAAGCACCTTTTCTATGTAAGTCCAAATCCATCCCTCCATATTTTCTTGTGTATGGTTGAAATGATCTTATTAAGATCTTAAAAACATAAAATAAGGTAATGTATGATCATCATAGGAAGCATATAATATTAAGGTATATACATTCTAAAATAATATTTTTACTCCTGCCAAGTCCCACAGTTTTGTTAATAGTCTGGTATATGTTTTTCTACATCTCTCTCTACATCTTTCTCAGGTCCATTGTAACATGTACCTGCATTAAAAAAAAAAAAAAAACCTTTTAAAAAAACTTTAAAGAAATAGGACTCTATTACTCCACAATTTGCTTCTATCATTTACCAAAAAGTCATTGATATATTTCTGATTAATACATGAAAGGATTAATAATATTTTAATGGTTACCTAATGCTTCACAGTATGAATATCCAATAATTTATTAAAATGTTCACACTTTTATAGGCATCTTGGCTATATCTAGTAATAAACTTCTATGAACAATAAATTCTAGTAACTTCTTCCACAAATAATGCCACAATAAACATCCCTTGTTCTATATATACATCTATTGGTAATTTTATTTCTATAGCATCAAGTCTCCAAATTAGGAGCATTGGGTTAAAATATATGTCCATTTTAAAATTAACAGATACTGCCAAAAATCAATAGCTATTTATGTTTAGCTTAATGTGGATACAAATGTTCACATATAGAAATATTTATAGATATGTACATATACATGGCTTACTATGCAAACATACATTTACAATATGTTTCCCAGTTCTACCAGCTGAAAGAGTTGACCAGTAAAAAGCCAACTTAGCACCCAGATCTTGGTTTCTAATATAATTCTCAAATAAAAGCAACCAGGGAGTTTTTGAGAGATGGCTAAGCCTACCGCTGGTGCAGGAAACACACAAAATGAGCCTGGCACATCTTGTAGTGCTAGAAGTAAAGAAGCACTACAAAACAAACAATCGCAATCATGAGAGTATGTCAAAGGGACACAGGGGCCAAGTGAAGGAGCTCCAAATGGCCAAAGCTAGGACAATTTGAGCAACAAAATAAATAAAGCAGCACTGGATTATAACCCAAGCATAAAATAAATATCCATGAGTCCATGCTGTTATGAATAAATAATTGAATACAATCCAAGCAGTATTGGATTATAACCCAAAGTATAAAATAAATATCCATGAGTCCATATTGATATAAATAAATAATTGAATAAATAAATACATGGGAGAACAGACAAATCTTCTATGCAGAAGAATTCTAAATAATTCACGTAGATCTTGTGCCCCCAGCAGGTAGAAGATAATTTCCCATTCTTTAAATATGATCTATGCATAGTGACTTCCTTCTAAAGAATGTAGTATGGAAAAGGTCAAAAAATAAAAGAACAACTTCACAGAGGAGAAACCTGACAAACACTACTCAGCCAAGTGATCAAGCTCAACATCCGCAGTGGAAAGTCACATTGGTAGTATGTGTCACTGATATGACGTGATGAGAAGGGTATGTCACTTCCGTGGTCTTTCTCCCAATAACCCACAGCCCCAGCTAATTATGAGAAACAACCAGATGAATCCTAATTGAGGGACACTCTACAAAATACCTGTAGAGACCACCAAAACCAAGGGAAGTCTGAAAAACCATCGTAGTCAAGAAGAGGCCAAAGAGACAGGATAACCGACTACAGTGGGTATCTTGGATGAGATCTTGGGTTAGAAAAAAGACATTAAAGATTAAAGAAATATAATAAACAATGGGTTTTAGTTTTAAATGTTTCAATATTGATTTGTGACTTTTGAAAAGAATACCATGCTAATGTCAGATGTTAATAATAGGGGAAACTGGGTGTGGAGTATATGGAAACTCTCTCTGTACTATATTTGTAACCTTTCTGTAAATGTAAAAGTATTTTAAAATAATAGTTTTATTATTTTAAATAAGAATAGTTTTAAAAACACCAATTAAAGTGGAAACTGAAAGAAAAATATAATAGCAAGAAAAACTACAAAATACTTCAAAATATATTTTAAAAACAGGTACAGAACCTACATGAAGAAAACCATAAAATTATATTAAAAGAATTAAAACAAGATTTTCTACAGGAAGAGTTCCTTTCTGGGAAGACTTAAGGTCACAAAAAGGCCAATCTACTGGTTTAATACTATTTCCATAAAAGTCCAAGCAAAGTTATTTGGAATGTGGGACTTCTTTTTTTCTTGACTGGGGGTTGGGAGGTTGAATCAGGTCAAAACTGATTATAAAGGTTTATGAAAATTGCAAGAAAATTTTTAAATGTAATAATGAAGATTTGCTTAATAATGTTTTAAAACATACAATAAAGTTACTATAATGAAAGGGTGTGGCATTAACATGACAAAAGATAAAGAGATGAATATAACAGAGTAGAAAATCCAGAAAGAGATCCAAATATATACAGTATGTGTATACACACACACACATACACACACACGAATTTAATATCCGATAAAGCAGTCATTCCAATTCAAAAGGAAAGGAATAGATGATGAATTTGGAAGGGAAAGAAGAAAGGAAGTAAAAGAACAGTAAAAGCCAAACTCAAAAGACAAAGTGCATACAGCATTTTGAAAGGATTGAAGGCACTTGAACAAGAACACAGGGAGAAGTTTGGGATTAGAGAAAGCAGATAGGAGTATCTTTGGAGAAGGCTAAAATGTCAAGTTGTGTTTAGACTTTATCCAATAGTGAAAGGATCACTAAGGAAAGATTTGATTGAGATAGAGAGTTGGGAATGGAAGGAATAGAAGACTAACATTTATTGAATACTGACTGTGTCTTAGGTTCTGGGAGATTGACATAGGAGGTCATTTACTCCTCATTACAACTCTATGAGCTTGGTAGTTTTCAATTAGTAGTTTGCTGTTGTTCTTGTTAGCATTCATCCCATTGTTTTATTTTTTGTGGTAATACATTGTTACTTTGAAATATCTTCTTTATTTTTTAATATAAAGACAAGGAGTAATTATGCTAATAGTTTTATGTAAAAGGATTTTCCATATAAGAGAACAAAGTTACAGTTATAAATCAAAAGAAGCAAAAAAAGAAAAAAAGTACTATTCATATGAGTTAAAAATGTTAATAAGAACTCACAAGTTAAAAATATGTACTTTCTGCCTCTGTCAACTAATATGACCTAGGAGCAACAGCATTCTGGTAGAAATAGTGCCCAAGTCCCTAGATTTTGGCCTCTAATTTCAGTCCCCCACAGAAAGGTACTAGTGTTCCTTGGAGAGATGGCCAATTCAAAGTCTAGTGTAGTGGTAGAGAAGATACAAGATGAGCCTGTGACACCATGTAGTGCCAGAAATCAAGGAAGATTTCAACAATAAATAGGGTCATTTGAGAAGGAAATTAGAACCAGCTTAAAGAGGTACCTACTAGTTAAATCTATGATGAAAACATGAACATCAAAAAGAGTAACTGCAGTTAAGTGTCCTCATTTTATAAGTAATAACTATAAAAATTCAAGCTGGGGGGAAATTCAGTAATTTTTCCAAGGAAATGCAGGCTCTAAGTACAGTCAATGTTGAATACGAGTTTTTGTGACTCCAAATCAATGTTTCCACCGTACACCATGCTTCTTGAGCAACGTTTAACTGAAGAGAAAGTACAGAACAGAAGAGAATAGAAAGAGGTAGCTAGGAAGAGGCAGGTCAAGAACCCAAATTTATCTTTCACTGGAAGAATTTTCTAGTAAGTAGCACCATCCAACGAGACAAAAGGATGATTACAAATATCTAAGCAGCAGCTGGATAAGATGATCTTTTAGAGAAACCACTAAGGTTCCTCCTTGGAATTAATATCTAGATGTCCCAAGTGCTCCTGCTTCATTGTGGCACTTTCCTTTAATATCCCAGGACAAGTGGTCAAATTTCCGTGTCACAAGTATATTTCCCTGCCCAGGTATCTTTGACATAGACATTCCTAAATACAATCGTTGACTATTCCTTAAGTTCATTTAGCCTGGTGTCTTGAGGCTACAGCCAGCCCTGGAATTTAGCACCTTAACGTCTCATAACCTTTCCCAGCAGGCTGCAATAACTCTTCTCGCAGCTTTGTCCTGTACAGAGACACTGACCACTCCTTTGATTTCAGAAAGCACTGCTAAGACCAGGCTGCAGGGTTTAATAATACTTTACTGACCACAGGAGGCTAAAGGAGAGAATTGTAATACAGAAGAGAAAATATAAAACTGGACATAAAATAGTATAGCTCCCAGTGCGCACTACGTTGGAGAATTGAGCCCACCTCTCCCACCCCCTCCTGCTCTTCCTGGAAAGTCCCTTGACCATTGCCTCTCCCATACCCACACTCTCCTGGGACCTAGAGAGAGGCAACAAAAGTTTATCCTTGATTACCAGCCTCGGGTATGCCTCCTGTGAGTGTACATCTCTGACCTACAATGAAGAATTATTATGCAGATGGCTTAGAGTTATGACTTCCCTTTGGCATAACCAAAAGAGTTACTGTGGTTGTCTTTTTCCCCCACAACTAAAGAGCCCTCATCCTCAATGGAGAATCAAGCAACCATCTCTAGCAACAAAATCAACCACAGAGACTTCAACATTAGTGTGTCTTTTTCGCCCAAGACTCAAATATCACAGGATTAATTTCTACAGTTAAGGCCCAGGGTTAAAATTCTGGGGACTTGTTTCATCCAGATTCAGAAGTTTCAGTGAAGGGAAAGCTGTGGCCCAGCATGTGACCCGAGATGAAAAGAAAGATTAGCCTTGATACTGGGAGGAGGTAGGGTAAGGAGAAGGAACCAAACATGATTCCCCTCGCCTTTCCAGAGCAAACACCAAAGGATAGGTTACTCCTCCACCTTCTCCTACCCATTCTATGATTGAATTAGAACCAAGAACTGCACTTTATTTTGTGTCTCATCTTGACAAGAAAGAAGCTGCACTGATGTATTGTGACCTCAGTGTGGTATAGAGTATAGACATGAAAGGTGGTCTTAGCCATCATCTGAAAACAGTCTCCACACCTTTCTCCAGCCATCACAGGCTACTGTCCAGTTGCTTGCTGCTTGGGAAGGGCAAGCAGTGGCATGCTCTCTCTCTCTCTCTCTCTCTCTCTCTCTCTCTCTCTCTCTCTGTCTGTCTCTTTCTCTCTCCCTCTCTCTGGATCCATTAGGGGAAGAGAGGATTTGCACACTCCTCTCTTATAGGTCTGGCTGTGTGCCCCTGGGGGGGCTGACCTAAATGAACTTTGTGAGTGAGCCTTCCAATGAGGAGTCCCAGGATATTATCAGAGAAAGTGAGGAGATTCAGTTTGAAGTAGGAATTCCCCCAGTGTTATAGCTGCAAAGTGATCTTGGTCAGCCTCTGTTAGCTGAAGGTCACAGCCTAGTCAGGTAGCCCTCTTGACTCAGCTCTCCTTGTGTCTGGGTCCTGGAAGCTGATCTCTCCCTTCCACCCTTCAAGCATGCCCTAGCATTGTACATAATTGCCTCCTAATGCTGAGGTCCCCTTGCCTAGGATGATGGACATTCAGATGTGTCATCTTGATCCCTTTTCAAGGAAAGCCTTGTTGTGCTGAGAGTACTGCAGGGATGTCAACAGTGTCCATTCACTTTTGGGTAGTGTACCTACACTTGAGCTTACAGGGAGTGTACCTACACTTGAGGTTTTCACACCTTTGTAACTAGACCCTTTACTAAAGTCTTTTCAGATTACTCAATGTAAATGTGCCATTGGTTATACAAGCAGTTTAAAAACTTCTAACTCATACTGCTGTGAGATGGATTTGTACTCTCTAGGATGGCTGCCTTCTGAGGCAGGTCCCCCAAGCTTTCACAGGGTTCCTTCAGGCCACTCTGACCACAACACCTGTAATATGACATGGTCTTTCATCTGACTCACTGTTCCCAGTCCCCTCAGCATCTGCCCTAGCATTGCACACAATTGCCTCCTAATGCTGAGGTCCCCTTGCCTAGGATGATGGACATTCAGATGTGTCATCTTGATCCTTTTTCAAGGAAAGCCTTGTTGTGCTGAGAGTACTGCAGGCAGACAGCTTTCAGCTGGCAGCAACTTAGCAGCAGAGGGCTGCCATGGCCAAGGTCACATCCTTCCCAGTGTGGTGTATACCCAGTGATCACTGGTCAAAGCAAAGGTAAATTACTGTCATTTGCCCCAAGTGGGACCATTATGATGAGCCATTTTACTCCAGAACTCCCCATGGGAATGGCCAAGGCTGACTCTGGGCCTACATTGAAGCTCAGCTTCCCTCTCTGCAAATACCGCTTTCTTCCTCTCCTTTTCCCAGATGTTGACCCCAAGGGTCACGTGCACACTAAAGTATTAGACATGTGCACACTAAACTCCTTCGCATGGTGTGCTTACTAGAGAAACCAACTTGGAACACCCTGCTATAAGATTCCTGTTAACAAGCCAGGGCCAATATTCCTATGACGAGCTCCACAGCTGGTCTCTAAAATCCATGCAACTTTGGAGGGAAGGCAGTTTCCTTCCAAATGGAACTCCCTCTCCTCTACCATAGGCCACTCAGGGTTCCTTAGATGAGTCAGGTGACAGCCCTCTGGGCTCCCCCAGTTTCAAGGGGAAGACCTCACATCTCAGTGTGGGTTGCACCGATGCTCCCCTCATTAGGATTGGGGTTAGGGGTAGGAGTTTTCTTGCCTTCATTCTTGAGACTCTCAGTGCTACTTCTTCCAAGGAAATCCCTCTGTCAAACACCTCTTTCCTCTGTCCTCTTGACCCTTTCATCTGTCAGGTCAGTCAGTCTTCTATTCAGGTTTTCCATGATCTACTTGGAATTATCGTCCTGGTGGTCTCTTGGAGTGTGATGTTCATTGTCTTCATTCCTCAACCAAAACTGACTCAGAACGAGTCCCCTCTTTTAACATGTTATATTATGTAAATGCTTGAATATGGCAAGAATACCTTCTGGAAGAACTCTAACAGAGGTCTCTGAGGAGGAAAATGGGTGGCTAGGGGAGAGGGATGGGATTGAGACATACTTTTCACTCAATTTTGTTTCTGGGATTTATGCCATGTACATGCATGTTATACCTGTCAGATTGAACTTCATGGAAATATAATTTTTGACCATTTTTTGGACAAAGTTTTCTTATAACTTGTCTATACTAGGCATAGTCAAGTGTAGGAACCACAGGTGAACTATTTGGTGTTTCTCCTACCATCAGATTATAATCATTTCATGTGGCCTAAGTTGTTACCTCTTTCTCTCAAACCTGGACCTCACTATATAATTTTCCTACTTACATCTTATACAATCTAAGTTTACCTTTAGAAGCACAATGGAAACAGGATGTAATCTAAGGAAGATAGTCACATTCCCACTCTACATCCAAAATTCTTCCCTAGGTCCCAGTAAATCACCCTCCTTCAAAACTGCTAAAATGGCACCTTCTCCCTCAAGTCATTTCTGTATTTCTTTTCACTGCTTCCAGCTCACTGAAGAAAGATTATGAAATGTCACTGTGCAGGTACTTATCAAAAAGGATCTCATATGCAGTACTTCCTCATGCATAGACAAATCTTTTTCCTTTATTAGACTATTCATTTTTAAGGAAAATATACAAGTTTTTATGTCTTGTATATTTTCCTTAAAAATGAGAATAGTGCCAGGATCAGAAGAGTAGATGACTGCTGAATGAACAAATGACTTCGTGATAAAAGCTGGTATTATTTAATAGAATAAATAAGTTTAGCAAACATTTTATGCTGGACACTTCTTATTCTGGTATGAGTAAAATATTCTCTCTAAATGTGCAATGGGACACAACTGTGAATAATTAGCTTATGCTGACTCACTCAATGGTCCATATATGATAGATGTCTTGGATACACAGTCCTAGCACACAGAAACATACTCTTTCTGAAAACATGCCTCAACAAGGAAGGGTAGCCAGTAAGACCCTGGCTCCTACAGACGATAATTCTGTTACGCTTCACAGCCTCCAAATTTCTATCTTGCTTCTAAGTGATGAGGATTCCAAGTCTCCAAGGAGAACAAATAATATGAGAAAACTTTGTCAGGAACTGCAGGCCCCTGGGGCCAGAGTTTAGAAAACACTTATGCAGGTGAGGCTGTTTTCAAGAAGTATCAACTATATAAATGCCTCTTTGTCAGAGTTACCACATATTAGTCCAAGACAGTTATGATATTTTCTTATTATAAGCATGCACTGTTTTCTGCATCTGGTGCATTTGCCAAATTGTAGATTTATTCCTATTTCTATACATCTGTGAAAAGAATGTGTGTTTCATCTCATCAGGGAGTTACTTGAAGTCACAGGTTGCTAATTCCAAATGAATAGAAACAGTGATTAATCTGGGAGATATGGGCTCGCCACTATTCATGTAACAGATGTCCATTATGATGAGTTACACATTTGTTCCATGTTTACACTAGAATACAAAAAAGAGGATTCAACTATTTTGTAAAGAAGAAAAAGAAAGGAAGGAAGGGAGGGAGGGAGGGAGGGAGGAAGGAAGGAAGGAAGGAAGGAAAAGAAAAAGGAAAAGAAAAAAGAGAAGAAAAGAGAAGGGGGGGATGTGGGAAGGTGAGAGAATTAGAAAATATTTGAAAATATTTATTCAGGTGCCAGGTTAGATGCCACAGAGACATGCAGTATGTCTGGAGGGTGGCAGGTACAGAGTTGAGGGGAGGTAGAGGGCCAAGGGGGAGAGAGAGGGAAGTCGGGGGTCAGTGCTCCTGGCTTCATTTCTGGGTGTAGAGATTAACTCAGTCAATCTCACTTGGCTGACAGAAGCACTAATGCCAAAACCGGCAATTTCATCAGCATCAGTTACACAGAAGACGGGATTTCAGAGGAAAGCACGAGAAAAGGGAGAATGATGTATGTGATTTTATTCAAATAATTAAAAACAAAGTTGGCAGTCTATCTTCCTGTCAAGAAGAATAAATATCAGACTATGGAGTTGGAAAGAAAAGTGCAAGCAGCTTCCTGCTGCTCCATATTAACTTTGGTCCAATACAAACTTTAGAGTTGACTCTTCACACAAACAAAAATTCTTTTTAAATGATTCTCCTGTGTTTTTTCAGTTACTCCGTACAGCAAGAGGACATGAGCCAGAGGTAAGTGTGGAGGAGGGAACCAGACAGAGCCACACTCAAGCTGTTTGAGTGAGAGCCACAAATACTACTTCTCCATAGCTGAGCAAAAGAAGGGATTCTAGAACTTTCCTTTCTCTCCTTATTGTCATCCTGTCCTCATAAGCGCAGGAATCAAAGCAGGGCCTGACCCATAGTAGGGACTGCATAGATAAGTAGATAGCTACATAGATAGATAAATAATAAATATATAATGAATATGATTTAAAATGAATTAAATTAACATGAGCTGGACTCAACTAATGACGTGCACATGGATGGATAATATTTACTAATTGATTCATTATCTTATATATTATGTTTGCAGGCTCACTGGATTATAGCAGAAGCAGCATCATAAGTGAAAGTTCAAGAATCCCTTCTGAATGTTATAACATGGATGCTATGTGTCCTAAATTATACCTTTCCAGAGAATTTTTTTAATTAATTTTATTAATAAAAAATAAAAATTTGACTAGATTCACCAAAAGGTATTGCTCATAAAACATTTTAATAATCATTTCTCTATATTTCCAGTAAAGTATTAAATTACTTTTCAACTACTTCCAAAACATTAACGTAAGATGCAAAACGCTCCACTTTTACATCTAAACCTTTCTTTTAGTATTTAATGATTACAACAGAAATGAGTAATCCTCTCTGCATTTGTAGCATACACAAGTCCAATTAAAGAGCAGAAATATCCTTCAGAAAAGCCCAAGAGTTGATCGGATGGCTGGGAGTCATACAAGATAACAACCATATACATATCAACCTTAGGCAATGCAGGAAGGGAAATACTGCAGAGGTAATCAAATGATTAAGGAGGAACTCTGCTACTTAAAACTGGCACATTGTTGTGCCAAGTTGCAAGTGTTAGTGGGTGCTTTGAGCCTATTAAAAGGTTCTTCCAGGCATCCAAACTTCTTTGCCAAAAAATTAATAATTTTATTTAGTCTAATTCCACAAAGTGAGCCAAGCTGATGAAGACAGAGGCAGAATCAATTTTTAAAGGAAGTAGGAATTTGCATAATACAGGTGTCAGCAGACATTTTCTGTAAAGGGTCATATAGCAAATATTTTTGGCTTTGTGTACCACATGGTCTCTCACAGTCACTCAACCTTGCCATTGCAGTGAAGGCATCCATAGACAACATGCAAATAAGTGGGCAAAGTTGTGTCCCAATAAAATTTTATTTATAAAACCAAGTGGGCAAGCTCTATTTGCTTCACAGGCCATAGTTGTCCGATCCCTGGAGTATTATGTAGATGGCTCTCCAAAACAGACTGAAGCCTAAAGGAACATGCAGATCTCAAGGTCAAGTTGAAAATTACAGTGTTTTTAGTTCCTTGCATTTTAAAATGTGCTTAGCAGTACCTTTACTTCTCATGTGGATTTTATGGTGTTTGCCTTTCAATAGAATTTTCCTTAAATGCACCTTTTAGATGTGCATGCCTTTTATCAAAGTATCTGCATAAGCTTGAATTTAGTAAAAAAAAAAAAAATCATTTTAAGCATTCCAGGAATAAAGAAATTACTACAAGTATTTGTTGCACTCACCAAAGTGGGTGGTTAGCAAAAGCTTGACAGAAAACTGCTCCTACTTTCAAGAATATCTGAGAAACCTTTCACTAACTGTTTCAGTTTGTACCAGCAGAGTATCTTGTTCTCAAGCACTCCCTACAAAGCCTCTCTAAGTCTCCTGCCTGCCTACCATCTAGTTGCAACCACCCCAAGCATAATAGCTTGTTTCTCTTCAACCCTCCAAAAAACAGATTATATTACTCTCTCTGGCAAACTAACTCAAGAAGGTACAGGGAAGGGGATAGAAAACATATAGCACTCTACTTCTCTCCTGCAATGCAGAAGAGCTCTTAGAAAAGGATGGTAGTAATGCTTACTTGGCAATGGGCAATCCACCACAGTTTTCCCCTTTGTCAATGCAGCAGCCATACACACCCTTTTTACCCAATTTTAACTTCCAAATAAAGTAAACCACATAATGCTTCTGTCCTACTTGATGCAACTATTCTTCATACATCCAAAACCCACTCACACTTTCCCCCAAAGTGGAGCCACAATGTCCTATTTCTTGTTTTATCCATAATCGATTGATCTTTATTTGTCTTCTAGTTCAGTCACAATAGCTCTTTATCTTGCAATTTAAACATTGAAATATAGGCTTAACTCACCCCTTATTTTCTATGATAGAGGAATGGAGGACAAATTTCATTAATAGGTACAGATATATTCATATCAAACAAGTAAGAAAATATACCTATTATAATCCACATTTCTACAACTGATCACATGGCCCTTTTCAGTATTTTACAACTTTAGTTTTCTACTACTCATGGGGATCTCAGAACCTAGAACACTCAAATGGGTTAATTATCCATCCTGAATGCCAGGCTGGGATTTGCCATTCCCCAGTCATCACCAGGTGATGTGCAATAGTCCAGTTCAGGTCTCCCTAATGGCAGGGGCACCTAACGGAGCCCAAGGCCTCACCTACTCTAATCACCCACTTCTGGGCGGTTTCCTGGCTCAAAGGAGGCAAACGGCCTAAGGTCTGGAGTTTCAAGGAGGGGAATAGATCCATCCATCCTTCTGTGTTCCTCTAACCTCTGACCCACATTTTTTAACCTTTAAATCTGGTCCCTGGTTCACTCGAGGGGTATAAAGTCTAACTTTGCCTTTAACTAATGTAGACTCTCTCTGTCTCTCCCACTCACTGAAAAATCCAATAGATTTTACAGGGAATATCTTCATTCAAATTACAACTAAAGGCATGTATTAACTTTCTTTGATCTAAGCTGGATAGCGGAGTTGATTACAGGCTGGGGTTCATGGATTTAGATTCTTCATGAACACATTTTGCTTTGTACCAAGAAAAAGCCTATTTTAGGACTTCAGAGTCTAACTCCTCCTGGCCAGCCAGTTCTCAATGTGTGCTGGTGGCCAAGGGCAAGGATAGTATGTGTGATGGTTCAGTGCAATCCCTCCCTCATTCCTAGAGAAACCAATAGAGAAAACGTTTCCCTTGATGATAGACCTAATGGGCAAGAGATAATGAGATTCTTCTTTATTTAAAATAAATGGTCAAAATGTTAGTATCATCTGAATAAGGCACCCAATAAAAGTCCCTAAATATCCAGGTTAGAATGCCCATTTCCAAAATCTCTCCGCATCCCACATATAGGTGTACGCGTACGCACACGTACACACACACACACACACACACACACACACTTTTTCTTAACCTCAATGCAGTGAAGATCTGGGGATATTGAGTATCAAGATCTTTGAAATGTCAGAGTAAGGCACCAGAATTCTTGTTTGAAAGGGAGCTTTTTAGAGGCCAGTGTTCCTCTAACTCTTTTAATGATAAGAAGTGTCAATGACACTTGTTAAAAATACAGCTTCTCAAGTGCCTCTCCTGGAAATTCTAACTCAGTGGAAGGAAGCTATGCTCTATTCCTGGGAAAGCTTTTGAAAAAATACAGCTCTCTGGGTCTCCAACCCAGACACACTGAATCTGAATTTCTAGGAATGGGCCCAGGAAACTGTGGTTGTAAAAAGTTCCTTGGGATATTAAACAAAAATTAGTCAGCTTTGGAGTTTGCCAGGAGAAACAGCCAACATTTCAGGGCTGATTGTCAGATTCTAAGACTGTTTTTTTTTTTTTTTTTTTTTTTTTGAGATGGGGTTTCGCTCTTGTCACCCAGGCTAGAGAGCAGTGGCAAGATCTTGGCTCGCAACAATCTCCGCCTCCCAGGTTCAAGCAATTCTCTTGCCTCAGTCTACCGAGTAGCTGGGACTACATGCACACACTACTACACCCAGCTAATTTTTGTATTTTGGGGGTGTTTTTAGTAGAGATAGGGTTTCTCCATGTTTTGGCCAGGCTGGTCTTGAACTCCTAACCTCAGGTGATCTGTCCGTCTTGGCCTCCCAAAGTACTGGGTTTACAGGCATGAGCCACAGTACCCGGCCCAGATTCTAAGACTAAGATTCTTAAGCAAAGAGTCTTAAAGCCAGAGTCAACCTCAAGGGAAGGTTGATGTGTGTTTCTGAGCAGACACAGGAAATCACCATGAAGTAAATGAAGTAAAAAGATAGAGAAAAGGCATTGGCTCACCAAGATTGAGTCTCCTTGCTTGCTTTTTTTTTTAATCTCCTCTGCCCTTCTCCAATCTGGCTGCAGTCCTATTTGAACATTTGAGCAGTTACATAAGGCTTTAAACACTTCCTTTTAATCAATTAGCAAATTATTTCCTTCTCAAGATGTCACTTTCAATTTTAAAAAAGATATAATTTTTCTCTTGACATTTTAAGTTTTTCAAATTTCAGAAAACTTGCAAGAAAAGAAAAATAAACAACCATATACCTAAATTCACCAATTGGTAATATTTTGCCATATTTGCTTTGTTCTCTCCCTCTGTTTCTCTCCCTCTCTCTCTCTCTCTCTCACTCTCTCAACTATTGAGAGTAAGATGAAGCTGATCTCATAGTACTTCATCCCTAAAAACTTCAGCATACATCTCTTAGAACAGGATATTATCTTATTATTCTACTAAACCACAACACCAATACCACACTGAGAAATTTAATATTGATAAAATAGCATTACTTAATGTTATTTTAAATATTTGATATTATTCAAACGTTAAATGTTTAAATGTTACTTAAAATAACATTATTTAATATACAATCCATATTTATTCTTCATATTCACCGAATCATGTACTTCATGACTGCTTTCAAAAAATCATCTAAGATCCAATAAAGGATAACATATTGCATTCAGTACGCCAGGAGAGGGAATCTTGGAGGCCATCTCAGTATTCTGCCTACCACAAATGAGCTTATTACTCCTTGTAATACTCTGCTATGAAATCTACTTTGTTTGATATTAATATAGCCACTCCAGCTTTCCTTTGACTAGTCTTATGTTTCTTTCCATCCATCTACTTTTACCTACTTCCATCTTTATATTTAAAATTGGCTAATTGTAGGCAGCATATAGTTGAATCCTGCTTTTCTATCCAATCTGAAAATCTCTACACTTAAATTGGAATGTTTAGGCCATTTATATAGAATGTGATTATTAATATGATTAAGCTTAAGCATATCATCTTGCTCTTTGTTTTCTATTTGTTCTATCTGTTCTTTGTTCTCTTTTTCCTCTTCCTTTGCCAACTTTTCCATTAAGTATTTATTATAGTTCTATTTTATCTCCTCTGTTAACATACTCATTAAATCCTTTGTTTTGTTATTTTGGTCACTGATCTGGGTTTCACGGTGTACATCTTTAACTTATCACAGTCTAACTTCAAGTGGTTATTTTTTTAGAAACTTTTAGGTTCAGGGGTACATATGAAGGTTTGTTACAGGTAAACTCGTGTCATGGGGTTTGTTGTACATATTATTTCATCACCCAGGTATTAAGCCCAGTACCCAGTAGTTATCTTTTCTGCTCCTTTCCCTCCGCCCACCCTCCACCCTCAAGGAGACCCCAGTTTCTGATGTTTCTTGCTTTGTGGCCATAAGTTCTCATCATTTAGCTCCCACTTATAAGTGAGAACACGTGGAGTTTAGTTTTCTGTTCCTGAATTAGTTTGCTAAGGATAGCAGCCTCCAGCTCCATCCATGTTCCTGCAAAAGACATGATCGCATTTTTATGGCTACATAGCATTCCATGGTGTATATGTACCACATATTCTTTTCCCAATCTGTCATTGATTGGCATTTATGGTGATTTCTTGTCTTCACTATTGTGAATAGTGCTGCAGTGAACATTCACGTGCATGTGTCTTTATGATAGAATGATTTATATTCCACTGGGTATATACCCAAAAATGGGATTGCTAGGTTGAATGGTAGTTCTGCTTTTAGCTCCTTGGGAAATCACCACACTGCTTTCCACAATGGCTGAACTAATTTACACTGCCACCAATAGTATATAAGTGTTCCCTGTTCTCTGCAACCTCACCAATCAAATTGATTGCATTTTTCTAATGATCAGTGATATTAAGCTTTTTTTTCATATGCTTGTTAGTCACATGTATGTCTTCTTTTGAAAAGTATCAGAGAAAGAATAAAATACCTAGGAATACAGCTAACTATGGAGGTGAAAGATGTCTACAATGAGAATTACAAAACACTGCTCAAAAAAATCAGAGATGACACAAACAAATGGAAAAATATCCCATGCTCATGAATAGGAACAATCAATGCCATTAAAATGGCCATACTGCACAAAGCAATTTACAGATTCAATGCTATTCCTATCAAGCTACCAATGACATTCTTCACAAAACTAGAAAAAACTATTTTAAAATTCATATGGAACCAAAAAATAACCTGAATATCCAAGGCAATCATAAGCAAAAAGAACAAAGCTGGAGTCATTATGTTACCTGACTTCAAACCATACTACAGGGCTACATTAATCAAAACAGCATGGTACTGGTATGAAAACAAGGACATAGACCAACGGAACAGAATAGAAAGCTCAGAAATAAGGCCTCACATCTACTACCATCTGATCTTCAACAAACTTGACAAAAACAAGTAATGGGAAAATACTCTATTCAATAAATGGTGCTGGAGTAACTGACTAGCCATATGCAGAAGATTAAAGCTGGACCCCTTCCTTACACCATATACAAAAATCAACTCAAGATGGATTAAAGACTTAAATGTAAAACCCCAAACTTAAAAAACTCTGGAAAATAACCTAGGCAATACCATCCCGAACACAAGAACATGCAAAGATTTCATGACAAAGGCACCAAAAGCAATCACAACAAAAGCAAAAATTGAAAAGTGGGATCTAATTAAACTTAAGAGCTTCTGTACAGCAAAAGAAACTAACAGCAGGGTAATGAGACAACCTACAGAGTGGGAGAAAGTATTAGATGATGCACCTGACCATCATCTAATATCCAGCATCTATAAGCAACTTAAGTTTTCAAGAGAAAAACGAACAACTCCATTAAAAAGTGAGCTAAATGGTGATTATTACACCATTTCTTATGTAGTATAAGAAGCTTCCAATAGTATATTTCCATTTCTCCTCCCCAACCTTTGTGCTACCGTTGTCATACATTTACTTCTACCTATGCTATAATATACATAAGACAGTATTTTTTTGTTATACTGTAAGTTCTAGGATACATGTGCAGAACATGCAGGTTTGTCACATAGGTATACATGTGCCATGGTGGTTTGCTGCACCCATCAACCCATCATCTACATTAGGTATTTCTCCTAATGCTATCCCTCCCCTTGCCCCTGACCCATCGACAGGCCCCAGTGTGCGATGTTCCCCTCCCTGTGCCCATATGTTCTCATTGTTCAACTCCCACTTATGAGTGAGAACATGTGGTGTTTGGTTTTCTGTTCCTGTGTTAGTTTGCTGAGAATGATGGTTTCCAGGATTATTATTTTTATTTAAGCATTCAACAATCTCTTGAAGAAATTTAAATAGTAAGAAAAAACTCTTGTATATTTATCATATATAGTGACCATTTCAAATGCATTCTTTTCCTTTGTGTAGATATAATTCCATTTGATATCAGTTTCCTTCTGCCTGATTTTTTTTTTAACTTTCTCATAGTGTGGAGCTGGTGCTAGTAACTCTTTCAGACTTTGGATGTCTAAAAGTCTTTCACCTTTATTTTTGAAAAATAGCCTCATTGCTATAGAATTCTAGGTTGACAGTTTTTTGGTTTTTTTTGTACTTTAAAGATGCAAATCCACTGTCTTCTTGATTGCATTGTTTCCAGTGAGAAACAATTCCTCTATAATGTATCTGTATGTAATGTATCTTTAGTGTCTTTATTTCTCTGGATGCTTTTATGACTTTAATTTGATTATGATGTGTCTTAGTGTCATTTTCTTATTTTTTATGCTTCAGGTTTATTGACCTACTTAGATATGTGAGTTTATAGTTTTATCAAAAAAGTTTATAGTTTTGAAATTGTTTCCTATAATCCCTCTTCCCCCTTCAGGAACTCCAATTGCACATATATCTTAGGCTGTATGAAGTTATCACACAGATCACTGATGTGCTGTTCATTTAAACAATTTCTCTATATGGTTTATTTTAAATAGCTTTTATTGCCATAACTTGACATTCACTAACCTTTTCTTTTACAATGTCTACTCTGTCACTATTCCCATGTGGTCTACTTTGTCTCCAACATTGCAGTTTTGATCTCCAGAAATTTGAATTGGGTCTTTTCTATATCTTCCATGTCTCTACCTAACTTTTTTGATCCATTTGGATCTTGCTCTTAAGATTTGTTAGGTAGAGCCAGAGCTGTATTCAGAACTAATTATTCTCCCACTACTGAGGCAAGTTCCTTTTGAGTATACCATCTAGTGGTTCATGAATTATGAGGTTTTCTGAGTCTTCCTGGTGGAATAGGCACTATTCTGATGCCAGTGTGAGTGCTACCTATCACTCCCTGCAATCCTTTCAAGTCATTCTTTCTCTGGTTCTAGGTAGCATCCTCACATGAATACACTGGTCAGTACTGTGATGGATATTCTGCAGGTATCCAGAGTTCTGTTTCTGGGCAGCTCTCTCTTCCTTGGTACTCTTTTCTATGAATTCTAGTCTTCTTGTTCTCCCTGGACTCTCAGCTGCATCTCCTCATACCAAGGAGTTCATCAAGCTTCACCAACCCCCTCCCCCAACATGGTGGTCTGGAAATTCTCTCCAGGCAATAAGCTTGGAAAATCATAGAGTTCACATCATTTATTTATCATCTCTCAAGAACCACTGTCCTTCATTATCTGACATCAGTGTCTTAAAAATCACTGCTTCATATATTTTGTATAGATTTTTTGTTGTTGTTATTTCAGGTAAGAGGGTAAATCTGGACCTTGTATTCTATACTAGTCTGAAGTACAAGTCCATAATTTTTAGTTTTGTTCTGTTTTGTTTTAAACAATAAATAAACTAGGTCAATCTCTTGGGGACCTTCACTATTAAACATTGTTTTAACCTACTTTATTATACTCCCTATTTTAGAAAACCATGCCAACAAATACATTTCAAATGTCTATTAGTCAGAAGTTTCACAAAGTTAGGTGGTTCTTTCCTTAATTAGTTAGAATAGTAAAGTTTTCTTGTAATAACTCACACAAAATCCATGCTGATTTATAAACAATATCATCATAAAGCTAATATCAAATACAAATTAATCATAGGTAGTCTAAGTGTTGAAACATTTTAGACATTTATCAAAGAATTGGAATACTATAAATCAGCTCAATATTCAGAATCCCCCAGAGTCAACATTCTAGCTCAAACATGATTTTTTGGTGTCTGTTTATTTAGAACACAGGCTGGGTTCACTATGAACAGCTTCAAATTGAAAAGGTGAGAGCTAATTAGATTTCAGTATTTGTAGTTTTTCCCTTCTCAGCTTTTCCTTCCTCAAGGCTCTTCAGATCACTGCTGTCAAAGTCTGTCTCCCTCCTTCATTTTTTAGCCCAGGATCATATTCTGTTATAGTCTATCTTCAGCATAACTTTCTAACTCTGAGTTCTTTATCCACCAATAGTTGTGGTCTGGTTTGCTTACAAAGAATGCATCATTCCACTATTGTAAGCATGTATGTACATGTAAACAAAACAAAACAAAATCCTTAATAGGACAAATATCATTGCAACTAATACCATCATAATAAAAATTTTCACATAATAAAGGTTTTCAATCTCAAATACTGATTCCATTTATTTTAAGCAATGTTGAACACACACACACACACACACACACACACACACACACACACACACACACAATTTTATAGGACCGATAAAAATGGCTTTCAACTGGTATAAGACAGTAGGTTAAAGTATCAGAAGGATCTACTTTTGCTGTGCACTTACTGTGATTCCCTTATCATGTTATTTAATATCTCTAAGCATCAATTTCTTCACTGGTAAAATGTGGGTAATTATAATTTTATTAAGAAAAATTATCTAAATGTTAAATAAGGTTAAAAGGGTGGGACATGACCTTTCAAAATTTTACCACAGCACTGACTGGTGCTAAGAGTTATCTCATTATCTAGGGAATGTACCTGTGTTTGACTTTCTATTTTCTTTTTTTTTTTTTTTTTAATAATTTATTTATTTTACTTTAGGTGCATACAATATCTGGCATTTCTCCCCATGTTATTCCTCCCCACCCCCCATTCTCTCTCCCCTACCCCCACCAACTGTCCCCTGGGTGTGATGCTCCTCTCCCTGAGTCCACATGTTCTCATTGTTCAACACCCACCTATGAGTGAGAACATACGGTGTTTGGCTTTCTGTTCTTGGGTCAGTTTGCTGAGAATGATGGTTTCCAGATTCACCCAAGTCCTTACAAAGGACATGAACTCATCGTTTTTTACGGCTGTGTAGTATTACATGGTGACTTTCTATTTTCTATTGATTAGAATTTAGATGACCTAAATTTTTGTTAATTTATAAATTTCTATCGAATAGAAAAGATGATACAAAATACTGTGTTTTTATTGCTTTGAAGGACATTAACCAGTTTTGAATGTAGCCTCAAAGTCTTATTCAACAGTTTTTTTTCCTCAAAATGTCTATAAATACCATATTCCTCAAAATGCTCTTGGAATTAGTTTAATCTTGTAATGGTTCCAATCATTAATGAGTGAAACGACTGTCTGGCATGTTTTCATTCCGTATTTATATGACATGCATGTATTTAACTAATTAAAAATTTAACAGTACTTATAAGGATGTTATGATTGATAGGTAAATAAAAATAATGCAAAGTAATTAGTAAGGCCCTGACACATTTTAATCAATGAATGTTAGCTATTGTTATTATCTATTATTAAATGAAGTTTGATCCACAGGGAAAAAAAAATATTATATGCCAAACTTCACCTATAGATACCCATGAGGTTAAATTAAAATAAATAAAACACAGAGAATGTTGATTTCCTTTGGGACTTTTGAGTCTTCCAGTGTCTAGTCCAAGGAATCAAGCTTTTTGAATCAGTAGCCATTTTCATGGATGATGCTGGGTCTTACATTTATTGGGATACCTAATCATAAACAGAATAAATATTCTGTCTCATAAAGAAAAAGAAATATAATTTTCCCACTTCATATGACTGATAATAGATAAAATAGCTAAAAATTGATTAAAAATTAATATTTCTTCTTTCAATCCTGCCTTGATATACCCAATTGCTATCTTTCACTTTATTTCCTTTTATTTTAATGGGTTATCCCCTGATTTTTCCCCCAAAACTTTTTTTTTTTTTTTTTTTTTTTTTTTTTTTTTGAGACAGAGCCTTGCCCAGTCACCTAGGCTGGAGTGCAGTAGCGTGAACTTGCTCACTGCAACCTCCACCTCCCAGGCTCAAGCCATTTTCCTGCCTCAATCTCCTGAGTAGCTGGGATTACAGGTGCCTGCCACCACACCTGGCTAATTTTTGTATTTTTAGTAGAGATGGAGTTTCACCATGTTGGCCAGGCTGGTCTTGAATCCTGACCTCAGGTGATCCGCCTGCCTCAGCCTCCCAAAGTGCTGGGATTATAGGTGTGAGTCACCGTGCCTGCTCTTTCCGTAAGTTTTGAGTATCCTTCACATCTTCGTGTGATTTCAACAACTGCTAAATACAGTGGTGGCTTCCCTCTAAAAAAATTGGCCCCTAAAAGAAAGTAAAGAGGGATGCATGACCAATTTCTCCAATTTCATTATGATTTTGGTTCCTATTTATGCTCAAATAACTTTCTCAGATTATAAATCCTCAAAAAGAACTGTCAATTTTAGGTTTGGGGGGGGTTTGTTTATTTTTTAGATACTGGCACAGCAGTTAAATCAGCTGTGGCTCAGAGGAACTAATTGAATTTAATCAACTGAATAATTGAATAAACTTTGAAACAGCACTCCAGAGCAATTCCTCTCCATATTGATGTCTAAAGAACAATGAGAAAGCATCTGTAGAAAGCAACACAAGTACCAGAGCTCAAAATTTTCACATGCAAATGAAACTGGGATTTACTCTGCACTGTACTCAAAACCAGAGCCTGGGGTCATCAAATACTTTTTAAATACCTTCAAACGTTGAAACACAATGCAGGAACCTACTTAATTCATTTTAAAAAGCAAACAAATGAATATAGAAACATCAAGATTAAACATTCAGCTATTGTTCAGTTCCAGTGAACCAAAGAAGTGTATACTGAATTTAAAATAAAATGAATACACATAATATATGAGGTACTGAAGTGCTCTTTACTTTCGCAGAGCTAGCCTATGCTTCCAGACAAGTTCATACCTATCTGTACATATGTATGGGTACACACATATTTGTGTATATCGCATGCATTTATATATATGTGTAATATATGTATATATATTCACACACACATTTCCTAACCAAAAAGGAAAGGCTTATTGTTTTCACATTGAGCCTCTGAAATAAGATAATAACACTGAGCAAGTGGAGAACTAAGAGTGGAAGTAGCCATCATTCAATATTACTCCCGGATCCTTGCTACTCAAAATGTTGTCCCTGGCCCAGCAGCAACAGTGTCACCTGGCAGCTTGTTAGAAATGAGGAACCTCGGGCTCCACCCCACACCTCGCAGAACAGAACCTAAGGTTTTACCAGATTGCCTAATTTATGTGCCCAAATTACAGTTTGAGAAGTGCTGTCCATTTCCAAAGTTACTAGCCACATGCATCTATTCAGCTATTGAAATGTACTTACTGAGACTGAGAGATTGCATTTCAAACATTTAATTAATTAAAATTTAAAAACTCATACTCAGTTCAGTTATTGGAATACTTTTCAATATGTTTGAAACAACTTGGATACATGAATCTAAATACAGATCAAGTATTTCTGGTGAAAATGTAGCATCCAAATTGAGAAGTGCTGTAAGCGTAAAATACACACCACATTTCAAAGACTTAGTATAAAAACATTTAGATAAAATGTCATTGAAAAGTTTATGATTACAGGTTAAGATGATAAAATTTCAGATACGCTGGGTTACATTAAATATGTTCTTAAAACTCATGTGCTTCTCTTTCACTTTTCAAATGTGACTACTAGGAAACTGCCACTCACATTCTATTTCTACTGGACAGCATTTCTTTTGATCCATGCTTCTCAAATGTAAAATTACTGGTGCCTGGCTCCCACTCCCAGATATTCTGATAAAATTGATCTAGGGTTGAACTGAGCATTGGGATTTTTAAACTTTCCCTGGTGATTCCATTGAGCTCCCAAAGTCTGAGAACCACCACCCGGGGTTAATAGTAGATTCATTAATTTTGACGATAAATACTGGCCTCATAGGGTCTTTATATCTTTTGGGAACTCCCATCATTCTTAAACTAAAATATAGAGCTGGGGAAGTAGTACCATTTCTTAGGTAAAGATGAAAAGGCTGGAAGTTTGGGTGATATTATTCTCCTTCAACTTCAGGCAGAGTTAAATATACCCAACCAGATGAAAATCAATGTTTTTCAATATCTTCAGAAACTGGTCATCAGTTCTAATGTAGTGGATCTCAGACTCTGTGTGTTTAGAATAATATCCTCGATAGTTTGTTCAAAAGCAGATTGTTGGGCCATAGTGAGTCACAGGAGTTCTATTGTAGGGTGATCAAGTGTACTGGTTTGTCTGGGACTTTCCTGGAAATTGCTCAGTTCTGGGCAAACAGGGGCAGTGGGTCACCCTAACCCAGGGAAGTGCATTACTAACAAGCAGTCCAGGTGACACTGATGCGCACAGTTTGAGAACTACTTCTATAAACACAGGCTCTCAAATACTTTTTTAGTATATTCCTTTTGGATTAACCAACTGTCCTAAGAACACAACCAACAAAGTCACACAAATAACCAGTTCAGCAAACAACTGATTGGGTAAATTGTTCTAATTAAACGTGTCATCAAATTGTTTAAAAGTGTATGAAAGAAGTATAAAGATCACCCTAGTAGCCTTGATGGGAACAATTCCATTGTCAGAAATTTAGCAGATTGAGACCAGGGAGGCAAAGTAAGTATGTGGCTTGAAGTCATGTCAACACTGAGTTTGAATCACGGCTTCTGCCATTTGGTAGCTGTGTGACTTTCAGGAAGTTCCTTAACCTCTCTGTGTCTCAGTGTTTTCACCTATAAAAGATGAATAATTTATACTTACACTGAAGGTTAAGGATGAGAATGAGAAATAATGCATTACATGAGACGAATCCCAGCTGAGGGACATTCTACAACATACCTGACCAGCACTCTTCAAAGCTGTCAAGGTCATCACAAAGAAGAAAAGTCTGAGAAATTGTCAGGGCTAAGAAGAGCCCAAGGAGATATGATAATGAAACGGAATGTGGCATCCTAGACGAGATCCTGGAACAGAAAAAGTATATTAGGTAAAAACTAAGGAAATCTGAATAAATCTTGGGTGTTGGTTAATATTATTGTATCAAAATTGGTTTATTGCTTGTGACAAATGTACCATACTAATGTAAGATGTTAATAAACGAACAAAATGAAGGTAGGATAAATGGAAACTCTCTGTATATCTTTGTGACTTTTCTATAAATCTAAAACTATTTTGAATTTAATAGCTTACTACCCCCAACAAATGTCTAGCATAGTAGTGTCCAGGCCAGAATACATAATTGTTGCTACTATTTTTGTGAATTGTACATTAGAAGTGATGCTAACAAGAAGAACATCATCTAGATCCAACATCTTTAGGAGGAACTAGGAGCTTGAAACCCTTGGACATCAGAGTTGAGAGAAAAGGACAAAAGGCAAGATGAATGGGCCCATGTTACTTCTGTCGGCTTTCTTTCTGGCATTATTCAAATTCTGTACTTATTTTATTCATTCATCTGCTCTCTGCTTTGAACCCAACCTCTTCTACCTCTGCCCTAGAATGTAAGCTCCTTGGAGGGAGAGACTGTCTGTCTTTGTCACTTCTGTATCTACCATACCCAGCACAGCACCTAACATAGCGTGAACATTTTCTCTGAATTTACTACACTGAATGAAATTATTCCATCGGCCATCGAAGGGCAGAGGCAAACACTCTGGACTGGAGCTAGAATCCTTTTTATACATATTTTCTCCTCCTACCTTCCTTGTAGCTCCCTACCTTTCAAAAAAAGAAAAGCAAACAAATACCAACACCACTTTCCAGTGACCAAGTAATCTACTTTAGGGAAAGAAAAGACTTCAACAGCTGAGTCCAGATTTGCTCTCTCACCTTCTAGCTTCATTTGCAAATATGAGTGACATAGCTGAAACAGAAATGCCTTAGTCATTACTTGTGCTGTATCACACCTTGTGTTTTCTACTCAATTTAAACTTCACAAAAATTTTGTTACGTAAGCAGGACAGATGTTTTTACCTCCACTATAAAAAGATATAAAATATAAAGCTTTATATAAAAGTGATATAAAATTTTTATATGAATATATTATTTTTATAAAAAGATTTTTTTAAAAAAGGAAGGAAGGAATTTAAGGTGGCATCATCATTTATCCAGCTAATTCATGGGGGATTATATTAGTCTGCTCGGGCTGCCATAACAAAATCCCACAGACAGTGGTTTAAAAAACAGAAATGTATTTTCTCACAGTTCTGGAGGCTAAGAGTCCAAGATTAAGGTGCAAGCAGGGTTAGTTTCTGGTGAGCCCTCTCTCCTCAGATCACTGTGTTCTCCATGGTCCTTTCTCTATACGTGGAGAGAGAATACAAGCCCTTGTGTCTATTCCTCTTATAAGGACACCAGTCCTCACCAGTCCTATAGGATTAGGGCCCTAAGGGCCCTACTCTTAATGACCTCATTTGACTTTAGTTACCTCTTTAAAGGCCCTATCTCCAATAAAGTCACATTAAGGGTGAGGCCTTTCAACATATGAGTTTTGTAGGACACAATTCAGCCTATCACCAGAATGTTCTCTGACAATGGGCCAGAGGGTTAACAGGATGAGCAAGGAGTTGCTAACACTTATTGAACAGGGAGGAACTAACCATTAATCCAGGGGTCAGCAAACTATGGCCTTTGGGCCAAAGTTGAGGGCCACCTTCAGGTTGTAAATAAACTTTCATTGGAGCACAGCCACATCCATTCATTTACACATTGTCTGCGGTTGCTTTCATGTAGAGTTCAGTAGTTGCCATGGAGTCTATGTGCTACAAAGCCCAAAATATTTACTCTCTGGCCCTTCACAGAATAAGCATTCTGACTCCTGAGTTAGATCAATATATGAGTGTTCATTTTCTCCATGAGATAATGCCATAAAGTCAGCATTCTTGTCACTTCACTAATGAGGCAGTGGAGGCTCTGAGAAGTAACGTGATATCCTTATCACACAGCTGACAGAGAGCCCAGAGTTGGAGCTTCATGTCTCCAAAGGGTGCCCTTTCCAGGCCACCTCACCTCTGGGCCCAGGGCTTTTCTCCTAGGCTCAGAATTGTGTGTGGATGTGGCTGCCAGCCTGTGGCCTAGGTAAGTCGGCCCATCTGCACAACAGCTTCCTACAATCCTCTCAGCCTGGAAGATCAAGGATACTTGTCATTCAGAACAGAATGTCCCACTGTTTCCACTCACCTTATCAGCAATTGACTATAGCTATTTTTGGCCCTTGGTTTCTTGAAATTTTACTGTTTTAGTTTATGTTTCATGCTGGGGCATGTGTTTTATATGACTATGACTGACACAGAAAGCAGATCATTTGCATTAAGGGAGGCTTGCAAATAATATGTAGCCCTTAAGAGGTTTCTAGGGATAATTTTTGGACTTTTAGACCCAAATGCAATTATTGGTCCTTTTCATGATTAAACAGAATGTTTTCTTTCATTTCAGCATTCAGTATTGAACTCTTGGTGCTTTCTTTATTGCAGGAATAAAAGAAGCATGTGATTACAACTCAGGTTTCTCTTTATGGGCATTTGTCAATAGAAAGCAGTTCCAAGATCCTCTTTGAATTAGTAGAGGCATTTCCCAAATTATTTACACAAGAATCCAGAGCCTTTTCATTAGGCCTATGTTAGAATCTAAGGAAGCAAAACAGCAATTGGGATTAATTTTACTATTGGCTAATGGATCACTTCCTGTTTCTCAGCTTGTTGATCTTCCTGTCCATACAGGCAAATGATTTGCCTGGAGATTCATGCTGCTTTTGTCTGTTCAGCATCATTTCCTCTGAGGAACATCCTCTCCCCCATTTTAGGTGGTCCCAGGTGGGCTGTCAATCACAACACACTAGACCTAGCCAATCATATTGCCTCACCTCCCCAGACACAGTAATTGATCTCGGGGAAAGAACGTGACCCAGTCAGAGCAAATTCCCCCCAAATGTTAAAGAAGTTGGGGAGAAAGGCTTTTACACTAAGTGGCATCAGGCCAAGAGATGGAGGCAGAGTACCTGGATCCAGCCCTTCCTGAGGCTTTACCCATCCCTGGACTTCCTAAGGGTGTGATCCCCAAATTTCTTTTTCTGCTTAAGCTAACTCAAGCTGGACTTCTCACTCTAAATCCAAAATGTCCTCACTAATATCACATGCTTCCAGGTTTTCTGAATGTCCCTCAGAAACATGTGTCAGCAACTTCCAGAGGGCACAGGGCACTGAGTATGGGGATCCATGAGTCCTTAACCTAGCTGCAATCTTAGAGCCCTTAGGTCATCCCTAGGCCAGGATGGAGGGCTTTTGAAATGGAAAGCCTATCACACAGGGGGTGCAACCTGATTTCTTGGCTATGTTTATGTCTTCTCTTACACACAAAAGTGTATTCTAGACTTGTTTTTTTAAGTTTTACATTTCTTTGTCCCCTTTGTCCCTTCTTGGAGTAGAAGCAGGACAAATTCTTGTGCTGATGACACTTTTTTTTAGATGGAGTCTCACTCTGTTACACAGGCTGGAGGGCAGTGGTGCGATCTCAGCTCACTGCAACCTTGGCCTCCCGGGTTCAAGCAATTCTCCTGTCTCAGCCTCCCAAGTAGCTGGGATTACAGGTACACACCACCATGCTTGCTAATTATTATTTTTTTTTTAGTAGAGATGGGGTTTCACCATTTTGTCCAGGCTGATCTCGAACTCCTGACCTCAGGTGATCTGCCCACCTTGGCCTCCCAAAGTGCTAGGATTGCAGGCATGAGCCACTGCACCCGGCGGCTGATGACACTTTATTAGCAATCTTGGGAAGGACAAAAAGACCAAGTAGAAGTAGCAACTGGACCCCTAACATTTACATTGCTTGATGACTGGGCTGGCCAAAGTCTGATGCCAGGACCCCTACCCTGCCAGTGGTTCCAGGCACCACCGAGGGGAATAAGAAAGGAGAAATAAAGCCCACAGCACGCCACCAAGTGGCTGCAATATTACTCCTGCAGTGAAGATTTTTTTTCTCTCCTTTGTTTTCCACAGGATGCTTTTCTAAACCTGTCCAAACTCCCTCTCACTAGATTCCTTAACTGTCACTTCAAGTGTTACCTATGACTCAGAATTTCCTAAGATGATAAACTCTATGACCTCCCTCCTTTCCTCAGGGAAAGGTACCAACTGAGGCCCACCCACACCAACCAAAACTCTGATCCAAGTATCTGTGAGATGTCTTAATGCTGTTTAAACTGTGCACTTACATGTGTTTGCAGGTAGTGATAAATAAGCACTCTTCTTCACAGTTTAACTTGGCCTCCTCTGCTTCAGACAGAAGGGAACTGAAGTAAATTCTTAAGACACACAAGGAAAGAAAGTTCTTTGTGCTGAAGGCAGTTCGCCAAGGTGCTAATTCCATCTTTGGTAGGTTTCTCCCAGGACTGTGTTCCTCATCCAGGAATTTCCCTAAGCTCGATGGTTCACACGTCCAAATTCCAGCTTTGAATAAATAAACCAGCTAAAGTGCTCAGTTGCCTCAGGGATTAGCAGAGCAATTCATGAACTTCCATCTCCCCCAAGTGGCAATTATTGGGATCTTTTGGTTAGAGATTTTCTAACACTTAAAATTTAGGTTTTCATTCTCCTCCCCTCCAAAGTTGTTTAAGGTTTTTTTTGTTTTTTTTTTTAATTCTCACATTGAAGATTATGAAGTCCTTGTGTGGAGGTATGTTGGTAATGTCAAACTAATGGCTTCTGGGTCACAGGGTCGTAGATGGATAAGATGTAGTACTTGTTTTCACGGTTCTAAGTAAAAGATTGATTTTTCAACCTGGTCTCTATTCTGAGGCTTCATCATCAGAGAAGGTGGAAATAAGCAGCACCAAATCACTAAATCCAGAAAGGACTCTCGGTGGGTGGCATCAAGGTAACCTAAGAACCAGTTAGCCTTGGTTGCAGAGAGATGAGAACTCAGCAGCCACAGCGATAGTATCTACTCTGAAAAACAAGATATGGACTATGTGAGATTCCAAAAATAAAAAGCAGAAACTGTGTTAAGGAGAGAGCATATATACATATGAAATAGCCAAGGAACACTTTTCTAGCATAATAAGCTCACAAATTCATGTAAAATCCATTCAGTGATTTTTAATGGATAGCATAAAGTACTTCACCTTGTCTATTATTATTATTATTTATTATTAAACTTTAAGTTCTGGGGTACATGTGCAGAATCTGCAGGCTTGTTACATAGCTATACACGTGCCACGGTGGTTTGCTGCATCCATCAACCCGTCATCTACATTAGGTATTTCTCCTAATGCTATCCCTCCCTTAGCCCCCCCACCCCCCAACAGGCCCCAGTGTGTGATATTCCCCTCCCTGCGTCCATGTGTTCTCATTGTTCAACTCCCACTTGTGAATGAGAAAATCCAGTATTTGGTTTTCTGTTCTTGTGTTAGTTTGCTGAGAATGTCGGTTTCCAGCTTCATCCATGTCCCTGCAAAGGACATGAACTCATCCTTTTTTATGACTGCATAGTATTCCATGGTGCGTATGTACCACATTTTCTTATCATCTTGTTTTATAGAAAAGAAAGAAGTGGAATTTAGGAAAGTCCAGACTGAAGAAGCTTATCTTCAACTCAAAAAAGGGAAGTTTCTTGCCTCCCTGCCCACAGTGGAGTTAGTACTTAAACTTATTTTACAGATAATAGCAAATTCCTCAGTTCACTACTTGCCATGCTCCACCCCCACACCCCTTTTAAATTTAAGGCCAGGTTGTAGTCCTTAAAATAATACTAACCCAGCTCTAAATTCCTACACACCAAACAGTCCTGCCAGTGCTAAATCCTGAGTGGAAGTATTCGTCCTTCAGCCTCCTTCACTCAGATTTTATCTCCTTTCCAGCCAGAACATTCTCCTTCCCTGGCCACCCCTCACCCCTTGGCTTTGGAAGGCAAACTACCTAATCTCTTTTTGTTTAAGAATTCTAAATCCTAGTGGTTTAAGTGCCTCAGTATTAGTACACGTAAACACTTAAATTTATATATGTAAAGAACATAGAATGTTTTATTATCAGCTCATTGTATTTTGTATAATATTTGTTTAATACATTCACCCTTAAACAAATTATAAGCCTTTGTGAGTTAGGCCTGGCCTCCCCATCTCCTGGAATCCAAGGTCTTATTCATTGGAATCTCCCAGTTCATGGTCCATAGAATATCAAGTTTCCCTGAGTTATATGTTACTCCTCAGGGACTTAGATTCCCATGGTCACTTCTGCCTCTAGACTCCTCTCTCTGCTTGTGCTGGCTCAGTTTACATTGACCTACATGGGAAACTCTGCCCCTTTGCTATCTTCTATGAAAACCCATTTACTAAATCACTTGCTGATTTTGTAAAAAACTCATAACAAAATAGAGATATATGGTTACTTCCTAAACATGACAAAAAACTTCATGCCAATCTAAAAGTTCGCAAAATTCTTAATGGATAAACACTAGACACCTTTCCACAAAAATTACGAATGTCGACTGCCACTTTTATTTAACGTTTCATTAGAAAGTCTTAGCCCATGCAGGATAAAGAAATTAGAGGCATTAAAGTTGGATGGGAGGAAATAAAATTATTATTAGTGGAGATTATATGAAATAATCCCTGGAAAATCCAAAATAAACACACAAACATTAAGACTAAAGACAAGAGAATCCAAAGCATAGCAGAGCATAAAATGGATGTAGTCATTGGAGCTTGTCTTTAGGCCATTTTGTGTCGCTACAACAAAACACCTGAGGCTGGCTAGTTTATAAAGAAAAGAGGTTTGTTTGGCTTATAGTTCTACAGCCTGTTCAAGAAGCATGGAACCAGGATCTTCTCAGCTGCTGGTGAGGGCTTTCATGTTGAGTCAAACATAGAAGAGAATGTCAAAGGTGAACCAGGCACGTGTGAAGACAGAGTAAACAGGAGGGGGATCCTCACTTTGTAACAATCCTGCTCTTGCCAGAACTAATCCATTCCCAAGAGAATTAATCCAGTCTCGTGAGAGTGAGAACCCACTACCACAGCAAAGTCACCAAGCCATTCATGAAGGATTTGCCCCATGATCCAGACACCTTCCATTAGGCCCCAGCTCCTAGTTCTGCCACACTGGGGATCAAATTTCAAAATTAGCTTTGCTGGGGACAAACAAATCATATTCATATCATAGCACAGCTGTACCTTATTCCTTTCACCAGGATAAGTTTCAACTATATAAATGGTTTAAAGGAAAAAGTGAAGTTTTGTTTTTTTTTTTAACTGAAGAAACTTGGGAGAATTAAGGACTTAAAGAAAATATTTTTAATTATGCCACATCATCCAGAAATCATAAATTTTAAAATTAAGATGCATAAAAATTACTCAAAACTTAGCAGAAGCAAAAACAAAAAAAGAGATAATTTTAGAAAATATTTTAACCTCATAGTGTAGAAGAAAGGTTTATTTCCTTATAAAGAATGTCTACAAATCAATAGAAAAAGAAAGAGCAATACACTTTATCGATAAAGGTGTGGAAAAACAGGCACTCTCATCCACTTCTGAGGGAAGAAGCTACAACTGGTACAACCACCTATTAAGGGTCATTTAGAAGTGACTATCAAAGTTCTAAAAGCACATTCCCTTTGAGCCAGTCATTTTAATTCTAGGTATTACACAGATATGTTCACACAGTGTGAGTAATGATGCAAGCACAGTATTACTCATTGTAGTACTGTTGTAATAGGAAAGTATTGGAAATAACATAAATTTAGTTCATTAGTACGGGACCAGTTACATTCATTGTATTAATCAATATGATGGAATAGTGTACCTGTCTTAAATACAAACAAAAAGGAACACTGTATATACTGATATGAAAATTTATATCTTAATCATTGAATCTGTTAAATTAAAAGAAACACTGATATGGAAAACCTCCAAGATATTTTAGGTGAAGAACAACAATTAAATCCCTATATAAAGTATGCTACTATTTGTGTTTTAAAAATGGGGTCAAGGAGAGAATAACAGTTCTATAGCATCTAGCAGTGTTTGCCATACTGAAATAATCCCTAATTAGTCTTTAAAAATCAATTCATAGTGACAGTTGCATGACATTGTGAATGTATTATATTTAATGCCACTGAATTGTACACTGAAAAATAGCTAAGATGGTAAAATAAAAATGTCAATTTAGAGGTCATCTCCTGTACCTACTAGGATTCAAGAATTAAAATATGAATTTTAGTATCCCCCAAAGCACATTTCTTGGAAAACTGCATTTCATGTGGTGGTAGTAGAGAATGGTTTGTCAACTGGTCTTTTGTGGCTTTAATCTTTCAATCCCATTTTAGAATAAATCCAAACCACTCAAAAGAGCCTTTCCCTCCTTCCTCTATAGCCACTCATACCTTGCCTTCTTGATTTTCCTTCCATTACTCCTATTTTCTCCAATTTATTAATTCATACTGCTTACAATAAAAAATAAAACTGCCAAGGAAGAAGGAATTTAGGTTGGCTAGTGAAGTATTCTCTTCCTAATAGGAAAGCCAAACTAAGAAAGTTCTTTGGTAAATTTGAAATGAGAACAAAGGAAACCAAAGCCTTGAAGGATTTTACCATTCATTCTTACAGCTTAACATCCAACCAAACCTGATAACTTAATTTCCATATCTGCAACCAGCTCTTTCCTGAGTTCTAATTCTGTGTTCTGAACTGCTTCTCGGATTTCACTGCCTATATAACCGTTATCACCTCAAGTGCAACCTGAACTCATCTTGTCCCTAAACCTAAATATTTCTCAAAATCAGTAGCCATTTTTTTACTCCTCTCTTGTTATTTACTTCACCTTAGATTTCTCTTTATGAAGTAAGATGGTAATTTCAGACAACTGTATTCTACCATCCTTCTTCTTTTAGAAAGAATAAATATGTCAGAAGGTCTTTGGTTACAGTTAATGCTTTAAAAATTGGAAGGCAAATCCAATACCCACTGGAAATTTCATTAACATAACCCCATGGTTTCCCCATTTCTAACATCAGTAACCATATCCACTACTAATTATTTCCATAGGGAAGAAAACACGAAATTCCTCACTCCTCTAGCCAAGACTATACTGATGTCTCCTGCCTGTGTGGGTAGTGACTCACATGGCTCTCCAGAACTCCTCCCCAGAACAATGTTCATTTCACCCATTCTTACCAGTGCTATTCCCATCTTTTTCAGCATGCCATGTTAAAGCTAACGATTCATAAGGGAGCACTTGTGACAACAACTTGATCAGCAACTTAATCATAATAACTTCAATAATAATAATAATAGTTTTTATCACTTGAAAACAGTGAGTTCCTTCCCCCATTTCTGCTTCTGAATGACTGTGTGTGTTGGTTCGGGGTAGAAAGAAGGGGTAATGAGTTAAATAGTCCCAGTGTAGTTACTTAATGCACACTACATGCCTGTATGTTTGTGTGTGTGTACATATATACATATATTGAGTAAGCTGAGAGAGTAGAAGCCCATGCTCTAGCTGCCAGGTATCAAGAAGAGGAAGTTTCTGGCCTTTGGTTTTCCTAGAATAGGGTCTTTCCACTCTAACATTGTTGACATTTGGGGCCAGATAATTCTTTGTTGCTAGAGCTGGCCTTTGCATTATAGGATGCTTAGCAGAATTGCAGACTTCTATCCACTTGATTTTAGTAGCAACCACTACCCTCAGTGTAACAACCAAAAATGTCTCCAGATATTGTAAAATACTCCCAGGATAGGGCTAGCAAAATCAGCCCTAGTTGAGAAGCACTGCCATAGAGGGAATCAGGGCTCTGTCTCCTATCAAATCTCATCCCCGCTTAATTTCCCAGCATGAGAAGAGGCTGGGCAATCTCCCTGTTGGCATTCATAAAGAATAGCCTTAAGTTTTCTGAATTGACCCCATTGTAGGCCCATTAGTGCCCGTTCAGATCCCCTTGGCAGATATTAAGGGAAGTCCAGTCTTAAATAAGTACAGCTATAAATTAAAGAAACTTTCTCAAAAAGCAATGTGCTGTATACATCTGGAGACATGAAACTAGGTTTCATAAAAGAAATTGGGGGGTGTTCCATCATATAACGTAGTCATCCACAATCAGTGAATTAATTAATTGAATTTTTAGAGGTCTATGTTAAGAAACCCTTGACTCTCATCAAAACACAAAAAAGCTTGGGACCTACCAATTAGTAATATATCCTCTGAAGTTATTACAATAATTGTGAGAATATTAAATAGAATGATAACCTCTGGCCATCTATAATTTTATTGGCAATAAATCCCTTTAAGGAAAAGCAGTGTTCATTTTCAAAAGTAAGAGGCAGCCCTAGCCTCTGATGTATATGTGGTCCCTCTGAGTACATACGTGATGAATTCTGGCAGACTCCATGGAACACAGACATATAAGCGGGGGGTCTCCTGGCTGTGTCTTAGGAACTTACCTTTATTCATTTAGGCCTTAGCAAAGACCACAGTCTATGAAGTTCATGGGCAGTGCTGTTATAGAACCAAGTGAAGGTCTCCAGGTATAACTCGAGAGTGGTGAAGAGCAAAGTTGTGAAAAACAAGCTATCTCTATTGTCAAATCAAATGACTCTTCTTTTAAAAACCCTTCTATGGCTTTACATTTCAATTAGAAGAAAATCTAACTTCCTCATGGCCTACGGCATGATCCAGCCCCAACAAAACCTCTAACCTTTCTGTCCCTGACTCATTCTGTGTGGGCCACTGGTCTTCCCCTGTTCCTTCTGATCTTGGAACATTTTACCATGGAATTCTCATTGTCTGGACCACTCTTTGCATTCATCTTTACGTATATCCTTCTAAACATTCAGGTCTCAGCTAAAATGTCACCCTTCTCAGAGAGCTCTTTACTGACAACCATATCTGAGAAGGTATCCTGAGCTCTCAGTCTATATCGTGCACACTTATCATCTGGGAATCATGTTACAAGACAGATTTTGACTCGATGACTCTGTGGAGGGACTTGAAATTCTGCATTTCTAACAAGTTCCCAAACTTCTGTTCCACAGATCATCTACTCATGGGGTGGGTAAGCCCCCATCCCTCAATCTCTGTCACAATACCTGTGTCATTTAATTAGCTTTCGCAGGATCTGAAATTATTTACCTGTTTGTGTTGGACTGTTTGTTATCTGATCTATTCATTTACTAGAATGTAAATTCCCTGAGAGCAAGGAGTCGGTCTAGCACTTTTAAATTCTCAGCACTTCCCACAGTACCTGACACAAAATAGATGCTCCATAAATACTGTTGAATGAGTGATCTTATTCAAGATTCATTGACTCTGTGATCCCTTCAGTGTCTGCTTCTGATTGCTTCAGTGGGCACTCAATTATACAACAGAAACTACACCATAATGATAGGGCAGTGCTACTCAAGGGCCAGTCCAGGTACTGCTAGCTATTGGCCAATGCTGAAATAAGAATCTGTGCTGTCATATAAATCTGCTATGTTACTAAGCACAATTTTATCTGAGATGAGACATTTTTAATAGTAAGACTTTCCTGACTTGATGAAGCAAGGAATGTTTTGCTTTACCTTGTGGTGAAAGCTCCTCATCTCATATTGGAATGGTAACAGTGTGTGAACTGGTCCTTACTGGCAGGACACATTTTGAGTTGTGCTGATATAGGGGATAGAAAAGCTAAATAAGATCTATTCTCTAACTTCAGAAAATCATACATAGGTAAGAGAATTACACATTTAAATACATAATTGTAATTTTTTTGTCAAATGCTATAATAGGGAATTATGTGAAAGAGTTCAGAGAATTGTGGGAAAAAAACAAAGAATTGGTCTTTTGTGCTCCCCTTAGTCACAACTTTCCTGACACCTGTTGTCCTTATAACCATAAACCCTCCCACTATACCCTTTCCTCTTGATCACGCACCATTTATCTGGGCCATGCTCTTCCACTTGGGCCCTGCTTTCCTTCTTGCCCACTCCCATACCTCCATGCAAAGCGAGCTGTGCTCTTCCCCGACCTACCTTCTGTGTCATGCCCAGGCTGCACCCTCTTCCACTGCTCTGGCTATGGGCCTGAACAACCTCCCCTTCTTGCCCTGCTCTTAGGAAACACTGAAGTTACAGGACCAGGCTTGGGTCTTCTGAGAAATTGTGAAAGGGAACTGAGAATTGTGGTAAGAATAGAAAATGATAGGAGAAATAGGGAATTGTGGGAGAGAAGGGGAGAATTATGGGAGAAGGGGAGAATTGTGGGAGATAATAAAGTATCATGAGAGAACAGAGAATTGTGAGACAATGTGGAATTGGGAGACAGACTAGGGAGCTGCAAAGAACGGAATTGTGGGAGAAACATAGAATTGTGGGAGAGGACAGGACAAAGAACTGTGGGAGAGACAGGATTGTGGGAGAGAACAAAAAATTGTGGAAGAGACACAAAATTTTGGGGAGAAAAGGAACACTTGTGGGATAGAAAATTGTGAAAGAGAATATTGTGAGAAAACAGAATGATGAGAGAGAATGGGAGTTAGCAGAAAGACTGGGGAATTGTGAACATTAATGGAGTATTTTGAGAGAATGGGAGAATTGTAAAAGTGGACAATTCTGTGAAAGAACAAAGAATTATGGGGGAGATGGGGGAATTACAGGAAAGACAGGAAATTGTAGCATAGAATACAGGATTATGTTTAAGATAAGGAATTGTGGAAGAACAGAGAACTAGGAGAGAGACGGGGAAGTAGAGGAGAGAATAGAGAATTCTGGGAGATACAGGGAACCATGGGAAAAAATAAAGTGTTGTGGGAGAGAAGGACTAATGAGAATGAAGGGAGAGTTGTGGAAGAAAGGAAATAATGAAAAAGAATATTGTGAGAGAACAGAATTATGAGAGAGCAACGCGGAATTATGGGAGAGAGTGGGGAATAACAACAGAGTATTGTGAATGAACAGAACATTGTGGAAATGAATAATTTTGAGAGAAAAGAATTGTGAGAGAGAGTCATAGGGAATGATGGAAAAGACAAAGAACTGTGGGAGAAACAGAACTGTGGGAAATAGAATTGAGAGATATAAAAATTTGTAGGAAAGAATAAAGAATTGTTGGGAAACCCAGCAAATTGTGGGAAAAACAAGAGAATTATGGGCAAGACAGGGAATTGTGGAACAGAAATGTGAATTGTGGAAGACGTAGGGAATTGTGGGAGAAACAAGATAATTGTGAGCAAGACAAGGAATTGTGGGCCAGAAAAATGAATTGTGGGAAGGAATAGAATTTTGGGAGTGACTTGGGATGGTGAGAGAAATAGGAATTGTGGGAGACAGAAGATTATGCAAAGAACTGAGAATTGTGGAAAAGAGAATTGTGGGTAACAAACAGAATTATCAGAGTGAAAGGGAATTGTGGGAGGGATAAAAGAATTGTGGGTAAAGAGAGAAGTTGAGCTGTGATGTAGTCGATGTAGTTGAAATGGAAACCTCAGGCTATCCTGTAGACAGCTCTGATGCTGGGATGGGCCTTCTGAGTTGTCCCCCTTGGGGCTAGAGGCCTGGGCTTATGTGCCTTTGCAGAGATCCTCATAGGATACAGACTGTTCCCAAGGAGGAAATATGATTTTGTGTGCAGCAATTCTCTTAGGCAGAGGACAATTCCTGGAGACTCAGCTGAAAGCTGTGAGCCCCCAACACTTCCTGCACCAGGGGGCATCTGGACGTATTTCAAAGATCCACTAGTTATACAGAAAGATATATGTTTCTTTACTAACACTTTAAGTAAGACGATCAAATTACTTTAATTTCAAAGTAGTGGATGGATGGATATTTTGAGATAGACACCACAACCATATGTGAAATAATTTATCTCTGATGTCTATTAGTGCCATATGTAGCTAATAGTACTAGGATTTGTTGCTACATTCCTGATGGAAGAAAATGCTAAATTTCTGTTGGAGGTAAATGAAAATACAGACATTCAAAGTCACATACCCAGTGAAGAAGACCTTGGCAGCCCGAACACTGTCTTGTTCACTTTTGGATCTCCACCAGTCACAGTTATGAGCACCTGCTAATGTTTCTTGAATCATTCCTCTAATTAAAACTGATGGTATAACATTTAAAAAAACGGAAACTTAAAACTCCTGCAAAGCACTCCCTCTGCCGCATAAAGCATACATAGCAGAGCTCTTCACTCTAGAGAAGCCTCTGTACCAGACAACCTTCCCTGCCAGCGCGGGCATTTTTAAAAAGCCTCCTGGCCTTGAGGGGCGGGCCCAGAGAGCGGCCCCCTCTGCGGTTACAGGCGGAGGCGCGGAGAGGACGGAACCCGCTCTTCGTGATTGACGGAAAACGTTACCCTTCAGCCCGCCTCCCGCGCGCCCGGAAGTCCCGCCTTCTAAAAAGGAAGTAGCGGCACGTGGAAAACGCCGGGGGTGACCGCGGCCACAGCGGTGACCGATCGAGAGGAAGGCGGCGGCGGCGGCGGTGGTGGCGAAAGTCGTTGCTGCTCTGAGTTCGGGTTGGCGATTGAAGGCGGTACCGGCCGCCCAGAGCAGCCCGGGGGAGGGCTCAGGTGCAGAAGGGCGGGCTGGCCGCGGCCGGTTTGGTCTGGGGACCGCGGGCTGGAGCCGGTGGGCACGCGCTGGGACGGTGTGGGGAAGACACTTGGCAGCGCCTTGACCTCCGCTGTCCCTTCGTTTCTTCTGATTTCTCTTCATGAGCCGCACCCTTCCCGGACCCCAGTCCCTCGTTAAGGCGCTGGGGACAGGGGTCAAGTCTGGGCTCAGTGGGCCTCCCCTCCTCCACCCGGGTCACGACTCCTCAGGAAACCCCCACCTCCACCCCCGCCTCAGGACTATACCTCCTGGTAATGTCGTCGTGGTTTCTCAGCGACTGCCTCACCTCAGTCCCCAAAATCTCACTGCCTTAGAAACGTCCCCCCACAGAGGTTGGTGTACCTTCGCAGTATCTCCCTAAGGGGACAATATATTAAAGTTGTCCTCGAAGTTGGTACCCTGCCTGGTAGATGCCCATGGGTTGACAAAGAGGAGGAACAAGGGTTGGCCAGATTGGGAATAACGGAAGAATCGTTTTGAGTCCAAGACATTAATCTGTCTCTTGCTTTGGCAGGTGGAAATATAGAATTGCTTGGTGTGAGCACTGTTTCCAGCCATGGGTTTGTCTCCCCATCTACTCCTGCTGTTGCAGTTCAGGCCTCAAATGCTTCAGCATCCCCACCTTCAGGATGCCCAATGCATGAAGGGAAAATGAAAGGTAATCGACCCTTTGTCTATAAAGAATAAAAGATAATTTACTGCCAGGCGCCGTGGGTCAGGCCTGTGACAGCATTTTGGGAGGCCAAGGTGGGTGTATTGCTTGAGCTCAGGGGTTCAACACCAGCCTAGGCAACATGGCAAAAACTTGCCTCTACAAAAAAAACAAACATTACGCAGACGTGGTGGTGGGCACCCATAGTACCAGCGACTCAGGAGGTTAAGGTGGGCAGGATCGCCTGGGAGATGGTGGTTGCAGTGAGCGGAGATCATACCACTGCACTCCGGGCAGGGTGACAGTGAGACCGTGTCTTAAAGAGTTCTTGAAAGGCTCTAAAGGAAGAGGCAGTGTATTATGCTGCTGAGGATGGTAGGTATGGGAGTCAGGCACCCTAGGTCTGGTCCTTATTTTGCCTCTTATTGAGATTTGTAACTCTAAACGAGTTAGCTCTGTAAGTCTCAGTCCGTCATCTGTAAAATGAGGATATAATAATATTTCACAGGCCTGTCATGAACAGATTGAGATAGTACATGAGAACATAGTGAGTACTCTAAACCAGCCCCAACTTCCCAAAGTTTACTTGTGTCTACATCAGTGGTTCTCAACTGGAGGGGGACAATCCCCACTTCCCACAGGGGAACATTTGCCAATATCTGGAGGCATTTTTGGTTGTCACAACTGAGAGGAAAGTGAATAGAGGCAAGAAGTGCTCCTAAACATTCTACAATGTACAGAACAGCCCCCCAACAAAGAATCAGCTGGCCCCAAATATCAAGAGGGCCAAGGTGGAGAAACCTTTATCTAGATCTGGCTGTCTTAATAAATAACCTTTGCTCCCATAGCCATTTCAGTATTCTTCTATGTAAAAGTAAGCCATCACCTAATGGGCTTGCTGTCCATTCTTTAGATAAGAAAATGGAAAAGCTGTCTTTCATTTTTAATTGATGCATATCTACTTTAGATTGTTCATATTTAAGTACGGCTTGAATCAGTAAGTTGTGAGGGGCAGAAGCAGCTTGGTGTGCTTACTGAGTACTAATGCATGTGCTATTGTTATTCATTTCTTCAGTCAGCCAGCCTATTCTGAGAGGTCACTGCCCATTCTGTACCAAGCACTGCTGGGTTTGTTTGTTTCTGCACGAGAGAATAGCATTGTACGAAATGCAGCTTTGCCTGGTGGAGCTTACATTCTCATTGTCATAAGCTGTGTGGTTGATTTTCTCCCTATTTTATAGTCAGGAAACTAAGGGTTGGGAGTAACTGATGCTCCAAGTCACATAGGTGGTAAGTGGCAAAGCCAGCAAAAGTTCTGTGACTTTGGGACAAGGACAGACGGTGTTCTTCTGGGGTTTCTTTGTATAGGAAGAATTGAAACAGATCAGCTGAAGCAGGTATGCTCTTGTTCTGAGTGTCCTCAGGGAGATCCTAAAGCCCTTTCTCTGGTTTTATGTCATTTGCTGTGTATCTTGGAGAGCTGTCAGACTTACTACGTTAGTAAAGAATGTGGATATCTATAGGAGATCAAAGGGGCTACTGGTTATATGATTTGAAAAATGGAAACCTTATTTTCTATCTAACACCCAACTGGGATCCATGACTTGGAAAGGATTGGTGCTTTCAGCGGTAGAGAGGGAAGGCATAGCAAGTCTTCCTTCACTGCTAAAGTGGGCAGCAGCACAGGTTACCAGGAAATGAGGGCTTGGGAGGAGAAGTGCAGGGAAGGTAGTGAAAGCAAACTCATCTTTTTCCTGTGTATTGCTGTAGTTACTGCTGTTGCCTGAGGGCAGGATTCTATTACATGAGCAGCTGTCTTCTGGGTTGCAGCTCTCCAAGTGCCGGCTTATTCTCTGAACCAGCTTCTCAGTCCCCTACTAATTGGGATCAGCATCCTGGGTCTTTGGGCATAGTGCTTGCTATTGCTCATCTCATTATGCTCAGACCTTCCCTCGTAATGAGCATCTTGATCCCATATGGGTCGTGAAATGTCTGCCTTTTCCTGTTAAACTCTCGCTGTTGACTGATGGGAATATTACCTAGGCCATGTGGTTTTCTTCTGCCTTGTTTCAGTCTTGGGACAAGGCAAAGTGGCATTCAGATTTTTTTTTCCAATAGCCTTTGTGTTGTCTCCTCTGTTCTTCTCCCTTCCTTGTACCTGAGATAATACATCAGTAATGAAAGCCTGGATTGCAGCTGTGTCCTGACTGGGGCTGGACTTCTCTGGAACTAGTGAATGGAAAGTCAAGGAGACCCTGTGAAATGTGGCTGGTCCCTACTTAGGTTCCCCTAACAGCTCCCAGCTGCTCATCCAGCCAGGTTACTAAAGCCATGTCATGGATAACACATGCTTTTCCAACTGCCAAGGTTTTTTGGCTGATTTTTGCTGGGGATGTGACATTAGAGAATGGGCACTCATTTTTCTTTCAAAGGAAAAGTACCATTTGTAGAATCTTCTCATCTTTAGGATTTTGGAGTGTTAGCTAGGTCAGTTCTTGGTAGATTTAAACAGAAGAAACCTGGCTTTTCCTACGGTAGTAAACAATTGGTCAGAAATTCAGCTCTTTATGGCTCCTGTTGAGAGAGCTAGATGTCCTGCCTTCATGGTGACACCATTTTTATACTTGATTATTTCAGGCTGTCCAGTGAGTGCAGAGCCATCTGACCCAACCTGTGGGGAAGAAAACATACTCTGTGCCTGCCCACCAGGAACGCGCCTATGAGTACGTGGAGTGTCCCATTAGGGGCACCGCAGCTGAGAATAAGGAGAACCTAGATCCTTCAAATCTGGTAATCACACTCATCTTTTCTTTCTGGAGCTTTTTATGCAGAGATGCTTGTACAGTCTCCCAAGACACGTCATTTTTGAAAAGCTTGTCATAAATAAAAAAGTTTTTAGAAATGCCTGGAGATCGTGGCATTAGTTTTTCACTTTCTTATTCCTTGGTGACATTTCTTCTAAATTTGTTCAGAGGAGACGCCAAAAATTTAACCATAGTGTTTACCACATTTGAGAACTTAATCAATGAAGAAACACAATTTCAGTAATCTGACTCTTCAAAACAGTCAAATTATCTGAGAAGTCTGAAATTTTGATGTCACTGATTTAATAAGTAATCTGTTCTTTTTGTGTGACGTACTGCTTTCCAGGAAGTAGTTAATTATATTGCCTTTGACTTTATATCCTATAAAAGCAAATCTGCTTATTTTCTTTAGATGCCACCACCCAATCAAACACCAGCTCCAGATCAGCCATTTGTACTGTCTACTGTCAGAGAAGAGTCTTCCATTCCCAGAGCGGATTCAGAGAAAAAGTGGGTTTACCCTTCTGAGCAGATGTTCTGGAATGCAATGTTAAGGAAAGGGTGAGTGAGCATATTATTTAAAGTAAAAATTTGCTTCTCAGATGTATCCAAGAGTTATATACTAAAGAGAGTCTTACTTTCAAAACAATATAACAAACTTTTATGTATTCAGTTTATAATCAACTGATTTTTAAGACCTGTCAGAATGTAAGTGCAAGGCCAGTGTATTAAATCAGAGTTTTCCAGAGAAACAGAACCAATAGGATATGTGTGGGGAAGCAGGAGGCAAGGAGGGCAGGAAGATATTTTATTGTGGGGAATTGACTCACACAATTATGTAAAGCTGAGAAGTCCCAAGATTGCAGTCGGCAAGCTGGAAACCTAGGAGAGCCAAGTCTGAAAGCCAAGCGGGCTTAAGATGCAAGAAGAACTGATGTTTCAGTTCAAGTCCAAAGGCAGGAAAGCCCAGAGTCCCAGCTCAAGCAGTCATGTAGGAGGCTTCCCCTCTTACTCATGGAAAGGTCAGCCTTTTTGTCATTCAGGTCTGCAACTGATTGGGTGTGACCCACCCACATGGAGCAGGAAGGGCAATCCGACTTTACTTAGCCTACTGATAAGAATGTTACTCGGGTTTAAAAACACCCTCACAGACACACCCAGCATAAAGTTTGACCAAATGTCTGGGCATCCTGTGGCATAGTCAGGTTGACACATAAAATGAACCATCATAGCCAGTAATAGGTTTTTTAAGGAACTGGAAACACTGTTAGATAAAATGTTTAGAAAAAGTTAGGTAATCATTGATCAGTGGCACTATCTGAACAAATGTCACCTCAAGATTCAGTAACTGGTTTACTGTTACTCAGTAAAAAGAGACTAAGGTGAACCTTCTATATTTGTTTTAAATGCTTCTATGGTAGCTTTGGATTTATAGTGCTGTTCCGTGATCATGGGTAAATCTTGAAAATGAGCCTTCAGTCTGTTAAATTCAGAGAAAATGACCATTCGTAGTTCTTTCTCAAAGGGGAATGTGGAGTAAATCATCTTATGAAAATATGTGGATTAACTTTATGGCATTATCGGGAACATTTATCAGATTTTACCAGATGTTCTTTCCTAGGTGGAAGTGGGAAAGATGAGGATATCAGTCAGAAAGATATGTATAATATCATTAGAATTCACAATCAGAATAACGAGCAGGCTTGGAAGGAGATTTTGAAGTGGGAAGCCCTTCATGCTGCGTAGTATGTTTGAGATCTTAAAAAAAAAAGGAGCATCTTTCTTATTTCCTATCAGCTTTCTAGAGTTTTAACATTTTATTCAGATAATTTGTTGTTCTAATAAAACATGTTATATAGCAGGCATGGCTCAGTGACAATTGTTGCATGACAGGCCACCCTTCTTAGTCATGTGAAAAATAGCAACCATTTTATTAGGCTTGTGGATTCAGTGGGTCTGGGAGTACAGCAAGGACAATGCAAGCGTGGCTTGTCTCTGTTCCTTGATGTCTCAGCTATGAAGACTCAGTGGTCAGGATGGCTTCTGAGCCATGGGCTAGAGTCTTCTGAAGGCCTGACTGTTTATTCTTCTTGCGAGTGGTACTGGCTTTGGCCAGAACACCTGCCCATGGCCTCTGAATGTGTCTGCTTCAGCTTCCTCATATCATGGTGGCTAGGTTCCAATAGCTAGAGTTCCAAAAAGCATCTCTCCTTTTCTAACCCAGCCTGGGAAGTACCAAAGTGTCAGGAGCCTGTCCATATTCAAGGGGATGGGACAGAGACCCCACCTCTCAGCAGAAGGAGCATCACAGCCCTTCAAAAGCAGAACATGTGAGAAGGGAGATGCTAAAATTGCCATCTGCCCTAAGGAGGTGGGAAAGACATTTTTGTTCCCTCAATAGCATTTATTGACTCCCCATTAGGACTAAACACAGAGAGATGTCCTAACTCAGAGCCTTTCTCAGGGACAATAGGTAAATGCAGTTGTGTGTGTTAAAGGAGACAGGACTTCATTCTGTTGGGAGTAGTGGTTCTCACACTAGAGAGTGCATCAGCATCACAGGGAAGGTTTATTAAAACCCAGCATGCTGGGCCCCACCCCCAGGGTGTCTGACTTAGTCTATTTCGGGTGGGGCCTAGACTGGGTGTATCTAGAGCACTGCATCTACTGCTGGTTTGAGCCAGATTATATCATAAACAGTGGTTTACTAAAGTCCACTTAATTTTTTAAGGTGTTTTGTTTGTTTTTAATATTTGCACTCTGAAGTTCATTAGTTGCACACCCTGGCTGTCACTGGCTGGGCCTCAGACCTGAGGTGAGTGCATGCGAGAGGGGAACATCTGCAACCACATTCTCCTCAGTAACCACTGGCCTGAGAAGAGCCACAAGTGTTTGCAGTGACCTATGTTGAAAATGTGTTATAATTAAGACCACCTGCTAATTACTTGTGTGATTATGGAGCAAAGAGAAAAGGGAATTTCATTTTGTCAGTTTCAATTCCTTCTCCAGTTATTTTCCATCAAAATTAAGTAGACCTTTTAAAGACTCTTGCTATGGTTTCCAGGAGAAAGTTTTACCTAGATTGAGTTTACGTTTTTGCCTGCGACCCTCTTGAGAAGGAGCAGTTCCTAAAAGAAGAAAAGTAACTGATAAGTCCTCAAATAGGAGTCCTTTATACTTTGGAATTTTTTCTCCCTACCACTTAATTAGACACATGATTACCAAAGCCTGTCTTATCCATGGGAGGAGCTAACAAGATAAGTGGCCTTCTGTCTTAGCCACCACCCCCTCTGTCTGGGAAACAGCTGTCTGTCTAGCCTGTAGGTGAGCTGTGAACTCCACGAGGACAGGGCATAGAGGGTCTTGTTGGCACAGCTACACCCCGGTGCCCATAGAGGGCTGGCACCTAGAGAGTCCTCAGCAGGGGTCTGTGGGCAGAGGGAGTGCATTTGCCAGCTAGGACTCCACCACCCCCTCAGTTTATGTGTAGTTATTAAGGAACCGGTCCAATATTAATTACAATCCATTTATAGGGATTAATCCATCATTTTCCTTTCTTCATAAAAGCTGTTCATTGGTTTGAAATGAAAGAAGAGTATAGGATTTTCTTGTTTGTCTAAAAACCCCAGCTGCTCTGTGCCAAAGAGAAAGAAGCATGATGCACAATACTTGAGGCTGGTTTGTTTTTAATGTGCCTGTCCTCCTACACCAAATGGAAAGGCCCTGTTTCCTGACTCCTGCAAAGTGCAGTATAGATATATCCAGAAGGAAGAGGAGGCAGTGGAATGCACCCGGTGCAGAAGGAAAGAGGAACATTTTTAACAAATAGGCACTTGTTGTTTGAATTATTTTAGAACTTACCTTTCTCTGTAAATGTGATATTATGTGAAATGCATACAGAAAAAAAAATGTGTATTACTAAAAAATTAGAACATCGTCTTTGTTAAAGAAAAGAAAATATTTTAACAGACTTTTCTTATTTGGGGAATTCTAGAGAGTGTCCTAGTGGTCCATCATTGATCCGGTTTGGAGGGAAAGCAAAAGAGTATTCACCAAGGGCACGAATTCGTTCCTGGATGGGGTGAGTGTCAGTGCAGAAGTGTTGTTTCACCATCCTCAGGTCAGGGTCAACTTTCTCTTCACACCAAAACCATCTAAGAATTGCAGTGCCATCTTGCAAAACTTAATCCATATTCAGCTGTAGATTTATATCTCTCCCTGAGGTTTGCCCATTAATGGGCAGATATATTAGGGTATAGTAGATTGCTTCCTGTTTATCATAGGTTTGAATGGAGTTATCGTCCATGTTCTTGGATCTGCCCTCTTACTCTTCCCATGATCTGTCTTTTTGGGTTTATGCACTAGCGATCCTCCCTTTCTTTTCCAGCATAGTTCAGATTCGTTGCTGACACCTGCATTACTGCAGTATGTCAAGCTGACCTCCCTGGCCTAGGTCACTTCCTATTGACCTTACTCCTTTGTAGACAGATGAGCTGTCATCTGATCTGGACTCATCACAGTTCTTCAGTGCCATCTTCCCTTAGTGCTGTTCACTGTGTGATTCTTCAAGTCTGACTTCCCCCAGTTAGGTGTTTGGGAGCAGGTGGTTGCATGTGCTTCTTGAGCTTTCTCATGGCTTACACCGTGACTGAATTTAGAGCAAGCATTTTAACACTCAGTGGCATGTTTTTATTCTAGGTATGAGTTGCCTTTTGATAGGCATGATTGGATCATAAACCGTTGCGGGACAGAAGTTAGATATGTGATTGATTATTACGATGGTGGTGAAGTCAACAAGGACTACCAGTTCACCATCCTGGACGTCCGTCCTGCCTTGGATTCGCTTTCGGCAGTATGGGACAGAATGAAAGTCGCTTGGTGGCGTTGGACCTCGTAAAGCACTGTTTGAGATGGAAAAATATAAACTATTTTTTTCTGAGAGATACATTAAACTATTTTCCCCAAATTGAATTGCACTTATGATGTAATGGTAACTTCAAGTGGGTAATCACACTTTATCCTTCATTTAGCGAAGGATACTATGCACTACTCACTTTTGAATTGCACTGTACCTTGCAGTTTATAGCAGATCATTTTGTTTTCTTCCTACTTAGCTTAGGTGGGAAGCAGTACCTCAGTTTTTCCTTACCTGCAGTATTGCCTGTGTGTTTCATCTAGAAAGCCGGAACAACCTCTAAAAAGAGCTTTTAAAAAGTGATGAAAACTGCTTTTTTTTTTTTTTTTTTTTTAACTGTTTTCTCAGGAATACTCGAGATGTAAAACCTGAGAGTCCGCGGTGATGCTCAGGAGCTTTCATCTGGCCAAATATTGTAACCAAAACTGTTTATTATAAGTGAGAGGTAGTTATGCCTTTTTTAAAAAAGTTACTATTATTTCTAAAGTCCCTGTGATATGATTGTGACCTTTAACAAAATGCAAAGTTATATACTGGAAAGGTACTCAGCAACATTCTCTCCAAATTCTGATTTATATGAATGTCTTGGACTAGACCTTGTTATAGAGTACTTTCAACTACACTATGCTCTGGAACATACCTTTTAAAAAATGTTCCCTTTAATTCCTGTTATTCTGATACGTAACTGTGCTTCCAACAAACAGATCACCTCATTGTCTTTGGCACTTGACAAGTTATCCCAACTTCGAATCTCATTCCTTCCTCTGCTGGCAGCCTCCACCCTCCCCCTAACCCCCATAAGTTGGCCTAATCCAAACCTTGAAAGCGTGGCGTAAGTCCCAGTATCAGTGATGGTGCCCGGTAAAACATGATTTTATATTTGGCTGAGTGTTAAAATTCCCAAGATGAGTGTTTTTCTAGAGATGAAGAATGTTTGCATCAACTAAATTCGGTCTAGAGTTTTTTGGTTTGTTTTAAGGAAGCTCTAAGTTTGCCATTGAAATTTTTTGTACCAGTAATCCATAAACTGGTTGTTCTAATTATAGCAGCATGTTACAAATGACTGCTGTTTTCTTTTAAACTGTCTATACTGTTAAATCCTTTAATTCTGAATGCTGTAGTGTTAAATTAGTGGATGAAATTGGCAGCCTGTGATTAATTTGGTATGGATTTGTCAGTTTTGTGTGGAGTTTAAGAAATACAATAGCCTTAAACTCTACATTTCAAAATACTTGTATATTTAAAAATAAAGCTGATAGTTCACAGGTTTTGAAAATTTTTCAGAGTAATTTTATACTTAACATTGTTTCTTCAGACATGTTATCTTTATAAAAACAATGCTATAGTCTCCCTACTCAAAGCAGCCACTTTCTCATCTACTAATCACGTGTTTTTAAACCGTAGAGGAAAATAATTACTGTTGGCATTTTGGGGGGTGGTCTTAAGTGCTACTGAATGAGTGTGGGATAAGACATTCTTATGAAAAATAAAGCACTGTAACTGGAAACAAAAAATTAGGCCCAAGGCAGGATTCACCCCTTATAGAGCTGTGGTATTATTTAAGATAAGCAAACTTGATGACAAGATCAGCAGTTTTGTACATCTTTTTACCACTTCCAGAAAAACCCATGGCTTCCTGGATTGTCAGAGCTGCTTTGTCTAGATTATGCTTGATTGGGTCCAGAGGTCAATACTGATAGGCGTTTTCATGTACAGCTTGAAACTCACTTAGGATATTCTGTTTTTTTTTGTTTTTTGTTTTTGTTTTTGTTTTTTTCAGACAGGGTCTTGCTTTATAGCCCAGGCTGGAGTGCAATGGCGTGATGTCGGCTCACTACAGCCGCCCACCTCCCAGGTCCCGGTGCAAGCAATTCTTCTGCCTCAGCCTCCTGAGTAGCTGGGATTACAGGCACGTGACACTATGCCCAGCTAATTGTATTTTTAGTAGAGATGGTGTTTCACCACGATGGCCAGGCTGGTGTTGAACTCCTGACCTCGTGGTCTGCCCACCTCAGCCTCCCAAAGTGCTGAAATTATAAGTGTGAGCCACCATGCCTGGCCTCCTCTGGGGTTTTAAACTAAGTCTTGTGTCTATGGAAATAGCACTATTGAGAATCAAAACAAATTACTGAACATTGGGCTAAGTATTGGCAGACAAGGTGGAGCTACAAATGGATTGCATATTAGTATTTAGTATTCTTATGAGTTCACTGGCTAACAAAATGTAGTTATGTCCACTTTGTGCATCATACTAGGAATACAAAATTGCAAAATTGCAAATGACCCTGATACAGTTCGTCTGTGTCCGCACCCAGCTCTCACCTTGAATTGTAACAAGCCCCATGTGTTAAGGGCAGGTGGAGATAATTGAATCATGGGGGCGGTTTCCCCTTTACTGTTCTCGTGGTAGTGAATAAGTCTCGGGAGATCTTACGGTTCTTAAATGGGAGTTCCCCCTGCACAAGCTCTTTTGCCTGCTGTCTCATAAGACGTCCCTTTGCTCTTCACCTTCCGCCATGATTGTGAAGCCTCCCCTGCCGTGAGGAACTGTGAGTCCATTAAGGCCCTTTCCTTTATAAATTACCTAGTCTTGGGCATGTTTTTATTAGCAGTATGAGAACAGACTAATACCCCTGCTTGCAGGGAACTCAGTCTTATGGACAGTCTATAAATGAAATGGTGGTAAATGCTAGAACTCCGATTTAAGGAACACATTGTGGTAATACACAGCGTGGGAGTTCACATAAGTATTTTTGAATATGTGGAGATGGTTATCAGTTTCTTTACTGAGTTATCATGGTTTCTCTCTCCCAGAGATTGCGTCCTAGGGAAAGTGAAGTGATGCACATTTCTTGTCTCACCTTTGCAGTGACTGTCAGACTTGTATGATCTTGTATATATCTCCCCTTTAGTTGCTGTGTGATCATAATGTCTCTGGCCCTCAGCTTTCTCAGCTATGAAATGAGAGTAATAGAACCAACTTAGCTTTGAGATGATGCCTAAAAACACTGAGAACAGAGCCTGAGGGTGGAAATATTTGGCAAATATTAGCTATCACCTCATGACTGACAGCGGCAAGGACAGAAATCAAAGTGCTGAGATAGAATCTATGTCTCATCCTCTGGCCTTATCCCCCCCACCCCCACCAAGAAGAATTGGGTTAGAGGGGTTACAGCAGGCTCTAATCCCCCATTTTGATCAATTTTAAGAATTACCAGGTGTTTGGGTGCTTGCTCTAAACAAGCTCATGTTGTTTAAAATCATTAAATGGAAAAAGAACAGGTTATAGCCTTTGATCTTTTAAAACATATCAGGGTAACAATTAGGTACTTGATATGCAAGTCCCACTTGACAAAAATATTCTATTTACCGTCTTTGTTTTTTTTTTTAAAGACAGTGTCTCACTTTGTAGCCGAGGCTGGAGTGTGCTGTCATGATCTTGGCTCTCTGCAACCTCCACCTCCTGGGTTCAAGAGATTCTCGTGCCTCAGACTCCGGAGAAGCTGGGATTACAGGTGCCTGCCATCACACCTGGCTAATTTTTTTTTTTTTTTTTTTTTTTTTTTTTTTGTATTTTTAGTAGAGACGAGGTTTCACCATGTTGGTCAGGCTGGTCTCAAACTCCTGACCTCAAGTGATCCCCCTATCTCGGCCTCCCAAAATGCTGGGATTCTTGTGCTTCTTAATCTAAATTATAGCGCATTGTGTCCTTTGGATCACAAAGTTATATCCCTCCATGAAAAGATATTACATATCTAGATTCAAAACATATTACAAGGTTATGTTTACTGCAAAGAAAAAGGTACCAACAATTATTTCAAAAGCCATGTATATTCCTTGTAACTTAAGGTAACATTTTAAAAATTATATAATTTGAGGGGTATACAGTATATTAAAATGAAGCATATGAATTATGCCTTGTTTCACTCACGACAAATGTCACGTTTTCATTTATAAGTGGGAGCAAAATGATGAGAACAGAGGGGGAACAATACACACTGGGGCCTATAGGAGGGTGGAGGATGGGAGGAGGGAGAGGCTTAGGAAAATGGGAACTAGGCTTTGCACCTGGGTGACAAAATTATCCTTACAACAAGCCCCCATGATGCAAGTTTGCCTGTGTAACAAGCATACACAAGTACCCCCTGGACTTAAAAAGAAAAACATTGACTGTTGTAGTGGAGATTGTCACTATACCTTCAGTAAAATTTCCTGCCATTGGTGTAAGTGGTAAAGCGTCCGTTTTCATGCTTGTGCACGCTCCAGTTTGGAAGAAAAAGCTGACAGCACTTTCTGCAAATGATTCAACCTGGGGTTTACACATCACATGGCAAGGGTTCGAATGTTTTTGTGGAGTCATAACAGATGCTGGAGCAAACATTATAGTTCCTAAGACTGGTTTAGGGAATGAGGCATGTACATGTGGTTGTATCTTGCATTTATAATTAGCTTTTAATTGACGATTTTACATACCCAAGGTCATATGTGATAGGGGCCACAGAAATAATCCATCTTGAATGGTGTAACACAAACTGTGAGACAAGAGAAGGCTTCAGGCTCATAGTCGAGTGAAATCCTAAAGAACAATGAAAAGTTGCTGTTTTGGAGCTCTATGCGGAATCATCATTTAAACACTTTGCTATTCCTTCTACATTTGGGATAACGATGTGACTCATTCCCGTGTCCCTTCAATTGTTTTGCTATAGAATATTATCAGGATACTTTTGGCTTCTAGTAACTAAATCCCTGTCTTGAACTCACAGGCAGAAGTGCAGAGGTCGGGTGTGTACTTGGTCGATCGTGCTTCTCTGGACTCCCTTTCCTTCCATGTTCAATTTTAACTTGATCCGTATAGGGCTGGTTCCTTTTATCAGCATCAATGGTTCTCAGTTGCTTTGAGATCCTTGTTTATGGTCAGTAGATATGAGGTAGGGTGGGAGCGGGCCATCTATCACAACCATGAGGCATAAGGTTTCTCTTCAATCTAATTGGGCCAATTGAGCACTGGGCCTGTGTCCTACCACCCCTCCCATTTTATGTTCGTGGGGGTGCTTCATGCTTAGATTAGCTCAGACAAATCAGGAGGAAATGTAGTGACCACAAGAGGATTCCTTCACTGCTGATTTTAAATCCCATTCTTAGTCATCATTTCATTAAGGTCTTTTTCCTTCATTTGAACCTTTTTAAAATGTGTTTAAATTTTAAAAAAAATTTTAAAATTGTTTTTCCTGAGACAGGGCCTCACTATAGCACCCAGTCTGGAGTGTAGTCGTGCAATCTTGACTCACTGCAGCCTCTACCTCCCAGGTTCAAGTGATCCTCCCATCTCAGCCTCCTTAGTAGCTGGGACCATAGGCATGTGCCACCACACCCAGCTAATTTTTGTATTTTTTGTAGGAACAGCATTTCACCATGTTGCCCAGGCTGGTCTTGAACTCCTGAACTCAAGCGATCTGCCTGCCTCAGCTTCCCAAAGTGCTGAGATTGTAGGCATAGGCCACCAAGCTCGGCCTGAGCCCTTTCTTAGGCCAGGGTTTTAAATCTGGAAGTGGTAGCTAATGTAATGGCATAAGACAAGATTGGAGAGCTTTGTTTCTGTGCTGAATCCCTGTGTTAAGCTGGCAGATTTGAGACAAGTCATAGGTCCGTAAGTCTTTCATGAAATGATCTTAAAGGCTCCTTTCATACAAAATGTTTATGTGTTTCATGTGGCCTCACATTAGGATGAACTAAAATGTGTCATGTTTCAGGTTGAGAATCTTTAAAGGAAAATAATGTGGTTTGAAACCCTACTTCAAACTAGTTTTTACATAAAGTCCATCAAGTAAAATACTCTCTTAAAAGACCTACACTTAAGCAAATTCCAAGTTAACCAGTGCCTTCCTTTCCCTCTGTAAGATATGCTGGCTTGGAAATAATTCAAACATTCACCAGTTAGTAAATGGATAAACACATGTTGGCATATCCATGCAATGGAATATTATTCAGCCATGAAAAGAAATGAAGTACTAATACATGCTACAATATGGACGAACCCTAAAAACATTGTGCTCCAAGAGGCCAGACACAAAGGGCCACCTTTAGTATGATTCCATTTCTATGAAACACTCAGAATAGGCAAATCTATAGGGACAGAAAGCAGATTTGTGGTTGCCAGGGCTGACAGAGGAGGGATGGGGAGTGACTGCTAATGGCTGTGGGAGTTTCTTTTGGGGGTGATAAAAATGCTCTAAAATTGATGGTTGCACAACTCTGACTATACTGGAAACCATTGAACTGTATACTTTAAATGAGTGAATTGTGTGGTTTGTAATTATAGCTCAATAAAGCTGTTTTTTAAAATGAAAAAGAAATAGAAACGTGCTGGTTGATCCCTGTAGCTAGCAGGTTCCCACTCTGCTCCTCCTAGTTGAGCAGTCAACTTAGCATGAGCCAGTCACGTAATTATTTTAATTAACTGAAACAACAGACAATGCAATGTAAATACCTAAGCCAAGTATATGAAGTCTAATGAATGATGAGGAAGAGGTTTAAAGGAGAATCACAAAAAATGTTGCCATGAAACTGGAAGGGGTTTGGAAAATATAAAAATCTAGGATAACTCTTCATTCACTGCTTTGCAGTCGATTTCTCAAATTGCCCGTTAAAAAAAACTGGAACTGGAAGAATAGATGACACACTGTGGATGAAGTGGAACTGCTGACCCACTGCACCCAGACATGCAAAAGGCCTTGGCTCCATGTTGAAAGATTAGCAAAAGATGCACATTTATGCTTTCAGGTAAAATGTAACATGTGGTTATTTTATGATTTCTAGTTTCAGCTGACTTTTTTTAAAAGCATGATCTTGACATTGTTCAGGCCAAGCATTGCCGTAGAACAGCATTTTGGATCTTGCTGCCTTTCCTTTCCACCTCTTCCCCTTTTGTCGTTTCCCAGCAAGATGCTTTTCAAGCTTTTGTGTACTGTGTATAAAAATCCCCTAGAGGGCTTGTTAAAAACACAGATGGCTGGGCCCCCACCCAGAGTTCCTTATCCTGTAGGCCCGGGGCAGGCGAGAATTCTCGTTTCTACGGCTCCCAGGGGATGCTGGTGCTGGGCCAGGGGGGACCGATTTGATCTTCACTTTCCTCTGGCATCTTTAGAATCCTTTGAGCTTCCACCCACCCCCATCTTTGTGATGAATTTCCAGTTGCCTCACAGTCACATAGCCATGGGTCAAAGTTCCTATGCAGAAGATGCAAAAGCAAATCTTAAATGTAAATGCCACTTCCCCAATTTTGCTTATTTTCCATTTTTCTTTAAAGTCCTCCTGCTCCACTCAGTTCTGGAATGTTGCATGATTCCACCTTTGTTTTGCTTTAATAATGAGAAGCTCTTCCTCTAAAGTTCAGTTCTTCATGTGACTTCTGTAGGTGATGATAATGGGGGCAGGAAGATAATGGGGTGAAGACAACAGCCTCCCAGACTGGGTAACAGAAGGTCCCCTCTTATAGTGTGCGCAGCTTCTATGAGAATTGTGGTCTCGAAGGGAAAACGCTTTCTTGGTAGCCACTCACTGGAACAGGAGAGGTGCTCTGGGTGGTTCCTGTTACTTGACCTTTGCTCAACACATCAGTTTGCTGTGGCTGCCATACAAAGTGCCACAAATGTGGCATAAATGACAGAAATTTATTCTGTCACAGTTCTGGAGGACAAAGTCCAAGATCAAGGTGTCAGTAGGGCCATGCTCCCTCTGAAGGCTCTAGGGAAGGATGTGTTCCAGGCCTCTCTCCCAGCTTCTGGGAGTTCTTTCGCATGGGGGCAGCATGATTCCAATCTTCATCTGGTGTTTTCCCTGTGTGTGTGTGTGTGTGTGTGTGTGTGTGTGTGTGTGTGTCTGTGTGTCTGTGCACCAACATCCTCACCCCCCTTTTTTATAGAACACCAGCCATACTGGATTAGGGCCCACGCTACTGACTTCATCTTAACTTGATCATCTGCAAAGACTCAATTTCCAAATAAGATCATATTAACAGGTACTGGGGGCTAGGACTTCCACATTTTGGGGGGGGGCACACAAATTCAACCCTTAACACTCACATTTTCAGAATGACTATGAAAAAATTCATCCACGCTCAGGCCAGCTCATTTATCTGGTGCCTGATCCCTGTCACTGCTGAATTGCTCCACTTGTGCCCACTTGCACACTTTGCTGGGCCATGGCATTGCAAACCAGTGTGGTTTGGCTCCTGCATTGGCAAAAGAGTGAAGCCCTTCTAGAGTTCACCCTTTTGCCAAGCTCCATGTGCTCATGGTCCTCCGCAGACAGGATAACCAGTTAATGCATGCCTCTGATGGAAGTCTCTTGGTGAGAGAAGAGGGGGAGGGCAAGAAATCATCTGATCCCCCTGCAAAGCATCAGGAATGAAAAAGCCAGGTAGCTCATCTGCCCCAGGTTCATTTCATGATTGATTTTCTCAAGCAGATCCTGGGCTTAGACCCTTGGTGTCTGACCAAGTAAAGTGAGTCGAACTGGAAGAAGGCACTGAACACTGATCAGCTACATTTCTTTCCCCGCAGGAAATAAGCCTATTTCTAATACCTTCTCTAATTCATTTACCCTCTAAGGGAATGCAGTCATCTCCTTTGTGTGGAAACAAGAAACAGCTTTGGCCTTTCCCTACTGGACATTTTGAGGGTTCTGTCCTCCTTTACGTTCATTGCCCAACACTACATTTGATCTTGGAACTAAGCAAATGGCGTAGTCTGTTAGGGCTGCTGTAACAAAACCCTATAAACTGGGTGGCTCATAAGCAACAGAAATGTGTTTCCCAAAAGTTTTGGAGGCTGGAAGTCCAAGGTCAAAGCACTGACAGATTCAGTGCCTGGTGAGGGCTTCTTGGTTCTGTAGACAGCGCTTTCTCCCTGACTCCTCACATGGCGGAAGGGACAAAGGAGCTGGGGCCTCTTTGAAAGAGCATTAATCCCATTCACGAGGGCTCTACCCTCATGACTTCATCATGTCCCAGAGTTCCCCACCTCCTAATACCATCACCTTGGAAGTTAGGTTTCAATATATGGATTTTGAGGGGACACAAACACTCAGACTCTAGCAGTAAGAGAAGCACACAATAAAAGATAATGCCAGAGAAATGGTGACTCAGAAATAAGAATACAAAAAATGATGGCAGAAATAAAAACACGGAAAGAATAAAAGTGTGGAAGGAAATAAGTGGAATGGGTTTTGTATATCATAAACATTGCTCATATTCCCCTGGAATGGAGCAAGGTACAGTTTTACATTATTTTACATTATGGAATTATGTTCAGATGGAAAAGAGCTCTATGGAAGAGTTAGGTACTTTGTGAAATGGCCTCAGGCAAAAGGCCCTCTGACCTCCTTGGACCTCAGGTGGCTCACCTGTACTACAAGGGGCTTCCTGGTCTGAAACTGGGTCCTTCTCTTTATCTAGACCTGCCTACATCATTTGCAAGGTCCAGTGGAAAATGAAAATGTGAGGCCCCTTGTTCAAAAGTATGAAAATTCCAAGATGGCACTGACAGAGCATTCAAATAAGTTCTGGGCTCTTCCAAGCATGGAGTCCTCTGTGACAGCAAAGGAAGCCAGCCCACAATTGTGACCACACCATCCCTGATTTCTGCCAAGTTCTTTCTTTTTTTCCTTTTCTTTCTTTCTTTCTTTTTTTTTTTTTTTTAAATGGAGCTTTGCTTTTGTTGCCCAGGCTGGAGTGCAATGGCATGATCTCGGCTCACCACAGCCTCTGCCTTTCAGATTCAAGTTATTCTCATGCCTCAGCCTCCCAAATAGCTGGGATTACAGGCATGTGCCACCATGTCCAGCTTATTTTATATTTTTAGTAGAGATGGGGTTTCTCCATGGTGGTCAGGCTGGTTTCAAACTCCTGACCTCAGGTGATCCATCCATCTCAGCCTCCCAAAGTGCTGGGATTACAGGGTTAAGCCACCATGCCCAGCCCTGCCAAGTTCTTTCTAAGGTGTTTGCTTCACTTCCAGAAACTGTGTTTCCTGTTTAGACCCTTTAAAAACTTTTTACCCTGGAACAGACAGATTGATGGATGGATGGATGGATGGATGGATGGATTTGTTGATTCATTTATGCAATGATTTATGGTTTGCCTACCAGATACGAGCCACTGGGACATTTGCTGGATTTTGGGGACTTGACAGCATCTGCTACCCTTCTTGCAATACATTTACAAGAGTGACCATTTTATTAGCTGAGAAATCTTTGAAGGCAGATCTGGACTTTTCTTATCTTTCTAATGGGCTTGGAAACCAGTAGGCCACTGGTAAATATTGACTTAGGTAAGTTATTGGATGAATCCATCAACCAACCAATTGACCTAATAAAGTCAGTGCATGGCTGTTGTAGCTGTATGAACCAAAGGAAAATCTAAAGATAATGCTAAGCTAAAATTAAGTGTAAGTTGTCAATTAATAACTATGTAAAGTGAATATTCTTATAATTCAACCAGGAAAGTTCAATGACTAAATCATACCCATTCTTCCGTGTAGTTTTGCTATCTAAAACTTTTCAAAAATCAAACTCTTTGGACCTTTTTAAATTTTAGCTTTCATTTCCCTTGCTTCAGTAGAAAATGGACAGGGAGCCCAGACCCTTCAATGCTCCCCTGAAGCTGCGGATCATCCTGGAGGCATAGGCCCTCCGCAGAGGATGGTCCAGCTGAGCCCTCTTCTTTATGAGAGATACCCAGAGGCTCCAATAAATAACCACAGAGCTTTGTTCATAGACTGTGCATTATACAAATAGCAGGTGGCACAGTTGGATGGCCTGTGACCAAATCCTGGTTCTACATCTTGTAGCTGTGCGGTTTTGGGAAACTCATTTTATGTCACTTTGAGCCAATTGTGCCCTCTGGAAGAGGAAGGAGTTAAATGAGTGAAAGTGCATAAAACACTGAGACTAGAGCAGAAGTTGTTAATAAATGTTAGTTACTACTGCTGCATTTCACAGCAAGCTTCCCAATTTTTGTTTCTAAAATGATCCTACGTAGGACACCAATTACACTGCCATTTGCTGAATATTTGGTATTGTTTCTCATAACCCTTAGAAGAATCCTGGAAGTTTGGTGTTTTTATGCTCCAACTGTTCTGAGAAAATTGGGAGTTGGTCGGATTACAGCAACTTGCCTGAGGTCACCCAGCAGATAAATGGGACAGCCACAAATCCAAACTTATTCTCTTGGATGCTGAAGCCCATATCTTGAAACATTCTTGTCTTTACCATTGCTAGTATCTATTGCATGTCTCAGCCAGGGAGCAGAGAACTATAGATTTACTTACCTCATTTTACCATTCAAATTTTAGTCTTAAGAAACAGAAAGCCACCCACTTCCGCTGTTCCATACAGCACAGAGCTGAGGTGGTGCATCTCTACAGGGGAGTGCTGGTTGAGAGACCATCTCTGTCTCTGTGCTTGCCATCAGCTTCTCCCCAGCCTGTCTCCTCCTTCTTCAAAAACCTATTTTTATTTGGAAAATATATCACTATATCTGCATTTGCCAGGTGGATTATTGGATACACTCCACCAATATTGGATAAATACAAGTCGACGGGACATGTATTTTTCCTCTATTCCATAGTAAGCTCGTTCGTCATATTTACACACATACATTCAGCAAAACTTTATCAAACACCAACTGTGTGTCAGGTACCCCAGTCCTGAGGGTAGAAAAAAAAAAGTACCTGGCCTCCACCCTCAGGGATAGAGGGGAAACAACCTCCAGATAAAAGAATAAGACCGTAACTGTAATGCACAGCAATGCTTGCTCACATGGCCACGTGGGCAAGGGCCAGATAAGCAGTGTTGAATCATATTTGTGGGGAAGGGAAGGTTTGAGCTGATTTTGCAAGGAAAATAGCTTCCAGTCGAATAGGAAAAGCAGGGAAGAGCATTCGATACCCTTGGAGCAAAAATACAAAAGTGTGCCCTGCACATGAAAATAAGGTTTTCTGTACATGGCCAGAGTATGGGGTGCCAGACTAGGGAGAGATAAAAGGCGGAGGTAGATAAGACCAGATCATGGAGTATGTTGATACTATGGTGGGTATAGACTTTGTACTGTATATCCGGGAGCAGGAGAGCATCAATGGCTTTTCAGCGGTAATGGGCCTCTACACAATGTGTACTTCAGAGCTATAAACTGTGGCAGTATGGAGGAGGGAGGCCAGAGATGGAAGGGTCCACTCTGAGTGGGGGTGGACAAACGGTAAACACGTGCGCAGAGGAGGGCAACAAAGAGGGGGATTCCCAGGCCAGACTACCTGTGGGGGAGCAGGAAGCTGTGCTCTTCAACAGAGATGGGAGTGGTGGCTGGTGAGAATGTGGCTCACTGGTCCTTCAGGATGGTTGAGGCATCGAGTGACATTCAGTGAGAATGTCAAGCAGGCCATTGGGGAATGGGTGGGATGTTAAGGTCAGAGATCAGGGTTGCCAGATTTAGCAAATAGGTGCTAGGTTCAATTTGAATGTCAGATAAACAACGAATCCCTTTTATTGTATGTCCTATGCAACATGTAGGATAAAGAATCATTTTTTAGCATAATTGTGTCCCAGGTATTGCATAAGAATACTCATACTAATACATGATCAGTTGTTTATCTGATATTCAAGTGGAACTGGGGTGTCCTGTGTCTTACGGCTACCCCACTTGAGAGATGCCAAGGTCAGGTGTCTTGGGATCCCCCATGCCAACATTTCCCCACCCTGCCACTTCGTAGAATGGCCTGTGTCCCGGACCTGGGACTTTTTGTGTTTTTTCCTAAACTTGGAACATTCCTGGAGAAACTGGGATGAGTTGGCCATCCTAAGCTGAAAAGATATTGGTTGAATTGAACTTAGAGATGCTTCTGGTCTTTTTTGTAACCTCTTGGGGGCTTCCAGTTGGAGCTGACACTGCATGCACATTGGTGAATTGAGGGTCACACCACGTCAGGGGTGGGCACCCAGAAACCACGGTCTGCCATTCGTCATCTCCATGACACCATCTGTCACCTTGACTGTGCCGAAGAATTCCAACCTTTGTCAATTTTTGCTTGGTTTGTATTATTTTTTCTCTCAACATTTGCTGCTGATTTAGTCCTGTTTTAAAATTCTGCTCAGCGGAGATGTTGTCCTGTTTTAACCTCTGTGTGACTCTTCAGTCATTTCCTTTCATCTCAGTTCAGTATAATCTACCTCCCGCACTTTGCTTATCTGACCGACATATCCCACAGGCCTGGACTTTGTTCTGACGTCCCTTTATATTTAATCCCAATGCTGTTTCTCTGCCAAGCAGATGTGTATTAAAATGTGCATAAGAAAAGAAGCAAGCTGGGTTTATTTAGAAATTTCCTCAATTTGCACAAACTCCATTGGTATAAGAGGTATTTTGTTTTTTAAAAAATAACCCACAACAAACATGGTAATAGCTACTTAGATGGATCAAGAGCAAATTCGTATTTGGCCATTTCTGCCATCCCCCATTCTGGCCCCGTTGCCAAGACAAAAACAAACAAACAAACAAAACAATGGTTCATATTGCTTCAATGTCAGCGTCAAGAGTATTCATAGATGCAGACATATGTCATACACTGGAGCTTGTTTCTTGTTGAATCTCTCTGTTCATGAGGAATGAGTGACTCAAACAGCTTGTTAAAGAGGTTTTGGACAGCTTGAAAGAGTTTGAGTTTTATTTTTTTCTTGTTAGGTATTATATCATTTATAAGGTATTAGAAAGGATAACTTCCCTCAGGTCTTGTGGGTTTCATGTATTTTTTTTAAGACCGATTATTTTCAATATGATAAAGGCATTTAAGAAACAAGTCCAGGCACGGTGGCTCATGCCTATAATCCCAACACTTTGGGAGTCTGAGGCGGGTGGATCACCTGAGGTCAGCAGTTCAAAACCAGCCTGGCTAACATGGGGAAACCCCATCTCTACTAAAAATATAAAAATTAGCAGGGCACGGTGGCATGTGCCTGTAATTCCAGCTACTCAGGAGGCCCAGGCAGGAGAATCGCTTGGGCCTAGGAGGCGGAAGTTGCAGTGAGCAGAGATCATAGCACTGCACTCCAGCCTGGGCAACAGAGCAAGACTCTGTCACAAGAAAGAAAAAAAAAGAAGCTGTCACTCACTAAGCTAATGATACGGCCCCTAGGCTTAAACATACAAAGAGAGGGAGAGTGAATATTTAGATATATGTAAAGATATTCTGAGTCCTATTTTCAGTACTGCTTATTTTAGATCTATGAACAGATGGACACAATTTTCATTACCTTTTCTGACATAGGCATCAACTTCAGGGTCATTTGATTTGGATGTTTTAAAAAATAGAACTACTCTAGCAAGAATGTGGTAGTAAAGAGAGTCCCATTTATCAGGCCATCCAGTCCAGGAAGGAGGGAAAGAACTAGTCAGATCATGATCAAATTCAAAGCCAAGGAAATAGTATCATGAGGAGTAGGATGAGAGTAGGTCGGCACAGAAAAGCCACCTCTGATCCAAAACCAAGCAGCATTTCCTCTGGATCTTGTTGACAACTTTTGGCTGAGTGTGGGCAGTCAGGAAGAACCAGAGATCTGCAGGCAAATCCTCCCTACTCCCAGCCAGAGGTGGAAGTACTGGACCTGATGGCAGAGCCTGAAGCTATATCAACGATTCCCCAAATAAGAAATATCACATGCCACTTCTAGATTTTGTTATTTTGGCCCTGAATCAAATGAGACATCTAAGGCCCATAGAGCAGATGTAACTTACAGGAATTGTGTTAGGCAACACCTGCTGGACACAGTTCAGGAAACTCAGAAAACCTAAGTTTCAGTCCTGTAGAAAACCACCTCTTCAACAGCCGAGGAAATCAGCCTTTACTTGCCACAAATTATTATAAATTTCTAAATGCTTTGGTGTCACTGAGTTGATGTCTCAAAGCCAGCTGATATTTTTAAACCAGATTTTTTGCTATATATGTATATGCATAGAATTGCCATGATTTATTATGCTTGGACTTGTGGATAGTGAAGTATGTGTCTGAAATGCGGTGCAAATTCATTCAAGAGATTTAAAGTCAGGGAGCAAAGCCTTTGCTTAACTTTTTATTCATCATGGCACAAGATAGAACCTTAAGAAACACCACTGGAGATTTCATCACCAACATGAAAATTAAGAGTAGCATGTTTTATATGTAAAAAAAAAAAATCTTTTTCTATAATACACTTTCCCTTCAGAAGTGAAAAAAATCGCGTAAAATACTGAAGCGAATCGCCATCTGCTGGTCAAAAATAGTTATGCAATTGAAAAACTTCAAACTTACTACTAAAGTACGGTAGGAACATTTTACAATACACGTAAAATTAAGAAAGAAAACATTTCCTCAGCCTTTGGCACAGTGTAAGTACAAAGCTGTAGGCTTTTTCCAAATGCGATTTAGTTTTTAAAGAATTGCGTGTAATTTGGCAAATACTGATTATGGGGCAAAGGGAAAAACATGTTCTATAATTTGAATATTCTATTTAGATTCTTAAACAGTTTATAGTTGGATTCCAGTTTGTAGTTTTGAAAAACACATAAAAGTTATACCTTATAAATATCTATTATATACGGCCTATATAAAACTGAATTTGACGTAAAGTGGGACCGACAATTTCTTTGCGAGGCACTGCCTTTTTCTTGTCTGGCTGAGTCATTTCTAAACAAGTTCTAAAAATATATTTCATAATCTATCAGATTTAACATTTTCCGTAAAACGTATTCAATATGAAAAAGCTTTCAGTGATTTTTCTTCTTGTATCTGACTCATATAAATTATGGCTTCTCATCTGTTTCATCTTGTTAGTGTTTTTGTTAGGTATTGAAGGAAGGGTTATCCCCAGTTATAAAGCTTATGGCAAAAGCACAGAAACCCGCTTGTGCATATTCTAGAACATTCTACAGAATCTCATTGTTTAGTATATTTCATTGCTTAAAATAAGTGAAGTGATTTTAAAAAAAAAAGTTCCTTTTGTTTTCTCTTTGTGAATATATCATATACGATTATCATACATAATCTGTTACAGAATATACAATAGTCAAAACTGAAGACACATAAATACAGTTAGGCTATACGAAAGCAAGAGTTGTATGTTATTATAGAGCCAAGAGGGGCGTTTTTATATTGGACATTGCCATTCGGTTTGGGTTCTGTTTGTTTTTCCTAAGGCTGGCTATGCAATGGAACCTTATTCTCAATGGCAGGGGCGTGAGTGCTCTACCTCTGTAGGTGAACTGGATTTCTTGTGTTGCTTTTGGGAAGTGTGAAAGAAGAACACTAAGTGTGCCAGTGGCCACCACCCACGCTTTCCCCTGGGCGGGAGGGCGGGGGGGGAGTGGGGGCACGGGGCAGGAGGGGCGCGGCTGGGTGCGGGCTTAGACCAGCGTCTCAGGCAGGGCATCGGGGTTGTCAGCAGACAGGAGCTCCCAGATCTGCCAGCGCTCTCTCTGCCAGTCGAGCCAGCCAGCGTCCCCCAGGCGCGGACTCTCCTGGTCGCCCGCTGGCAGGGAGTTGGCACTGCTCAGTTTTTTCTGTGTGGCCTGCTGCTCTCGCTCGGCCTCTTGCCCTCCCTGGTCCACGGCTGTCCCTGCGCCTTCCCGGGGCCCCTGGATCCAGGCCGCCGCTGCTGCCGGACTTCCCGGGGCCCGGGTACGGAGGCGGGGGGCGCTGTCATCCCTCGTGCTCCCACGGGGTCTGGGCACCTAGATGTGGCCTGGCTCTGCAGCCCGGCCAAGTCCAGCTCGCTGTCGCTGAGGTCGTGGGCGCCGCTCAGGGTCAAGTACTGCTCAGACCTGGCCGTGGACCGCTCGGCTTTCCCACTGCCACCCTGGACGTGCGGCGTACTGCAGGCACGCGGCACCGCAGTGTGGTCCCTGCCCTCCATCGCGGGGGCCGCGGGCTGAGTCCTCTGAGCCACCTTCGTGCCGTTGTCCCAGCTCTGCAGGGCTCCCCTGCCACCGAGGCCAATTCGGGAACAGGCTCCCCTTGAGAAAGGGGGGAGCAGGGCCCCGCTCTTAGGGGAGCTGCTTTCAAAAATGTCTCCAGAGGAACCTGGAAGCCAGAGAGAAAGCCAAGAAGTGGAATGAGTTTGTAGAGTCCTTGGGGATTCAAATCCTGTTACGTCGTTCTCACTTCGAAGAAGTCCCAGCGGACTTCTAAAACTGAAACTGCACAGTATGCTCTCTAGCTGCTGCTGCCTAAAGAAAAGGACCTTCCCAGCAAAACAAATGCTCAATTCGTATGCCTAGACTTCGACAGGTTAGCTGAGATGTCAAACTGGATTAATAATTGGTTTTGCCACCAATTCGTGTTTCAGGAAAGGGCCCCTCTACATGGCTGGGAAAACTTTTCAGAATCAGAAGGTGAAAGAAGCAATCCCTTCTTTTCAATGCATTCTGTAATCCAGGAGAGATACAAATTATGTTTTCACATTTCTATCACATCAGTGAAGTGACTTGAATCTCAAGTACCCCGTTCCGTGCCAGGAGGCAGGCCAGCCACTATGCATATTCTCCCACCATCAGTGTGGAAAAGACACACTTGGTGATCATCCAGTCATTCCCCTTTACTTCCTACATGGCATTTCTCAGCCTCTCTGGCAGTGAGGTGGGCCACAGAAATGAGGTCTGAGCAACAAATATGGACAGATGTGATGTGAGCCATTTCTAGGCCTGAACTAATAATAAAGAAAACTAAACAAATGCCTTCCCACTGTTCTTTGCTTTCCCCCTTCCCTTAACTACCAGCCTAGTGTGAAGTCTTGGAGGACTCCTCGGGGCTCTGAAGATGGGTAGAGCCTAGGCTGGGCCGCTGAGTGACTATGGAAGACAGCACTCCCTCCCTTACCCACTCCCATCCCTCCTCACCCCCTTGCAATCTATACTGTACTGGGACAGTGAGAAAGAAATCCAGTTGTAATAGCTTAAGCCACTCACACTTTGGAGTTGTTACAGCAGTTAGCTTTCCCTAAAGGATACAACTTTCTTTAGGAAACTGAGGAAAATAAATAACAGTCCATTTTGCAAGGCAAAGGAGGAGCCCTTGAGGCATGTGTCCCCAGACTACCATTTTCCTATGAATCTGCTCTATCTCCCACTTCTTAAAAAGCAGACAAGGAACAAGAACAGGGCCATGTTAGGGGCAAGGGAGTGGGGGATGTGAGTATTCACAAAGAAACAAATGATAGCTGAAACAGGTGACAGCTGAAACTGGAGAGGGAAAAGGGGATAAGGCTCTTCACAGGATACAATGAGATATAGTTAGAAAAGGAATCAGTACTAGAGGCCATCAAATTTAAAAATGCACTGTGCGTCTGGCGCAGTGGCTCATGCCTGTAATCACAGCACTTTGGGAGGCTGAGGTGGGTGGATTATGAGGTCAAGAGATGGAGACCATCCTGGCCAACATGGTTAAACCCTGTCTCTACTAAAAATACAAACATTAGCTCAGCGTGGTGTTGTGCACCTGTAGTCTCAGCTACTCGGGAGGCTGAGGCAGGAGAATCGCTTGAACCTGGGAGGCGGAGGCCGCAGTGAGCCAAGATTGTGTCACTGCTCTCCAGCCTGGCAACAGAGCGACACTCCACCTCAAAAAATAATAATAAATAAAAATAAAAATGCACTGTGCTTTTAAAATGTAATATGGGAGATATTGCAAAACAGTGAGAAGGGGAATATAAATCTAAACAACCAAACAAATAATTTACACACTGTATACCATACATGACACGTATTCCAGATGGATTAAAAAAATTAAGGGTTGAAACAATGAAATAACATTAAAAAGAAATGCATAGAGATCACTGAGTATCCAATGGGGAACTAAAGATTATGAAATAATTCACAGAAAAGAGACAGTGATAAAATTATGTAAAAAAGAAAATGCAAGTGGTAAACAATATGGAAAATGAGTTAACATCTTTATTATATGAAGGGTTCACAAGAATCAATTTAAAAAATTCTAGGATACATAAATAGGAAATGATATAAGTAAAAATTCAATGGGGGAAATTCAGTGAATTAATGGAAACACTGAAAAATACTAGTGAGAAAGAAATGCAAATTAATAAATGCAATTTTGTTTTTTCAGTTAGCAAAAATGAAAACCCACAGCAAAAATGGAAACCCACTAATTTGTAATATGATGAGATTTGCAGACAGCAGTGGAAACTGTCCTGCCATCCACAGTTTACAGAATGCAAGCTGCTGGATCCTACACAGAACAGGAGGAGACTGTATCTCCAGATTCTTGGAAAGGCTTGTTACATTTGACCCACTTCCCTGTTTGGGATTTATAACCTTTGACTTGCTTTCTAACATTTTGTGAATCTATTAATAATTTGAAAAAATAATTACACAAAAGAGGCTCCCAACAGTGGAACTTATTATAACGATAACAAAAAATTTCAAATGACTTAGTATTGGGTTGTAAACTATGAATATTCATAGCACTCTGTGGAATAGTCCTTGCCCTCAAAAGGATAATGGAGAGGCCGGGCCCGGTGGCTCACACCTGTAATCCCAGCACTTTGGGAGGCCGAGGTGAGTGGATCACAAGGTCAGGAGTTCAAGACCAGCCTGGCCAATATGGTGAAACCCCGTCTCTATTAAAAATAAAAAATTAGCAGGGCGTGGTGGTGGGCACCTGTGGTCCCAGCTACTTGGGAGGCTGAGGCAGGAAAAATCGCTTGAAAGTGGGAAATGGAGGTTGCAGTGAGCCGAGATCGCGCCACCGCACTCCAGCCTGGGCAACAGAGCGACACTCTGTCTCAAAAAAAAAAAAAAAAAAAAAAAAAGAAAGAAAGGATAATGAAGAATAACTGGAAAATGGAATTTAGAAAATAATACAAAATTGCACAGACAGAATGATTGTAACTATGAAAACCTTTGCAAAGGAAATAGAATAAAATATAGTCAAAGATTGTCATATTTGGGTGGAAAGCCTAAGGTTAGTTTCATCCCCCTCTTATTTTCAGCATTTCCCAAATAATATTTGACAGGCATATAATCAAATGATAGTAAGGAAAGCTTTACAAAATAATTTTAAAAGTAAATGCAATAAAGTTTAACATTAATACTTTACCTGTCATTCCTGGGTCTTTGGATCCACTTTTTAATGTTGAATGCCAGGTTCCCCAGATATTGAAAGGTTCCTCTGACAGATCTAGGAAAAAAGTGTATAAAAAGGTATATAACACAAAAGGAGAATTAAAAATCAATGAACATTTCAATAACATCTCTTCTGTGCGAAGTATTGCATTCGAGGTCGTGTTGCATACAAAACAGAATACAGTTCAGATCTTTCAGCCCGTTCATTCTACTTGGGATTTACAAAAAAGCTCTTTGTATATCATGCTTGTGGTAGACAGAATAAGCCCCCCCCCCCCGCAAAGATATCTGTCATAATCTCACAAATCTACAAAGATGTTATTTTCAAAAAGGACTTTGCAGATGTGATTAAATTATGGTTCTTGAGATGGGGAGATTTTCCTGGATTATCTGGATGGGGCCAATATAATTACAGGGGTCCTTATAAGAGAGGGGCAGGGGGAGAAGATGCTGCTAGATTGTTGGCTTAAAAGATAGAGGAAGGGGCCTTGAGCCAAGGAACGCAGGAGCTACTAGAAGCTGGAAAAGGCAAGGAAACAATTGTGCCCTAGAACGTCGAGAAGGGAAAGAGGCCTTGCGACCCATTTTAGACTTCTCCACCTCCAGAACCATAAAATAATAAGTTTGCGTGTTACAGGAAATGAATAGAAGGGTGATGGGGTGGCAACAGCTTTATAGGCCTTAACCACATTAACACAGAGCTAGAGGAACAGCAGAGTTTCTGTACTACCCTCAGGAATACTTTGCTATTGGTATCATCACATTTCTTCATGCATGCATTCATTCATAAATCCCCTTAGCTTATCCGTCAATATTTATGGAGCAAGGCACTACATTAGACTTTTTCACCATCTCATTTAATCCTCACTACAATCCCATGATGGGATCATAATTACGATTTATAGCAGCAGACGTCTACTGGGTGCCTCCACGTGTTCAGCAGTTCACATGCGTTATCTCACTTCATTCCTAGGAGGTTCCCAGGAGATCATTTTACAGACGAGGCAACTAGCATAAGGAGCAGGTAAGAAATGCACACAAGATTACACAGCAAGTATTATCGAGTGCGTATGACATTCGAAGTGCTGCGTTGAGGGCTTTACATGGATTAGTTCATTAAACTCAATGAATTAAATACTGTTATCATTCTGAGTTTTCACAGCAGGAGGAAATGGGACTCTGGGAAGCTCAATCGCTCACTGGAGATCCTGCAGGTTGAAAGTGGCAGAGCAGGTTTGTGACTCCCAGTCTAGTGCTCTTGTCACTGGATACTAACACTATTTGGTTCTGGAAGGTTGTCTTGATACATAGTAGGTTCAGCTTGTTTTCTTTAGAAAAGCAACAGCAGTAATTGGGTGGCATTAGACTAGCAAATATGCAACCCAAGCCCAGTACACATAAAGTTCCTAGGATGCTGGAGGGAAAAAGAGTCAGCTGGGAATAGGAGTGGCTCCTCTGGGCATGCACTTATTTCCCAGATATCTGAGAATTGGAGCGTGGCCTGTGGAGACCCACCCAGCCAACAACTGGGTTCGCCACACCTTCCTCTTCCTAGAGTAGGCATTCAGCAGGTACTCGATAAATGGTGGCTGAATTACAGAAACATCAAATAAGGGAGAGATGAAGAGAAGGTCCGAAGAGCCCCACACCATGCCACATGCAACAAGAGGAGGGTCACTTGTTTTGGCCAGTGCTGACTGGCCAGGCTCCAGTTACCTTTCCCAAGCCTTGGTCCAGGAGAACTTTCCCTTGACTTTGATGAGGACAAGTGGCCCACCAGCATAAACTGCCTTGGCACTTTGTAAAGCTTCTCCGACCCCCCCGGGGCCATGTCCTCTTGCATAGCCAGCAGGGAGCGCTCAGACAGCACTGGGGAGTTGTTGTCATAAGGGGAGATGTCGCCGCTGGAGGCCTTGTTGGAGTCTGTAGATGAATGCCTCCCTCCCACGGAAAAGGAAACTTCCGACTGCAGCATGTCAGGACTTCTGGCACAACGAGACAATTACAAATGTGTGAGTATGTTAACAAGTAGTGACCAGAATCAAACAATACGGCCGTTACACAAATGACGGAGGAGGATGCATGGACACAGGAGCTGGAAAAAAAAAAAAGACCAGTTGGAGCAATGTTCCAAGACGTCTACATCCATGAGGTGAAAGTGTTTCAACGATATGGCCAGCAGAGGGCAGTAAAACCCAACAGAAGTAACGGGAAAAGCCAATGGGCGAAGGCAGGGTGGGAATGAAACCGACAAGGAGCTCTGCATTTGCCAATGTGGATCGCTAAGTGCCTCAGGGACTCATCTCCTGCTTCCATTTTTAAGTGAAAGTCTGAGGCTCACTATCTATTAGGTAAGGATACACTAGTAGATAACTCTTTCACCTTCCTCAATATCCTGCATTAAAAATAATTCACATAAAACTATGGTTGACACTTTGCTTGAAGTTCATTGTGGCTTTAGGGACAACTTTTCATTCCCCCCCCCCCAAAATACTTAGTGTAAGTAAATCTATCCTTTATGTGATGAAGATGATGATGCCACCGGTGGGAATAAGTGTTTCACGTATAAAGTGGCAACAAAAACAAATGCATGAAAACGGAGTCACTAGACTCCATTTTATTCAAATACATCTAAAATGATTCTGCAAGGTACTAGTGCTTTTACAAGCTGATATGATGTGCTAATTAGTATACCATTTTCATAGTCCTGTGTTCATGAGTTGTCACAGAAACAGAAATAACAGTGAAATGTATGTGGAACAGGAAAATGAGAACTTGAGGAGATGAAAAGAGCATGGGAAGTCTTACCTGGAAACATCTTTATTTTCTACCCTCCTCAGAACAGTGGCCCTGACAATATCTTGAAGGGAAACAATCACAGATTGATTAAAAGTTCTAGAACCTGCATCTCTTCCCCCTTACTTTGCTTCTCTTTACTAGTCTTTGCTCTCTTTTGGCTTAATTTTTTAAAACAAATCCTTTGTAATCTTAAAGAAGGTAAGCACATGCCTGAGCAATACTTCCCTAACCAAATGGTTTTGTGCATGCAAACTGGAGGAATGCATTCACAGGAATCTAGCTTCATCTGAGGTTCCCAGCAGGGGTTAGTATCCAGGGGAAAAAACATTCCAGCATCTGTGATACCACCACAGTCATAACTGAGGCAGCCAGGGTCTTGAGCACTCTTGCTGAGCACATTTACTACCAACATGGAATAAAGAAATCCCTTCCTTGCTTCCTATTTGAACTCATATCACATAATTTTATGGGAAGGAGCCCGAGGACTGCCATGAGGATGATTTTCCAGATCTTTAGGCCACCAATTTCTGCAGGAAAGTGGTGAGAGGGCGGTTGTTTAACCACCCAATCTAATTAAAGGGGAAAAAGTCTTCCTCATTCTAGCTGAGAAAACACAAAAGAAAATGAATAGACACTTGTCTATTATCATGGGCTGTCACTGGTTAAAGAAAGTTTATTATGAAAATGAGAAAGATCACATGTGTTGAACTGGAAGCTAACATGGCTATGAGCTCAGAATCAGTGTTCTTTGTTCTGATTAGGGCTAGAAATTTTATTACTGGGATGATTTTATTTGTTTTCCCTGTTTAGTTGACATTTTTCCAGTCATTAATAAAAATGTCTTACGTCCACTCAGTAAAAATATATGTCATATTTTTCTATCAATAATAGTACATAAAGCCTTGTGCGGTATAACTTAGAGAGTCAATTCATTAGCTAAGCCAAAACAAAAATCAGTGCTACCAATGTTTTATGTTTTGCCCCACTCACATTGGGAGGAAAGTTTTGGAAAGGTCATATTTTAGCTCACAGAGAGCCCAATAATTCTCTTATGTCTTGCTCATCCATGCTACAACCCATGTAGAACAGAATACATTCAACAAGGTGTTGTAAGTTGAAGATTTAGCCAGGAGTTATGTGCATAAAGATACTTGATGGAAAAACTATCCCTTAAGTTTTGGTACTAGGGACATCTGGGCTACTGAACGAGTAGGTTATTTTTACCCTAAGGAGCCATGAATCATGTAATAAATAATGTATTTCTGTCTCCAGTGATTGCTAAAAGGCTCAGAGAATTAAGGCTCCAGTTGAGTCGGTGTTTTGAAGCTTGGGGGGTACCTTTGTGAGTTTTGCATCCCAACTTCATCTTATCACTCTTTGTATCGTTTTCCTTTCCCTAACATTTCAAATTACATATAATATCTCTAATTAATTACTTATTATATTGTTTCACTTTACATGTTTTTCAAGCTGTGTCAAAAAAATTTTGGACTGATGTGCAGGCAGGGGAAATCATACCTACATTAATTGTTGGGGGGTGCTGAAAAGGAAGTATGCCTCATGAAAGCATTTAGTAGGTGAAAACAACACAAAATCAAAGACAATAATAACAATAACAAAATTAACTGAAGTTGCCACATCATTTGTTCCTTTGTTTTAATATCTCTGATTGGATCTGATTAAGTAGAGGTGAGAGAGGAGGAGGCAGAGGGCCACTGTCCCTTGTCCCTTTCCTCTATTCTTTAGGTCTGCTAGATCTCTTTGAGTGGTTGTGAAGTGTGCATCCCGGGGTGGAAGTATCTGTCTCACCCGGGAACTTGTTGAGAATGTCAATTCTCCATCTCCATTCTGGACCTACTGACAGGACTGGCTACATCATTTGTGGAGCCCAGTGCAAAATGAACATGTGAGGCCTCATGCTTAAAAAGCATTAAGCATTTCAAGATGGCGACTGCAAATCAGTAAACCAAATGTGGGCTGCTTCTGAGTGTGGAGTCACAGTCCTGGAAGCCACAGTCCTGGATATTAAAAGGGAAACTCGTGGTGGGGCCAGCAAATTGTTTAAAGAAGCCCTCCAGGTGATTCTGATGCATGGGGATGTTTGGGAACCTCTAATAACCAAACATCACTTTCTCTCTCATTCTGCATATGTGACAGTGGGCTAAAGGTCTGTTAAGAGCCAAATTAGGAAGGAAACCAAAGATGCTGGCCAAAACTGCAGCATTGGCTGGCCTGGGAGTGAATGTGGTGGTCCTGACCTTGGGGTGGCTGAGGCCACAGCTAGGAGAAGGAGGAAGAGTGTCCCCATCCCAGCTGATTCCTGGACTTCCTCTGTCTGCCTTAAGCAAGATCCAGACAACTGAATGTAGTGTAGTCCCATTGTGGATCAGAACATGTTGAGGTGAAACGGGTATAGGAAGGACCAGTGTAGTGTTCTCTGCTCTTTTGGTTCGGTCTCCTAAGTCAAGCCACTGAAGTGACCACAGCTGGGCCCTCCGTCAGGGGAGGAACCACGGGCGGTGGCTGAAGCAAATCCCTGGAGGCAGAGGTAGATGAGGTGTCTCACAGTAGACACAGACTTTGAACCTCCTGGGGATGGCTGGGGTCACAGCCAGGGACATACACAGAGGGAGCATCTAATGAGAGATGATGTTGTCTTTTCAAAATCCCCCCAACCCCCCTGTGTATCCCAACCATGGGAGGAGACACAGTGTAAGTACACATGGCAAGCAGTTTGGGAAATATACTTATGTGAAATATCCCCTTGGCCTGTGAGGAGAGTAAAAGTTAATATTTATACAGAGTTAATTATGTGGTAGGCACTGTACTAAGCTACTGTTAACAACACTCCTTTTTCCTGACCTGAGTCTGGGATTGAGTGAAAGAAATAAAGAGCTGACTGAATACTGAATACCATGCTCTCTAGCAGCAGAGGCAGTTGGGGTTGGGACCCTTCTATAATTTATTTGCTAAAGACTATTCAACATCATTACAAATCAATAGTAAAATGCTCTTTCTTACTTAGAGTTAATGGCCTTTTAAAATGTTTAAAATATTTTCCTATCATTTTATTTTCTTAGCAGAGGTCAGAAAGTGGCAGCTAAATTTGCCTAAGAACCTATGTCCAAGAATTATCTTCCCACATGAAAGCCTACCAATTTAAAAAAAAAAATGTTTTATTCACTCCTCAGGACTCTCATAACAACATAGGCAGTTCATAGATTTTTAAAAAATTAGTGTCATTCTATTGTTTTATATCTGTCAGAAGCAAATCCAGGATCAACATATACACACATATATACATACCCAACACACATATATACACACCACACACACATATACATATGCAGACATAAATACACATATACATGCATAGACGTATATACACATATACATACACAAACACATACACATGCACACAAATATTACAGACATGTACACATATATACACATATTACATATACATGCAACTATATATACATGCATATACATATACATCCACTTAGGCAATAAATACAATTGGAAGTAAAGACACAAACGGAGGGAGAGAATAGGATTGCTGAGTGGAGGCTGGAGTCTGGAGAAATTTCCAGAGACTTGGAAGCAGAACTGTAAGGGCCTTTCAGAGCATATCTGTCTTACAGTGGGGGCTGGGCATCTAGTCACTGTGGATACCTTCATTATACACCTATGCTTCCTATGTCTGTCCATTTTCCATTTTCCACTTCTAAATCTTTCTATTCTATCCAAAGTTTCTGACACATTTCTAAGTTTATGGAAGCTATTGTAAAAGCAGCTTGTCAGATATATAAATCAGGTACAATCTATAAAGCTCTATAAGATTTTCCATATAAAAATCACAAATCAAAAAACAAATTCTTATAATCCGGAAATTCTGCAAGAGGACAGGGTGTGAATAAATCCAGATGTAGTGTAGTGGAAATGTGGATGGTAAAAGTATATAGGAAAAGAAATTTCTCTGAGCCTGAAACCTAGAGATGAAAGTGAGAAAAGAAAGAAAAACTAGCTTTCAGTTTACAACTGTCAGAGAAGTGGCTGTCTGCCAGGACCAGGGTGCCCTAAGGGTGGCTGAAACCCACTATTGTGTGTCAGTTCTGGGGGCTCCTTGAGTGGGCATTACCTTCCTACAAACCAGTTCCAATTAGCAGCACTCTAATTTCTGAACGCTGGTGGAGAAATGAGCCCAAGAGGAGGGCTTTTAGTGATTTTCCACAGTACACTCAGTGTCAAATCTGGAAAACCATACCATCCTTTGGGTATGTCCAAAAAATGAGATAAGCAACCACAATATTTTCTCTCAGATTTGACTCTAGGATAATCCAACTCTAAGAAGATAGTTTTGAGTTCAGGTTTCCAAATAAAGGCATTAAAATACTTGTGTATCTATTTACATGAACCATTTACTCTGACCGGTGAGTCACTAGATGAGGAATAGTCTAAAAGTACATAGTGGCCTCTCTTTGTATGTCTTGGAGTTTGATGGATTGAGGTTCAGAATGTTTAGTGGATGAGTTGCCAGTTGACATGAGTTGGCATCCAAAAGTGCCTGGTGGCTTCTCTTTCCAGTCTCATAGCATCATGGATTGAGGTTGGGTGAACAGGTCACCAGTCTACATGGGTTTGCCTCCATGCGTGGAGGGTTTCCCCATTAGACTCCCAAATCCCAAGACCATCCACAGCATGCATGGCCAGTCTCAGCTAACCAGACAAGCAAGGGATGGGCATGGAGAGCGAGACATATTCTCACCCTTAGATGGTCCCTCTGGGTCAGGGCGAAAACATACTGGCAGGGTACTGTGGGCAGGCCTGCACTGCAGCCTGAAGCACAGAACTTGTTCTGGGGACAAATGGAAAACTCCGGTTCAGTCACCGGATGGGGCCCACCCAGCACCTTGCTGAACTACCCTAGCAAGAACCGTGGACATTTCAAACGTGTGTTCAGTTCATTCTTGGCTTAATCTTTTGACTGATAAGTTCCAGTCTGTTGGAACTGAAAGGATTGTATCATCCATCTTGGATTTTATCAGTGGTATTCGGAAAGGAATCCACTGCTGGAGCAGCTTTGGAATCATGAAGGATGTTCACATTAATCACCATAAGTTCTGCAAAGCCTCCCTTATGCAGATTGCTAGGGATAAAGGTGCCCTGCTTCAAAGAGGAGCTGACATGGCTCTAAACTCCTCAGTGGATGATGAAGCTAACACCCTGGGCACAAGGCTTTGGTGAAATTGTCTCCTCATTTTTAGTCCTTATTAATTCCCTCCCAATATCCCTGGCATATGGAACATTTATGACAGGTGAAGATAAGACAGTGTTGTCTTCATTATTTACAGTGGTCCTGATAAAAAACATCTTCAAATTAACATTCTGCAAATTTATAAAGAAGCTGTGAATCACAGTAAAAGTGTGAGGAAGGAAGGGGTGATGTGATACATTTTCCCTTCCCTCCATTTTGAATGCCTTTCCATAGCAGGCATATGTATACTTTTTGGAATTTTTCATTATGGAATTCCCTATTCCACATAAGCTTTTTCTAAAACTGGCTGGAAAGGCTTTCTTGAATGGAGTGTGTGTGCTGGGGGAGGGGGCAGGGGCAGTTAATGCTTCATAATTTCCAGGGTATTGAGGCCAACAGCTACCGCCACTCAATAGCACTCTTTGCTGTTATACTGTACTGGTAAAGTGAGATTTCTTGTCTCTGAAAATTTCCTGAAACCCTTTCTGATTTGAAAAATCCTAATAAAAGAAAATCAGAAATTATAAGCCATCTCGTAACACTCCATAGATTTGTGAAAGAAGGTATTTTTAATGATGAGCTTGGAAAGATTAAAAGAAATGATCTATGTCATATTTATTTAATAAGTTAAATGAGATACCTTTAAATTACAAGAAAGCCTAATGCTCCCCCAGAATGAAGAAGGCAGATTTGTCATTCAATAGGGTAAACTTCTAGCTAAACAATACAATTATTTTTCAGTTCTGAAATTTTATTTTTTTCAGATTAGTACAGATCTTCAACCATGGTCCTGATACACTAGCCACCAGTTTTGCTGATTTTTAAAATTATTTTTTTTCAGTAAAATCTTTGTGAAGGCCACTAACAATTACCACAATGAAATTTAAATATATATACCTGAGTTTAGTTCATCCATATCTGCCTTCTCTCCAAGTGCAGTTAAATTTGTTCTATTCTGATCTTGTTTCTAGAGTATAGAAGGGAAGATACTTTACTTAGCTTATTTAATTAATATTCTATTTCTGGGAAGCCCCTGAGGCTTGATAGAATAAGAGCAAATCTTTACATGTTTTTTCAAGCCTATATTTAAAAATTACAAGACCTGTTACTGAAACTAGTTACTGTGTCACAGATGATCTGAGCTCTGCTGAGCTCTCCTGAGCTCTGAATTTATGGGGGATTTTCACATTAATCATGCTCAGTTCTGCAATGTATCCCTTATGCAGAACTTAGGGACCCGAGATGCCTCAGGCAAAAGAAAACTGTGCACCTCTATATACATGGTTTTATGTATGTTTTTGCCCAGAACATCAAAGCAGTTGAAAAATATTGAAAAACTGAAAAGCAGATACATTTGAACGTATAACATTTATATTAAACTTCAATGTTTTATTTATGCCCTAACAGAATTTCCTTATTATTTTATTCCTGGTTAATTAATTAAAATTTATTTAACATTGTCACTTGGTCCAGATAAACTGTCAAACATAGCAATTCTCTCAGTTGGAACCAAGATAAACAAAGTAGATTTTGAAAATCTTGCTTTGGGAGCTGAGACAGAAGATCGCTTGAGCCCAGGCAGTTGAGGCTGCAGTGAACCATGGTGGGGCCACTGCACTCCAGCCTGGGTAACAGAGTGAGACACTGTTTAAAAAAATAAAAACAATAAAATATGACTTATAAGTTGCATCCATTTAAGGCAGCAGCACATATTTTACCTTTTGCTTCAGGTTCTACTATGACTAAGCATGGCTAGTATTTTTAAATTTTTGATATTTTCTTCATCAAACATTTTTGGCATTAGCTTGGATTTAAAAAAGAATATTACATTGCAATATGATCAATTTTGATGGCTGAGTTTTCCAGCATCCCCTTAATATCTGTGTCTAGTCAAGTGTCTCACTTGCCTCTCACTAAGTCCCAGTCCTTCTGTGATTCTTTTGTTGTACTGCAAAGGCCCACATTCAACATATGCTGTCTTATTTGATTAACCTTCCATTCTTATCCCCTATTTCCTCACATCCTTAAATCAAAGGGTAGGGGAACTGTTTTAAGTACTTTTGAAGAAAAGTGCATATATAATGCTAGTAAATATACCTGACGTGTGTGTGTGTGTGTGTGTGTGTGTGTATGTATATATATATATATATATATTTTTTTTTTTTTTTTTTGAGATGGAGACTCTGCTCTGTTACCCAGGCTGGAGTGCAATGGTGCACTCTCAGCTCACCACAACCTCCGCCTCCCGGGTTTAAGTAATTCTCCTGCCTCAGCCTCCTGAGTAGCTGAGATTACAGGCATCCTGCCACCGTGCCTGGCTAATTTTTGTATTTTTAGTAGACACGGGGTTTCACCATGTTGGTTAGGCTGGTCCTGAACTCCTGACCTCGTGATCTGCCCGCCTCGGCCTCCCAAAGTGCTGGGATTATAGGCATGAGCCACTGAGCCTGGCCTATATATATATATATATATATATATATATTTTTTTTTTTTTCTAAAACTGGCTGGAAAGGCTTTCTTGAATGGAGTGTGTGTATTGGGAGAGGGGGCAGGGGCATTATATATGTGTGTGTATATATACATGTATATATATATATATATATCTAAAGGTACGTATATATAAAATGAAAGTCTGGTTTTGTATTTTTCTAGAGACAAGGTCTTTGTCTGTCGCCTAGGTCGGAGTGCAATGGCATAGTCTTAGCTCACTGCAGCCACAAAATCCTGGGCTCAGGCGATCCTCCCACCTCAGCCTCCTGAGTAGCTGGGAGTACAGGCATGAGCCACCATGCCCAGATAATTTTAAAATTTTTCTTTCATAGAGACAAGATCTTGCTATGGTGACCAGGCTGGTCACAATCTCCTGGTCTTGCATTCTTAGTCATAAAAATCTCTTCTAATCTCCCTCTGGCATCCCATTTTGGTTGAAGCCAAACATTTAAGCAGACAAGCATGAGAAGAAACAAGGAATTATCCTTTAACTCCTCCAATACCAATGTTGCATAAAGAAGTGAAAAACTCAAAACATTAAATTCCCAAATATCACTAAATGTTTGCTCTTTCAAAACAGAAATTGTAATAAATATTTTCTTGTTCTTGGTTTTACACTCTTTTGAAAACTTGTTTCTTTTCCCCTCCAAATAAAATCTTGTGCAGTTTCCACTTGGCCTCACAGGAATGTAAAGCTTTATTTAGGTATGTGAACTAGTGGCAGAGAACAGAAGCTTCAGGAAAAAAAAAATCAAAGGGTTAGAATCAAATATAGGGCTTTGCTTTTAGACACAATGTCACAACTTAAAGTGAATGGGTTTTCTTTTGTGTCACATTGCCTGGGAGGTTGCTATCTCATGAAAACCAAAGTAGAATCTACTGATGCCCAAACCTTTGGTAAGTAGTTATAAATGAATAAATTGGTGAAGTTTGAAGTAACCAGATAGTAACTGTTAACAAACATTTATTAAGCATTTATTATAAACTAGACTATATTCTAAGAGCATAATTCTGTATTCAAGTTGGTCTACTTTTTATCTCTAGTTTACAGATGAGGAAACTGGAGAGAGAGAGAGAGAGAGAGCCCAAGAGAGAGAGAGCCCGCATGCGTGAGAGAGAAAGAGTGTGCATGCACAAGAGATTGATTAACTCTTAACTAATATACCCAAGACCGCACATCTAATACCAATAGAAATGGAATTCAGACTCGGGCAATCTGGCTCTGAATCTGAAACGGTAACCAGTCTATTAAACTACACAAGCATGTGTTATTGACAGATAGCTGACTATAAAAACATGTGTTACTGACAGATAATTGACTTGCCAATGCAGGCAGGACCATCTGGTAGTTTGGGGTACTGTAATTTACTGTAATTTAGCTTTACAGTAATCTATTGTCACTGCTTCTTGACTTAAGCACCAACCCTCAGCTTGACATTTAAGGGCTTCTGCCCTCAGGTGCTGGCCAGCCTCTTTATTGTGCCCCCAGCTAGCCAACATATTTACTGTTATGTCCAGGTCCTTTTCAAAGCTCCCCAAATATCCAGGCCTGTTTATATATTCTGCAGTCTTCAAAGTTCACTGCAAATCCTTCCTCTTCTCAGAAGCCATCTCTGAGACTTCAAATCACACCTCTTTTTCTTCTCCTTGGCTTTTATGTAGAGGAACATAAAAAACAAATACTATCTTCTCCTTCTAGTAAGTCTTCTCCCAAGGTTTTCTGTTCACTGATAATGGTAGCCTCTGACATACACAGAGCTCCTATGGGCTTACTCTTCTTTTCTTGGAAGCCCTGACGCTCGCCTAAGATCTTGGTCTAGGGTCTTCTCACCTACACCTTACAATTCTACTTCTTACTCTTACGGATATGGAACAGAAGGGGCTGGATAATTATACAGCTTGGGATGGGCTTACATCGTTCTTCCTTTTCCTAATAGAAGAGAAAGCTTTGCTTTTTACCATGGCATTTATATGCAAAGAGCATATTTGAAAACCATGTAAAAATAACTTCTATCAACTCTTGTTTAAAATATAATATCTATCTAATAATGCCACACAAAAGTAGAAATTTGGCCAGGCAAAAATCAGTGGTTTTCTTCAAAAATGTATGTTTTGTAGCTTTCCCACACAGTATCAATCGTACGTTGTAAGCACAGTTTAATGAGGGGCTCATAAATAGAATTGCCACCATATCTGTTTTTCTGCACAAGGGAGGGAAATAAATGAGTTCATTAAAATTATGGTGGTGCATGATCTGCTGAAAAAAAAAGCCATTTGTTAACATAAATTAGAACTTATACCTTGATGAGGGTTAGAAATGTAGGAAAAATTTAAATGTAAGCCTAATTCTCTGATATGAAAAGCAAGACCATAAAATACTAGCTCATCTACACAATTTGAATATAATTTTATTCACTCATGGCTCTTGGGGCTTGAATCCAGGCCTTACTTCACAGAATTTGTTCTTATTTAATCAGAATTTAGTCTCATTTGAATCAGAATTTGGTCTGATAATGATTGGCACAGGCATAGATTTTTTAAAGTACGTCTAAAAGGATAATCCAATTAAAAGATCTTCCCTGCTAAGATGGAAATGGAGTGAAGCTGAATTTAGCTGTGCTATCAATGTAATGACCTGGGAAAGAAGGAGGCTGAACAACGTAGAATTCCTTTTCACCAAATTTCTCTAAATCATATAATTTTTTAAGTATCTGAAATAATCATAAGTGAAAATTAATTTATCAAATTTAACACCAATATATAGGAATAATTTAACATGTGTTACTGTTTATAAGAGACCATCAATTAAGATGTGCCATTTTATTTACTTACATATTTGTTTATTATGAGACAAAGGCTCGCTCTCTCAATCAGGCTGGTGTGCAGTGGTGCAAACTCAGCTCACTGCAACCTCCGTCTCCTGAGTTCAAGTGATTCTCCCATCTCAGCCTCCCGAGTAGCTGGGATTACAGGCGCTTACCACCACACCTGGCTAATTTTTGTATTTCCAGTAGAGACGGGGTTTTGCCACGTTGGCCAGGCTGGCCTTGAACTCCTGACCTGAGGCGATCTGCCCACCTTGGCCTGCCAAAGTGCTGGGATTACAGGCACGAGCCATTGCACCCGGCCAAGGCATATCATTATTTTATGTGACTAAGAAAAAATGCTATGCATTACATTAGGAGCTTGTCATTGGTTATAAGATTAGTTTCAATTTTAGAGATGATAGGGCATGGGAGAAACGTGTCTTAGAACTGTTGAAATTCAGTAGATTACAAGTATAACACAAGTGATAATTTTATAAGAGCATAGCAACAACTTTTCCTGTCACAAATTTATGATTTGGTGTCATGGTAGTGATACTACTCCTGGTTAATGATGCTATATTTTGCCCTTAACTAGTTATGCCAAATGCTCAGCATCCCCCATAACCTCTGCCTCTGCAGCAAAGACTGGAAATAACCATAAATCTGACTAATAAAAAAATTCTGTGCTCCTCCTTTGGGGGCAAACAATGGCAGCAAGCCATAGCCTACAGCATGGCTTGCATTTTACTCAGTGCAAACATGAGTGCATGTAGAGACACATGTGCATTTTTATTAAAATAATACTAGCTATAAAAACGGGAGAGCCAAGAGGGTGTACACCTGTAATTTCAAATGGGCACCTAGGCCTCTGCTAAGGTCTGTCTTGTGGTTTGATAATGGGTTACTCCCACTGGTAAAGCTGCACAAGTAAGATGCATCCAGGCACAGCCTTAAGGGCCCCTACACATGCTTATCAGAATTCTAGAAGTAGAATCATTGACGTGCATTATAGTCTCTTGCCAGTAATTTAGTGCCTTTTCCCTGTAAACACAGTCAAAAGGACCTTTAAGGCCAGAGAAAGCTGAAAATGAAACAAAGTCTTGTAAAGTGGTGTCTTATTTGGTAAGTGGATTGGTGGGACTGAAGTATTTCCTGGTTAGATGGACTGATCAGAATTGCCAGAAAGTTGCCAAAATTCCACTTCAGGTCACCCTGCATGTAGTTGTGTAAACCTTTCCAATTTCTCAGAAATGGAAATAGAAATCTCCAATGTGGCTTTAGAAGATGGAAAACTGGCATACTCACGATGATTGGGAAGCCTTTCTTCTGAGTAAATAGTCCACGACATCAGGATCGGTCTCTAACAGGCTGATCAGCACTTCATTCTGGAGATCTGGGGGAACCTGGAGGAGACAAATGTTGAGGCATAAATTAAACCGTTCCAGAAATAGGAAAAATACGGTCATTGGCAACTTTACTGTAGCATAAAACAGAGCCCTAAAATTGCAGGAGAGCAGAGTGATTTGCTGGTTAAAATCAAACCTATGCCAACCCATACAGCTGCTTTAATTCTTAGGACCAACTGGATGATTATCAAATAGTCACATTCAGTCCAAAATGTCACCCCTCAGATGCCTGGAGATACAACTGAACCACTTGGATGCCTTTATTGCTTAGGGTAGATTTTCTTGGTTTTGAATAAGGAAAATATCATGGTTAAGAGAAATAGTGTTTATAATTTATTTCCCAAATGGGGACACTTTCTAGAGTTCACATTTATAATTATGCCAAGACAGCAGGCATAAATGATGACTGTATTGGGCAGTTCTGGAATATCTGATCAGTTTATTAAGAGGGCAGGCCCTTGAATCAGACTGCTTGGATTTGAATCCTAGCCACACCAGTCACTAGCTGTAGGACCCTTGACAAGGTACATTGAAAAGAATCTTCCTAGATCTCAGTTTCCTCATGTGTAAAATGAGGATAACAATAGTACTCACCATGAAGCATTGCTGTGGTGATTAAGTGACTTATTATATGTTGAGACTTTAAAGCAGTGCTTGGTCAATGGTAAATACTAAAAAATTGCTGGCTACTACATTTGCACATGTCACTGTTATTTGGTGCCTGCCTTCACTCCTTTCTTGCACCTGGTCCATCAACAATTAAAAGTTTCTCACTTTGTAATTTGTTAGGCATCCACTAGAGTTTTATAGATGAGCATCATATGTTTTCTCTAAGCCTAATCCATCCACAGTACATTAGAAGACAGCCTCACAACCCTAAGTCATCTGTGTGGAAATGTTCTATAAGAGATAATTGAACCCAGCTCTGACTTGTGGTTTCTTATTCCATAGAAGCTGATAGCTCAACCAAAGGAAACTAAAACTATTGAGAGAAAATAAAATTTCAGTCTGATTCTCTCCCTCATGAGCTCAGAGAGAAGACTTTTTAAAACCGCAGGGACAAGTCTTCTGAAAATAAGTGGTTGGTGGAAGAATTTGCTTCTTGCTTCTTGCAGAACTCTATGGTTCTTGGGCTCTTGAGAATCTGGAAACAATTTTATTAATAAAAACAGGGATGAGAAAGCAAGGAAATGCATTCCATCTCTTAGAAATCTCTTCCTCCTACTTCATCGTGAATCTTCATTAATGACATTGCTAACTTCTAATCTCACAAGCTCAAGATCTCAGAGTTGTATAAAGCCTCTCTGCATCCCCCTCTCTCCTTTCAGAGCCAGGAGGCCTACTAGACTTCATCTCTGTTACTTTTTATCTCTCTTTTCCATTGCAACTGCAGTGACCCAAGTTCAAGTCCTCATTAGCCCTTTTGTAGTGGTCATCTGTTAGTCATAAAAGCTTCAATTTCCCCTCCTCTTATAACAGTTATACCACAAGTTCCCTCTGGAAAACCAACTGCTACCCAACCCTTAGCTCAAGGGTGAAGTGTGCATCCTAGTCTAAGTCTATTGAGCATTCCATTCCCAGATAATCATAGCTTCCTGAGCAATGGGCATGCAACTCCATCAGAGGCAATGAAAAGCCTGGAGGTTTTCCCTGAGACTTCTAAGAGAGGATACAGGGCTTGTATCCATATGAGGCCTGATGATTGTGCTGACAGTTGAGCAAACAATACCAAGTACTGGAGAGAGAAAAAAGGGATGTCTTAATATCATTTGAGTCCTGGGACAAACTATGTCTGAAGCCATATTTGTTTGTGGATTGTTCAGCTATGTGAGCCTTCAAATTACTTAAGTTAGTTTGAGTTTTCATTGCAAAAAAAAAAAATACGTACTTGAATCTTTGATACAACAGCTTGCTAATTTGTGTGCTATTTCCTCAATGTGTGCATCATATTTCTTCTCTACGTATTTGTCAGAATGCTGTGGTCAACATACTCACTTACTGGAAACTTTTTTTTATCCCCCATGGCTGAAGCCATCCACTTGCTTGCTCTCCTCAATCTGTCATTCCCATCTTCTCCCCTAGCAGTCATCCCACACAAGCTCTACTTCAGCATCACTGTGCTTCTCCCGTGGGTCTTCTCCTCCCTCCCTTCCTTTCATTCATTGCATAAATGTTGAGTGAATGCTTCCTGAGTGCCAGGTACTAGATGCTGGGAATTCAGTTACAAACCAAACAGACAAGAATCCTTGTCTTCATGAAGCTGATAACAAACACGGAAAGACGGGCATTAAATATACAAGGAAAACATAGAGAAACACAAGGCAAAAAGAGGCAATGGGAAATACTGGGGAAGATGCAGTTTTAAATAGGATGGTCAGGTCCTAGAGATGCTGACATTTTAGCAGAAAACTGAAATTGATGAAGGAGTTGGAGAAAATCGTTCCAGGTAAAAGGAAAGAAAAGAAAACCAATGATAAAGGTCTCGAGTCAAGAGTGATGAGGAGGCCTGTGAGGTTGGAAGAGAGCAGGAAAGGAGGTAGTTGGTAGGAAGGAGTCATGGGGCCAGGATCAGATGTCACAGAGTCTTATGGGTCATGATAAGGACTTCTGCTCTTACTTGAAGTGGGTGGGGATCGACTGGAGATTTAGAACAGATGACTAACATGAAGCATCATCACTCTGACTGCTGAGTTGAGCATAGAATATGTGGAGGAAGAGATAAAGCAAGGAGAACAGAGAGGGGTGCTGATCTATCCAGATAAGATTGTGGGTCTGAACTAGGACAGTGAGATGATGAGAAATATTTCCACCATGGAGATAGTGAAGATAGAGGTGATAGCATTAATTTATTGGATGGAGAGAGAGAGAGAAGAGAGGGAGAGGGAGAAGAAAAGATGACTTCAGTGCTTGGGCCTAGGCAACTAAAAAGATGGAGTTGCTGTTGACCAGTTTGGAGAAGCTGTAGGAGGATAAGTTTGGGGGTCAAGTTTTGGAGTGTAGTTTTGATATGATAATGTTGAGAGGTCACAAGACATCCAAATGAAGGAGATATCTTGTAGATAGTTGGCAATAAGGATTCAGAGTTTGTAAGAGAGGTCTGGATTGGACATAGACATTTAAGAGACACATATAGATAGTATTTAAAGCCCAGTGACCAGCTGCAGTGGCCTGGAATGAAAAGGGAGAGAAGAGAAAGGGCAGGACATTTAGGTCAAGGGTGAGATTATCTATTCTCTTACTGTATAAAGTAAAGTAAGCAGAAAGACATCATTTTTACTGTATTTTTTTCAAAGATCATTACTCAACAGCCATGTGCTATTATAACAGATTTTTAAAAAAGGTAACACCTAAGGGGTGAAAATGATAAGAAAGAGAACTCATTTTTTTTTTAATGAACAGCAAAGCAAAAAATAATGTAGGACAAAAATGTATATTCCAATCTCTTTTTTTAGAAGAAACTTCCATAAACAAATTAGGAATAGTACTTGCATTTCCTTCCAGTTAGTTTAATTTAAAATTTGCTAGGCTTAGACATGTAATAAAACATTTTGCTCCAAGAAAGAATCCATTCCCATTTGGATTTAAAGAATAAACAATTAGAGTGCAAGCCCTTCAGAGTGGTGCAAACATGACAATATTAATTCTTTGAGAGTATGTGGTATGTCTAAGATAAATGATCAACTTGGATGCATTATTAGCATAGGTTTCAGAAAGTATCATTACTCAAAAAGTAACTTTCCATAAATTTTTGTTAAGCTAGTCTGCAATTCAGAGGTTTTCCTCATTCAACTAGGCTTGACTCTCAAGCAATCATAATTATTGAGGTCTCTTTATGTAGCATGTATGACTCTTGGTAACTAATGCAAATTGAAAAGGTGACAGTTATAAATCTATCTATAGTTTCCTTTTAAAGGCCCATGGTACCATTTTGGCTTGGAGATACTATTTACAAATAAATAAAAAGATATAGTTTAAAATTCATATATCTGGGACCTGACCATCCTATTTAAAATGGCATCTTCCCCAGCATTTCCTTCCTGTATTACAGGAAGGCAGATAATATTTTCCTATGTATTATGCAAAACTGACTACAATGTATATAATTCATTAGTTTAATTAATTTATTTATAATCCATTTTGCTACAGAATGATTTAAGGCAGCTTCAAAATTTATGTGATTAAACCACATTAAAAAAAATAAAGGAATGGTTCAGAAAATTGGGGTCAGTGGGAAAATGAGGTAAGAAATTTGAAATGATGCCTGGAACTGATTTTTTAATGTTCATACAACAGCACCCAGTACTGTTTTCCTATAATTCCTCTAATTTTTGGCTATAACCACACATTTCATTTCCCAACATTTAATAAAAATTTCAAACTACTGGCTCAGTTAAATTGGATGAACATTTGTTTCTCTATTAATTTAGGTACTTATTGGAGAAATAAAAGTTAAGTAAATAAACTGATAGGAAACAGCAGCTTGAAATAAGTAAGAAAGAAATATCCAGGTAGACCACTGACTTAAGCATACTTTTTCAGAAATTAGGGTGCTGTAAAAAAAAAACAAAATCTGAGGCAACAGCCCCGAAGTCCAGTTTGGGCTCTGCTGTTTATAATTAATATAAACTTGGACACATCAATCACCTTCTTTAGGATTCTGTTCCCACATCTAAAAACATGTACATATTCATTTCCTTAATGGGGGTATTATGGGAATCAAAAGGGCTAAAAAAAAATTGATAATAGATTATGAATTGCAAAGAGATCTAGCAATAAGATGGTTTTTTTAAAAAAATTATACTTTAAGTTCTGGGGTACATGTGCAGATAGTACAGGTTTGTTACATAGGTATACATGTGCCATGGTGGTTTGCTGAAATGGCTAAAAATAATCTAAAATTACCCAGAATCATGGTTTGCATGTGTTAGGTTGCCCTTGTCTAGATGTTTCTACTTATCGGTAATACCAATGTCATGCACAACCTTCTTGCTGTTCATTTCTAGAGTGGGAAAATACATTTTCTTTCCCAACTGAGTATCATCAGAATTTTTCTATGTTCTTAAGCTGTTTTTTTCCTCAATACAAAAACTCCAAAACTGAAAAAGATAGCTCAATAATTAAACAATGTTCACTTTCTGCTTCTGGGATTTTTGTATATAGCAAAATGGGAACTAAGGAGAAGGACAGTGAAAGACATATTACATTAAAAAAAAAAAAGCAATTCTGCATGTTAAAAAGAAGAAACAAAACCCAGCCCAAAGTGATTCTTCATTTACAATTCATTGTTTCACATCAAAATCTCTACTGGGTTTTAGTCAACCATGTAGCAATTCTAGATATTTCCTAAGGGTACCATTTATGGTTGTGTTTATCTGGAGACTCAACTCCTTAGATTTTAATGAGTTCCTTCAAAGCATAATGCTATTCCAAAAATTAAAAGAACTTTGGCCTCTCCTGCTTCAGAGAAAAAAAATGTAAACACTGCACAAATGAAAGAATAAAACTGTCACAATTAAAATCTACCCGATCAAATTCAAAATGAAACCTTGAATTATTGCCTAGGGTATAATTGCTATGAGGTAGTTTATTCCATAAACCACTGAGAGAGAAAAATGGTACAAGTTTTCTCCATTTACTAAATCACCTCAATAAACCATTAAGGGCTTTTTGAAGAGCTATTCCCAGGACCCAGCCCTACTGCACTTGTCACTGGGTGTTCCACACCAATCCACCACTTTGCACTTGACCAAGAAGGATGCTTTGGCATTTAAAACCCAGCAAAAGTAAATATCACTGGAAATCATGATGGCATTTTATAGTTAATAAACACACTAAAAGAAATCACTTTGGCTGTTTATGGGAGCAAAAGCTCAAACAAAGACAGGCCTAGCTTAGAATCTTTGGTGTGGTTCTGTTGTGACAGGTGGTTTAATAATTTAAGGGGATCTGGGTGCACTGGAGGATCAAGATGCATTAAATTCAGCAAATATTCTTAAGTGCTTGATGCATGCCAGGCAGCATGTTTTGGCAATTGAGGTACATTAGTGAACAAATACAGTGGAAGAGTCCAGGGTTCATGGAATGATGTTGGAGGACGATTCAAGCAAAGCTGAAAGAAATCAGCAGTCTTTGCTCCATGGCAATGGGCTACAGGAGGTGGAAAAGGTTCAGGCATAATTTGATTCTGCTTCCTTCCACCTTTGTGGGACGCCAACTCTACACGTGTTCTGTGTTTGCAGACAGGGATGAGGTGAGCAGGCTATAGCAGGAACATGTGCTGGCTCCTGAAGCCATCTGCTGGCGCGAACATCAGGGGGGTGCTATGATTAGTCCTGCAGTATTACTGCTGTTAAAGGTCTTCATTCCTCATTTTCAGATTGGCTAAAATATATTATTCTTTCCCTGCAAATGGACTCCATATCTGAGATGCCACATCAAAGTGCCTCTTCTTTTGTGTGAGGAGGCATCATGCTGTAGAAATAATTCATTTAGTCACTGCATCACTTGGGCATATGAACTTAGCTTACTCCTCAAGAAATGGTAGTGAGATGTAAAAACAAGCCAATGTTGTACATAATGATTAGCCCATCCCTCGCACATAAACAGTGGTATTTGTGCTATATAGAAAAGGAACTAGAAATCATATATAATTATGTGTATATATTGGGAGGGGGTGGTTTCTTGCTTGATGACCTGGATGAATACTTGACTTTTTGACTTGGCGTGCAAAGAGGCTTTAAGAAAATGCAGTTTGCATCGGGGAATGAAGAGAACACAAAGCAAAGCTTGGCTTCTGACTTGGAATCCTCATCACAGCCTCTGACCCTTGCTCCCAGTATTGCTCATTTGAAATTTCCCACGTGCACTGAGCTGGTCCCTAGTTCAGGCTGACAACTCGCTGGGGTGGGAACACACTGGCTTTCCCACGTCTCCACTGCTCTCCGGACTTTTCATCAGCTTGCAAGGGTGGTGCCTTCTCATTTTTGCCCCTCTTCTAAGAAGCCCTAGTAAGAATAGTATAATATCAGCCCTTGGAAGAAGCTGACAGTTTTCTCCATTCTGCTCTGAAGTTCTTACTAATCCCAAGAGCAATGATGAGCTTTCTCTGGAATTCCCAATATTAGTTACAGTAGCAACAATTTTCAGAACAATTCGTGTTTCAGTGATTTAGTCAGTGAGAGCTTTCTGGTAGGATAATACCAATGACTTTGTCTAGATATTCATGATTCTTTGATTTCCAGTGCTCCCACAGAGTATCATTTTATGTTAGCCAGTTTTTAATATGTGTTGATATTGGAAATGGAGGGTCATGATTTAAAAGTAAGGGAATATAAGCAGTATGGACACTGGAAAAAATCCAAACAAAAAAAATAGATTTTTTTTTCTAGTAATAGAGAATTGCAGTATTTATTCAACAAATAATTACTGAGTACCCATCTTTTGCCATGTACTTTCTAGGTGATGTGAAAGTCAGTGAATAGAACAAACAAAAATCCCTGCCTTTATAAGGTTTGTATTCCATTAGGTTTCAATAAACATAATAAATAAGTAAATTATATAGTGAGTTAAAAGGTAGTAAATGCTATAGAATAAAAAGAAGAGCAGAGTAAGGGCCTAGGAGTATATATGTCTGGGAGCAGTTCACAGCATTATACACAGTGTGGGCAGGGTGGGCTTTATTTCCAAGAAGACATCCAAACATGCTTTGATAGAGTAGGTACCTTATCACTTTAATGTAATCATAGCATAAATCATCTTTTTTTAGTGCCTAGTATATGTTAATTCTGTTCTAGGTGCCTTAAAATGTCATTTCTAATTCTTATAACAACCCTGTAAATTAGGTAATGTCATTTCATCTTTTGGCTAGGGAAGTTAAGTGTGGGGGCCCAAGATTACATAGCAAATAAGTGGCTCATCAGGGATTTGAATTTTGGTAGCTCGTTCCAATGCACATGGTCTTTCTACCTTACCAGTGTTCCCAAGATTTGGTGTCCAAAGCTATGGTTAGGAAACTATCAGAACTCCATGGAGGTGTTCACTAGAAAGTGCAGATTGCTGAGCCCCATCTCAGTGCTGCTCAATCTGATTCTCTGGACTGCATCCTAGGAATCTGAATGTCTAAGTTTCCTTGCAACTCTGCTGCACCCTCAAGTTCGAGAACCACTATTATAATTACTGCCTTGGTATTTTGATAGAGCGGTCATGGTGTCTGCTATTATGATATATTTCCAGCTCAAGGATTTCCAAACCAGTACCTGAAAAGCAAACAACCAATTTAAAAGACTGTCCTAGCCAGACTCTTAAGTTGTGTGTCAACCTCTGCATCTAGGTGCCTCTTCTGTATTACAGGACAAAGCCAGGTTCTTTTCTGCCACTTCCTATTAACTCAGATGGTGGCCACTTGGGAGAGGCAATCTCAGCATCAGGAAATGAAGGACATTAGAACATTCAGAACAAATTTTGGGCCCCTGCCAGACCTCTGTGAGCTTCTATATTCCTTCTACTAGTTCTTCTATGGAGTCACTGCCTCCAGGTCTGTTCTGCCTTCCAGGACAAGCATACAGCTACCTCTCCTAACAAGACTTCCTTTCTAATGCTAATGGAAGTGAAGGCCTCCCTTCTGGAGCTCCTAAACCCAAGGACTGTGAAACTGCACAATTACTACTTTTAACCACCAAGCCCTGACTAGTTTCATCCTTCCTTGTTTGGAATTATGATAATTCTGAAAGCTTCTTAAAAAGCAAAGCAAAACAAAACAGAAGAGTTACATACACGATTACATTTTTGTTCACCCATGCAGATCAGCTTTGCTGACCAACCACCAGCCTTGGTATAGCCAACTAGATTCTAAACTGCCAAATATGCCAAGAGAATCTAAAATGTGATCAGATTAATTTTCTTCTGTGTTTTATAAAAAGGAAGGTGGGGAAGTCAGTGCTAGGGCATAGAACCATGCAGATTTTAGAACTAGAAGGGATTCTGGCTATCATTCATTCAAATGTAGTCTTTTGATAACTAAAAGAATAGAAATGAAAGATGAGGTTATATAGCTAATATATACCAGAGATAGAACTATAGTAAAATTTTCTGGTTCCAGAAGTCAGTTTCATTTCATAGACCCAGACTTGAGATAATTGTCTCCCTTTTCCTCCCACTCCACTGTTATTTTTCTTTTGTTTCTTTCTCTCTCTCTCTCTCTCTTTTTTTTTTTTTTTTGAGACAGAGTTTCGCTCTTGTTGCCCAGGCTGGAGTGCAATGGTGTGATCTTGGCTCACCGCAACCTCGGCTTCTCAGGTTTAAGTGATTCTCCTGCCTCAGCCTTCTGAGTAGCTGGTATTGCAGGCATGAGTCACCATACCTGGCTAATTTTGTATTTTCAGTAGAGATGGGGTTTCTCCATGAGAAACTCCCAACCTCAGGTGATCCACCTGCCTCAGTCTCCCAAAGTGCTGGGATTACAGGTGTGAGCCATCTAGGCTGGCTGTTATTTTTCTTAATATATGAGTCCCATAATCCTTCTAAAGAGATCAAGAATAATTACATTAATGGTTAATTTATTACAAGAAAGTTATCCTTAATTTCTCCATGCCCAAATGTTTTCATACGCATAAGGAGTAAGACTTGGTAATATGGAAATCATATCTCACAGAAGAACCATTGAGCCATTCATTAATTCAACCAATATTTATTGTGTTCCTACCATGTCCCAGGCACAGTGGTAATGCAGTCAAGAAAGTACTATAGATAGAAATGGACCAAAAAAAATCATCCTGTCATGTAGTTAACATAAAACAAGAGATATCTGTAAAACCCTATGTTAACGGTGGTGAGTGCTAAGGGGAAGAAGCAGGGAAAGGGAATAGGGAGTGAAGGGGTGTGTGTGTGTATGTGTGTGCACGTGTGTGTGTGCACGCGCACACGCATGCATGCATGTTTGTGTGCGGTGGGGGGGGATGGGAGGTGCATTTTAGACAAGGTGGCCAGGAACGGCCTCTTTGAGAAGTAAAGACTATAACTGGCGACCAAAAATAAGAGAGAATGTTGACATCAATCCCTATAGAGAATGGCAAACAAAGATCAGATTTGGGAAAAGCTGGAAAAGGTAGAATACTGATGTTTTTATACTGCTCTTAGTAATTCAGGTGGCAGGAAATGGAGAGAAGAGGGATGGCACAATTAAAATGGCAGCAGCTATATTTTCAAAGAAGCCAGGAAGAGTTTTGTTGGTATCTGAGTTGAAAAGAAATGCCCGATGGTTTGTGGTTTCATATAAAGGAGAACTTTGCTTAGATAATAATAGAATTAAGATTGATGAGAAGTATTGTTTTGTTAAAAAAATAATCCAGAGAACATGAAGTAATGCCAAGACTACTTGGCAAGATGATACGTGACTAAAAACTTGATGAAAATGTTGAAAAGTTCAGACATTTGATTCATCCAAATATGTAGTTAATTATGAGGATTTTGGCTGAAGTAAGTGTAAATTTTATGTAGAGTCAATTATTAATTCAACCTTTTTTTGAGAGATTATCATGGGCAACCCAGGGACAGTGTTTGAGAGATACAAACAAAAGAAAGATGCCATTCTACCTCAGTGAACTTTTCACTGTGGTAAATCCATTTGCTCTTCCTCCTGGGCTTCCAACCAGGATACATTTCCCAGCCTCCTTTGAAGTTAAGTGTGGCTTGTGCGTTAAGTTCTGACCAATGAGATTTGAGTGGACAAGATGGATGACCTCTCTGGGGTTATCCATAAAACCCTAAAAAATGGCAGAGCCTCAAGATACAAGGAGCTGGGATTCCTAAATCATCACCTGGAAGGCTGTCCACCTAATATCTGATTAAACTTTATGTGAGAGAGATGTTTATGTCTGTGTTAAAGCACTGAGATTTGAGGCAGCATGTGTTACCCAACTAATATAATTATTAATTAACACATAAACTGCCACAGTTTGCACAATACTTTCACATATCAAATGATTCTGGTCGCCACCCTGAGAATTACATCACCTTTGTATTTTTCTCATTTCTAAAGCTAGAATTGATGCTTAATGAGTATTAAATTACTTGGTCACAATCACATAGGTAAGACACAGAGGGCAAATATTCTAAGACACTGGGTCTCAAATTTATAAAAAATAATTGGTATAAGACAAGCATGGACATAAATCTAATGCACAGCAATTGATAAGTGTAGACAAATTACTAGAGAGATTTAAAAGAGGTAACTAGCATTCTGAATTAAAGGACGCACAAAAGGCTCTAGTGGAATAAGTAGGCTTTATGGTGCTTGCAAATTGACAAGAGAAATGGGAGAAGAGAACATGAAGAGGGTTCCCGTCAATTTTGACATGCAATATTAGTGGTGAACAGAAATAGAAGAGAGTTGGCATTTGCTCTAATGTTTCAAGGGAAGTTGTAGCAAGCAATGCAGTTTCATGAAGGAAAACAGGAACTGGTAATTCAATGCAAATAAAAAAAATATTTATTGAATGCCTGCCAGATGGAGGGCTTTCCAAAAGTGTACAGAGAATACAGAGAGGAGATAACAAGGGTGCAGCCCTTGGTTTAAATGCATTTATACTCTACTAGGGGAAATGAATATAAATGACTCTATACAATGTTGGGCAAGATAAACATCAGTAAGAACAGTAATGGAGTTTGGGGACAGAGAAGTGGCATGGGAAGGACAAAGGGAGGACAGGTGAAGCTTCATGTAGGAGGTAAAATGTTAAGATTGACCTTGGAGGAGGTGAAGCCACTGAAGATGCTTATGAATACATGAATTCATGAGGGACACAGAATTCCAAAAAGAAGGGCTTTATTAATGTCTTGAGCAAGAACACTGCTTTATAATTAAATGACTCCAAAATGTGACCATGATTTAGAGGATGACAAAATGAAAATGATAATTTGGCATGTTTGTTAAGACATGGAATCACAAACTTAAAATGACATCATAGTTGTGCAAATTTCTACTCCTGCTGAAACTGCCTGACTTCAAATGAATTCAGTGAGCAGCACTACAAACCAGAGAGTGGTCTACTAGAGTTTCATCCTGCCTCCAGAAGCAACCAGTAGGCAGTTTGTTGTGATGTCCTGCCACAGAAGGGCTACCTACCATGAACAGGGCTTCATAATTTTCAATCATCTTCTGCACCACAGCGATGATGGCCGTGCTCTCCTCAGCCCTCGCTGAACTCTGGACTGAGAATTCTTTGTCTGATGACTTCTGCTTGTGCAGCAGGTTGGGTCCAAATATGGTGGCCAAGTTTAGAGATGTCATTTTATTCCCAGTGACCTAGGGGAGAAGAGAACACAAGGACTGTTGTTATGTTTGCCTTTCAAAATACTGGGTGATTCAATAATCAATGAAACATTTTCTTCTCCATTTTTAACAATGCTGCAAGGATGCCATCATTTCTATCACAATCCATGGAGAGCATCACCATTTTCCTTTTGCTTTCATATCTTGGAATGAAGCTCATAGTTCAGTGGTCATCTCAATAGCATATTGAGTAAAAATTTGCAACTCTAAGTCATTTATTGTAAAATGGGTACTATATAAAATTTCTATCCTGTTTGCACTTAAGAAATATTGACACCCATCCATCCATCTATCTGTTTCTTCATCCATCCCTTCATTCATCAATCCATAATCTCGCCATTGATTCATCCACTCAGCACCTATAATAGGCTGGGCATTTTTCATATGCTATAATTATTTTAAAACTTTTCCAGCAATGATCACAACACAGACCTTATTTTAAAGGGCTCTCATTCTAGGGAGGAAATAAACCTATCATTTACAGGTAATGATTGCAAACTATAAAGCTCTCAACTCCGAATGCCCCAGGATCACTACTACAGAGGTGGAAGTATTTGCAAAAACTCTCAAAAGAAGAATGGAGTTTGCTAGGCTGAAAAGTAAAGGATCTGGGGCAGGGGACAATTTCACAGTGAAGAAAGCACCACAACATGCAAAGACAGAAACATCTAAAATATGCCACAGAGCCCCAGGAAGCTCAGTGTGGTAGGGGTTCTGCAGGAAAGGCAGGCAAGGGCCAGGTAAGATGATCTTTGTGTGTCAGACCAAGGAGTGCAATTGTGATCTAAGGGCAAGAGGACTCTGAACAGAGCAGAATGGGAGATGGAATTTGCATTTCAGGAAGAGCAATCTATGAAACAGGGGATAGGGGATGCAAGGAAGTAGGACTACCTGGGACACACTGCAACAGTCTAGGCTACAGCAGCTAGAATCTGAACTAGGAAGGAAGAAGTAGGGGATGAAGAGCAGCTTCCAAAATTATGGAGGGGATGAAGGGTGAGGGGGATAATGCAGAGGGTGAGGCTCTCGTGTTTAAACAAATGAAAAAACGGAAGGAAAGTTAAGTGAGGAACATGAAGGGCTGACAAGGGGTTCCTGAGACTCCAGCATCTTTAAGGAGCAGCTGATGAAGGAGGTCAAGAATGGGTGAGAAGTTAGAATAAAGAGAAACCTGTATCCGAGAAGAAATGATAGGTGAGTTTCAAGTGAGTGATCAACTGTGGCAAAGGGTCACTGAGATATGACCCTTCCCTCCAGAATGGACTCTCTGATGGTTCTGATGTCCTAGCTAAGAGTCATGTCAGTGGTGTGGCAGGAATGAGCCAGTTGCAGAGGTGGAAACAGTGAATGTAGACATTTTCTTCAAAAGATCTCACAGAGGAGGAAGAAGAAATACAGGAAACTAAAGGGGGAGTATAGGGTGAAGGAAGGGAACTATTTTTTAGCTTGAAGTGTAAAAAATTATGTTCAATATATTAGTAATTAGAAAGTACAGGTAAGCAAAAAGAAAAAAAATGCCCATAATTCCACCACCGCCCAAAATCATCCATTCCTATGCCTTCCTGTGCACATACATAAATGTATACCTGGTATTTTTTTCTTTAAAACTGGAATCCCATCCATATGTTATTTTGTGACTTGGTTACTATCTCTTAATATGTTACAATAATCTTTCCACTACAAAAAAAAAAAATCCTGTCTTCGATCTTCATTGGCCCATAGAATCCCATTGCACAAATAAACCATGATGTGTTTTAATCACAGTCAACTGATAGGCATTTATGTTGTCTTGAATTGTTTGTTATTATAAACAATAGTACAAAAATACCCTGGAAAAGACATTTTGCTGAGCTTGGGTGAGCACTTTTAGGGGTAAATTCCTACAAGTTGAATTGTTGTAATAAGGAATATGAACATTTTTAAAGGTGTGGACATTCTTTATACTTACTTTTTTTTTCAGGTGAATGGGAGAGTCTGAATAAGTTTCTCTAGGCTAGGGTTTCTCTACCTTAGCACTAGTAACATGTAAGCCCAGATCATTCTTTGCTGTGGGGGGCTGTCCTGTGCATTGCAGATGTGGAACAGCACCCCTGGTCTCGGCCTACTAGATACCAGGAGCACCCCTACCCCCAGCCTACAGTTGTGACAACCAGAATTATCTCTAGACATGGTTGCATGTCCCATGGGAGGTAAAATTACTCCTGGCTGAGAACGACTGGTTTGTGTGAGTTTTTATTTCTCTTGTCAATATCAGTTGAGAGTTAGGATAAGTATGGGAACTGTGTCTGCTTGGTGGGGATTTTATGCCTGGGAAGATCTATACAGCCTTTCAGAAACACCTTGGCATAGAATTTAGGAGTCCTGATGAATAGTTGAGACAAGCCCCCACGAGCCCCACTCATCCTCTGGAGCCATGAGCTGGTGACTGCCCTGTCCTGCAATCCCAGCATGGTACACAAGTTGTCTTATTTTTAGAAGGTGAAGCTGTTTTTAGGTGAATGATTGACCACCAAGGGAAATTATTTCATGTGGATAAACACTGACAATTTGAAAGAAAGTGGCCTTTACGTAGGATCGTCCAATCATTTTTGTTTTATTTCACTGATATAAAACCTCGACAAATTTTCATTTTATTTTTCATTTCTTTTCCTGGAAATTCATGATTAAGGTGAAAATAAAATACGGTGTCATTTTCAAATTCCTCCTTTAGAACTAGAGGTATTTGGAGTGTTTCCCTTACTCCTTTAAAGTCATAGTAGGGTTTTCTCATTATTTTTTTTAAGCATGAACAAATGGAAGATTTTGTTTTCTTTTAAAAGAAGAATGTTTCGTACAAGGACAATGTAGAGCTCTGTGTTCCGCCTTTTCCTTCTCCTGTTGCTATTCTGGGAATGGAATACAACCCATCTGTAAAACTGCACACAGATTCCAGCTGCAGACCAAGCTGCTGGGGTTTGTTAATGCTTTTGGGGTTTGTTTTATTGTTTTTAACATGGAAAGGAGACTTGCTCCCAGGCAATGACCACCTTTTCTCCATGTGTTTCAGCATGTATTTGTATGTACTATATGGCTGTGTCTAGGTAATGCAATGTGCACTTGAGCCAGGCCATTACTTCATTTTTTAATTAGTTATCAATTCAAGAAAACTTTTATCTTCACTAAATAAACATCCTAGATCATTTCTAAGTCTCATATGAATAGCTTATATGTGTTAAAAGTCTAGCATGTACAGGCACCAGACTAGGGGCTTTCCACTGGCCATTTCAATTCTTTCTTACTATAATCTTAAGAAGCTGCTGCTGTTGTCCCTGTTTATAGATGAGGGAAGTGATGCCGAAAGCCCAGAGCCAGGAGGTTATACAGCAAGAAGCGAAGCTGATGGCCCCACTCTAGGCAGCCCTACTCTCTTCATCCTTTTGCTCCACCTCTTCCTGTTTCCTCTTGCTTGGCAGACTCAGCCATGGCATGGGGAAATGGGAAAATGAGCTTTAAAACAGGGCTGGATGAGGATGAGGTGAGGCACAGGTCTTGTTGTTCCAAAGCCAACCTACCATTTCCTAGAGGCATGTACCTCCTCAAAGATCAGGAATCATGGCCCTACACTGGTGGTTCTTGTAACTTCTTTTTTGCCTCATAGACCCTTTGAGAACTCAATGCTAGCTACGGACTGTCTCACCAAACAAGTGCATGCTCACACCACATTTTCCATGCAGTGCCAGGGGGTTCTTGAACTCTCTGAAAAACCACTGCTCAGGAGGTTTCAATTTGGTTCTTGCTATATTCTTTCTTGAAGAAATGCAATGTTTCTTACACTTGGGAATTTCTCTTTTCCCTAAGGAGCAAAGCAAATAGCAAACTAAACAAAATAGAAGAAAACAAAACAAACACAAGATAGCAAAACACCACAATTCAATAAAATACTGCTATTTTTTTTCCCAAAAAAGCACTGATTGACTGGTCAACAATTTTTCTCATGCCCTTCTTTTAGACATTTTTAAGATCTCACCAGTTAATGATGCATTGAATTTTAAGCACCTATCAAAGAGAAAATATTATGTTCATTTTGTAGATGACAAAGCTAAGACCATTCCCCGTCCCAACTCTGTTTTCCTTCCTCTTCCTCTCTTTCATGAAGACAAGTCATGCAGCAAAGTGCCAGCCAAACCTGTGTGAGCCTTCAAGCTTTTTGACAGTCTGCATCAGGTTTCAACTATGTTGCAATCCCCCAAAAACAACACCCTAACAAATAGATAATACACATTAAAAATAGGCAAGAGAAGTTGAAAAATGCTGTTCTGACCATATTTTACAATTTAATATTTAGCTGTACTCCAGTCTGCCCCTTCCATATTCTCTACCTGCTCATGCCAATCGACTAAAAAAATAATAAACAAACAACTTCTCTCTTGATCCTCTCCCTCTACCCTTGACTTCTAACAGAAGAGGTTTGGCTAACTTCCATGCCAATGCTGTGCTTATGTGGTCCATGTATTCAATCCCTACACACCCTTTGATGTGCATCTTAATTCAACCTCCTCCATGAAGCCATTCCTAACTTTTCTGGTCCATGCTCATAACTTCTTCTCTGAATGTCTGCTATGACTCTGCAGTGCATTTCCTAATTCTATATTTGCCTTGTGTCCTCACCTTCTCCACTTCTTAGATGCCACTGTATCCTGAGGACAGCCATTAGAAAATCTCTAAGCAACAGTCATTGGTTTAGAGGAACCTAAGGTAAATGCTCAGGACATGAATGATTTAAATCCCAAGGCTATTCTTACATGGAAACTTTTATAATAAGAATTGCTGTTGTCCATATTTCTATTGATACAAAAGCCTCCTAACTCACTCTCCCTTTGTCCCTAGCCAGTCTACAACACAGTTTATATCACCTGTTTGTTGAATCCCTCCAAGGATTCATAGCTTAAAAGAATCAACCACCTGCCTCGCACAGAGGTATTCAGCACTTTATGAAGATGGCCCGATTTCCCAGTGTCTCCCTCAGTACTTCACTGCTCTGTAGCCTTTACTACAGTCTGCAATGGCTGTGAGAGCTGCCTGATCTCCTGTCACTGCTAACGATTTCACGGAAGCAATGTTCTCCTTATATTTCTCCTGCTGCTCTAATATTTGGCTATTAGTCTTTCATTTGATGCAATGTTTAGGTCTAGAATGTCTAGAAACCCTTGTAAACCCTGGCTTCCTTCTCACAACTTCACTGTCACCAGGATAAGTTCATATTCCTTATAGTATACTAGGTCTCTCAACCATCCTTTAGGGCTGGTTGAAGAATATTCATTTCTCAAGTTCAGATGAGGAGACCCAGGTATAGGCAGGTTAATAGAATTTTTCAACAACACATGGTCTAGTGAGTTAAAGAGCTACCAAATGCGCTCAACCAGGGGCGATTTTGAGCCCTTCCCCTTAGGGGGAGACCTGAAAATGTTTGGAGATATTTTTGGTTGTCACAACTTGGTGGGGAGAGTAGATGTATGCTATTGGCATCTAGTGGGTAGAGGCCAGGGATGCTGGTAAACATCCTACAATGCACGGGACAGCCCCAAGACAAAGAATTCCTAGGTCTAAATATCAACAGTGCAGAGGCCGAGAAACTCCTGACCTAGACCCCAGTACAGTTTTTTTTTCTTTGAATTCCTATTCTGTACTTCTTTTATCTTAGACTGGCTCAGGTTCCATGCACAGATGGGACTTGACTAGTCAGGGACCAACCCGACCCACTAACCAGTATAATGACATTGCTCTTCTTCAAGATCTTTTTCTATCATCCACTGAAATACTGTCCTAATAACTCTGCAAATGTACAGTGAATATGGGGTCCATGGCACCTCCCCTAGAGTTGTGAATGGAGTAATATGCCACTCATATAACCTTAAGTGGAAGCTGTCTGTGGGTTGTAGGTTAAGTTACTTAGCCCCCCTTCTGAAACATGGAGCAGTGATATCTCTCTTGCCTGTTAAGAGGATTTACATATATATACCTCCTAGCACAAAGCCAGCACATGGAAGGAGAGACATAAATGGTAGCTAATATTCCAGCAGGCTATTTCATTTACACCTATTCAAGAATATTTTCTTTGGCATAGGCAGTGGAGAATTGTTCTGCATTTAAATGGAAAGATGTCCTAAAATGATGATAAAGGGCAATAATTATTTCAATTGGACCTTTTGCTTTCCTCAATGCCTTCTTAATTACCTCATACCCAATAATCTCCTTCTCACATAGTACTTAAGAAATGTCAGAGAAGTAACTGAAGTACCTTTAACACAGAGACTGCTTTCCCCCCAGCAATTAGGTACAAAATGCTACAGCTCCTGTTATAACTATAGTCGATAAAGGCTGACACCCAAATGAGTAATAAAACCACTTAACAATTATGAGAATTATAGTATGCCCATCAAAGAGATGTGTATGCTGAAATAAGGTGTCAGTGCCGTATGAAACCTTAAGCCATCTGGGGTTTCACTAATTATAACTACTATAGAGAAAAATGGCTAAGTCAGGAGAGTTCCATTCTCATACCCATAAGGAGGAGGATGAGAAGAACTAAAAAATTGCCTTCCTGTATTAGAGTGAAAAAAATATACATAACCATGTTATTTGGGAAGGAAATTTGACAAACACAGAACTTAAGGCACAATGCAGTCTGAGCTTTGTTTAACAAGGATTTACAAAAAAGTTCCTGGTGGTTAAGTAAGTTTGCATATACCTTGGCTCCTTCTCGTTGATTTACAGTGCATATTAGGTTATTAAGAGTCTAAAACCTCCTGAGGAATCCAAGGTCAGGGAGAAGTGATAGATTGCATGGTATCAAAGAGGGAAGGTGGGGGATCTCTGCTTAGGTTAAGATTAAATAGATTGCCTATTAGTAAGAAACTTAAAATTTAAGGCAGCATCTCATTTGTCCAAGGGTGAAACCAAAAAAAATATTGAAATATGAGTGTAACCATAGAGAACCAATAACCCAAGACTTAGATTTGGTGAGGGGCTCACTGGGGCCTACTGCGGATCAGGTCCAACAAGAACAGTATCTTGTAAAGAGTCTGTGGGACTATGACACAACCTGCTTCTAGCAGTTGACACCATACGACATCGATACATATGGCAATGGTCAGCAGATCAGATCTACTTTCCTCTATACTTGGTTTGGAAGGAGGACTAACCCTCCTTTGAATTGAGCAACTCCCCGTTTTGCTGTAGGGATTAAGAAAGAAGAGGATCCCTTAAAGGGAAGTAATACTAGACCTTGCTAATAGTGCAGATGGAGCTCCAGGGACAAACTGTAACAATAAAGAGGGTGATACCATATTTGGGTCTCACAAGTTACAGAAGTAGGTAAAATCAATTACAAGGCCAATACATCTCTCCCACCCCCATCAATCCACTTTTAACATGGTTGCAAGCACTTCTGCCAGCTCATTGTTTTTCTTCTTCACAAATAGAAGTTCAGAGTTCTTGAGTAAAGCATCATCATGGAAAATGACAGCCTCATCTGCAAGCGCACTTGCAGCATATAAGGAAGCTCACTGCCATGAACTCTTAGTAATTGCCCCCCCCCAGAGAAGGCCCTGCACGAGTCTCTCCCCACATAGGCAGTTAGGTTGGAGAGGGGAGATCTTATTACCTCCCAGGCACACTGTTGCCATTCTGCCTATATGCCCTTTTAAACAGAGGAGAGGCAGAGTCACAGCATCTATTACAGCAAATGCAATTTCACCCTCTTGCCCATCTTTGCTCACGTTGTCATCGGCATGCCTGGCCACGATGGAGAGGAACTGTAGGAGGCGGTGGAGGGTGTCGCAGTTGCAGGGAGGTAGAAGGTATATTAGGAGCTGCAAGGTACCCAGCTGTTCCTCCGGCTCCAGCACTAAGCAAGGCAAAAGAGGTGCTCAAATAAAAGGGAGCCCATACCATTCAGGCACAGAGGAAAGGCCTCCTCTCAATTGTTCTAAGAAAGGGATTACCAAAGCAAGTCCTTATTTCATGCCTTCACTCTCTTGCCCATTACTTTAGCACATTTAGCAGCAAGATTCTGTGAAAGATATAAAATTAGACCTGGGGAAGTATAATATCTAGTAAAAATAACTGTAATCCAGGTTAAAAAAAAAAGGGTAAATCAAACTTCCCTTACTTTCTCTACCCGCTTCCCCTGGCATTACCCATCACCTAGCTTAAGGATTTCCGTCTTCCATTGTTGGTAACATTTATTAATAATGAATGAGAACTGGTGAAATTGGTGAGACATTCTCAAATTCGAGTCTGTTTATAATGGATTAAGGCTCTTTCTGTTGAGCAATTCACAAGGACAGTATTTTGATCTGCATAACTAAGACAGAGCAAAGACAATGTCATCTCTCTGTTTTTGATCCTATTTGAATTGTAGCATTGAGGGAAGAAATGTATGAAGGCTCACCCAAATTTTGGCCATCTCTCCTCTACCTCCTCCTTTTTTCTTCTTCATGGGATCTGTAGCTACAGCCCAGAAGCAGCATGTGTTAGCAAAGCCCTGGCACTTGGCTATGGCGTCTTGCTTCCCCTGTGTTCCCATGGCTCCCTTCTTCTTCATATCAAAAACATGAACTCAATTTTAGGCACAGAATCAATGTGAACTCTTGCTGGTACTCTAAGCATTAACTCATAGCACATTCTACTGTTCTTGGGTCATTTCAAAGCCTCTCCAAATTTTCTTGGCTATTTCCATTTGTTTTATTGCAACTTTCTTCTTGCTAATTATTCCCAGGGTAAATCCTAAAAATGCCCTCAAATAGTCCACTTTTTAAAGATTGATATAAATAAGGACAAAAAAGTTGTCAGGAAACAAGCACGCATAAAGTTATGATGAATGAGTTGGACATCTCAGCATCCCAGGGCCACTTTCCCACAAATGGCTGTATTACGCGACAGAGAGTGTTGATGAAAGCTGTGTACAGCTCCCCTGGTGAGAAGCGGTTCTGCAGGTCCCCTCAGGAACTCTTTCAGCAAGGCTGCCACATCATGAACACTGTGCTCCTCCTCCAGAGAGACATCAATCCCACGCACAAATTCTCACGCAACTGGAAAAATAATGGTTCGAGTGGCAGTCTACATAACACCATACCTCAATGTGCAGTTCCCAGCAAGAGAAGTACTGTGTACACGTAGCATCTGGAATTAAGTCTGTACAGACCCTAGAAGGAGGAGCAAACAACATGTCACCTTGATCTGCCAAGTTTACACAGTCTAGCTACGAATATATGTGTGTATATATATATATTTAAAAGTATTTATTAAAATAGAGCTATCTGTGGATTTATTGTTAATGATGTATGCTAAAGGGCTCTATGTAATGACAACCAGGTTAGGAGGAATGCCTAAAAGGTAGAAGACAATTTAGGTCAACTATAAATGTGAGAGGGAGGAATTAACATATTACACAGTGATTCTGTGTGTCACCAACCCTGCCAAGTGTTTGAATGTTTATATTTTACTCAGGTACTCAACAAGAGACAAAGAGATTTTTCTTGCAAAATGAAATTAAGAACCATGATAAGACATTTCAATGACTAAGGCTTAAAAGATGACAATAACTAAATACTGTCTTAGATTTGTCTAAGTAGCCTTATTAACAATTACCAGAAGGATTCCCTGCCATAATCATTACACTAGGGTCTATTAGCACTTAGAAGAAGCAAGAAAACACAGTAACAGGCAGTATAACAACTCCATGCTTTGCTCTTTGTCTCTAACAGCTCAACTTCTCTTATGCATTGTTCTCTACTCTAGAAAGAATTATGTAACTTCACAATCCTACACTATGCAATAAACTTCTCTAAGAGTTCGTTTGTTTTCAATCATTTATCCACCCATCCATTCTAACAAAGATTATTGCACGCTCCCTGTGTCACAGGCCCTGTTACAGGCCCCTCAAAATACACTAGTGAATAAAGAGGCAAAGTACCTCTAGAGAAACAAAGTGATATGCAGGTATTCCCACAAATGATTTCACTCTTAACATTGTGGCTGGTCATTTAGGGAAAAGTGCAGGGTGCTAGGGGGTTACATAACAAAATAAAACCATGTAGTGAAATTAGAAGTATATTTCATAGGCTCAAAATTAGTTTTGAAATAGACGTTAATTATGTTTTATTGTGTAATCCTTGGACAACTCCATGTAAGGTTTCCCTTTGATTGATCAGATATAGCTTATGAGTAAATTTTGGAACTCGCCACCTGTCCACTGATGAGAATGAATACCCATCACTATCCTGAACTACTCATTTGATTCCAGACACTCGCCATCAGCATGTGTTGGGCAGCCAAAACAAAGAAGGCTTCCATTGAAATCCTCCAACTTGTGATCATTCAAATACGCCATATTTCTTTTCTTGAAGCATACACACATGCAGAAAGAATGGAACATGCAAATAGCTTGGCCTATGAAGTTAACAGTGACTAGTTAAATTGTGTGATCTTGAATTACATTCTCTTAATCTCCCTGGGCCTTGACAAGAAGTGTGTTAAAGAGGGCTACGCTCACAGCAGGTTGGCAGATTCAATGAGATAATATTTGTGAAGATATTCTGCAATTCTGCATAGGTGGGGAGGCCTATGCAATATTATCGTACTATCTTCCTTCTTGCAAGTTTATGTTGTGAAACATTAAATGTTGATCCATTTAATGTTGTTTTCTTGTGTGATAATAAAAACCAACCAGCCAATCAGAAAACAATACTTCTTTTGAAAGCCTTTTCTGTCTTGACAAAAAATATATATGATGTATTTATTTCAATTACTTTCAATAACATGAACAAATGTCATTTCTTCAGCTTCATCCAACTAAAATTTATTTTCATTTGAATTAATTTTTGAGTTGCTGAGTTCCTTATTTCCTTCCATTGAAAACAACATGAAGAAAATAATGATTTAATTTTCCTTCACCAACAAATGAACTCTTTCTTAAAGGATGGTTTGCCTTTTATGAAACCATCACAAACACGAATACCTGCCTCATCACAGGAACCTATTTGTTGAAGGTCTAATATCAAACTTCGTGGCAGGAATGTTGCACAGGGCTAAAGGAAACAAAGGAGCACAGTCCCTATGTGAAAAGCGTACTGGGGGTCAATGGTTCTATGAAAACTTCATAAGAATTATTTATTTTTGATAAAGTAAAGCTATAATAGCATCTTATGTGAAGGGAATGTTAATGGCATTTTTAATATCACATTTTAGTAATTTAGATGCTACATACAATTATTTTCTATCACTTATTGATCGGGTACTCTGAATTTCCTGCTTTTGCAATTGTCAATAAGATGTTTATAAATTAGTTTTGTTTGACTGCACATGGCACAGATGCAGCCATATGTTTTGCTTTCAAGTGTTTGAGCCTAACTGTAACAACATTTCTGAGTTGTTGCCTTTTACTTCCTGGAATTCAATAATATTATAATAGCTTGGAGGGTAAAAAAAAAAAAAAAAAAAGATAATCAAAATTGAATTTGCATAGACTTGAACTTTGCAAAAGCTAATTCAACTGAAAGTCAAGTAAAACATAAAATACAATCTTTACTTTTCACTTACTTGTCTCACTCTCTTTTTGAGTTCCAACTCTGGAATATCCCCACTGTCTGGAGGCCTAAAATAAGCAAACAAAATCAGCAGTCTTGTTTTATGGGTCGAGACTCTGGAGGAAATCAAAATAGAAGGAGAGCAGAATGCCAGCACAGTGCCATAACATGCAGAGCAATAGTAACCTGGCAGCATACAGTAAAGCTTCTTTCATCTCACACTATTTTTATTTTCCAGATACTTAAAGGTCAGTCCTCTAAGCACCAGAATTTTATGTTTAATGTTTCTGATCAAATATTTTTCATGTGATATTATATATTTCTAATGTCCTTATCAGAGAAAATGAGCTTTTATTTCATTATTCAGAATTATTACCTAAACACACATTTTATAGGGATTCTAGCTCTTTATCAATTTTAAAAAATATTTGATCATAAAGTGTGCTTCTTAAAGAAGATCTAGAAAATTGAGAAAAATGTAAAAATAATATACTTTTAGAAATACCTGATGCAGAAATAGTCACTCTTAAGTTTCTTCTTTTTTCTTCCCAGACAGGGTCCACACTCTGTTGCCCAGGCTAGAGTATAGTGGTGTGATTACTACTCACTGCAGCCTTGACCTCCTGGGCTCCAGTGATTCACCCACCTCAGCACCCAGAGTAGCTGGGACTACCAGACATGTCTCCATCCCTAAGTAATTTCTTTTGTATTTTTTGGAGAGACAGGGTTTTGCCATGTTGCCCAGGCTCAAGCTCAACTCCTGGGCTCGAGTGATACGCCGGCCTCAGCCTCCCAAATTGTTGGGATTACAGGTGTGAGCCACCATGCCTAGCTAATATTTCATTTTTAAATCCAGCCTTTTCTACATGAATGTATGTATTTTTACATAGTTGAGATCACACCACACATATATAATATCCAACTATTAACAGAGAAAATGTTACTGTCTTATCATGCCACAATGATTTTCATTCATGCTAGTAACAATTCTTTGTAAATGTCACTTAAAAGGGATAAAGACTACAAATTGGGTATAGTGCATACTGCTTGGGCTATGGGTGCAACAAAATCTCACAAACCACCACTAAAGAACTTAGGTAACCAACACCACCTGTTCCTTAAAAATCTATGGAAATATAAAAAAAAAGATGCAAAATATTCTATTGTATGAATGGGCCACAATTTACTCCATATTCCCCCTCTAAATGGTGTACAGTTCCCCAAAATATACACGCTTATTTTGCTATTATAAATGACCTTACTGTGAACAACTCTGTGGACATGTTTTTGTTCACATTTTTGATTGCTTTTCCTAGGATCATGTCCTAGATGTGAATATAGTGTCAGTGCTGAGGTTGAGAAACCCAGTTCTAGAAAATTAGGTCTCTAAAAACACAAGTAATTTTACTATCACATACTAGAAATTTCAACAATAGTTCCTTAATAGCATTAAATTTCCAGTCAACATCCACATAATGATCACACACTGTGATATGGTCGATGTGCCTTTTAGTCTCTTAATCTTGTGTTTCCCCTGCCTGCCCCCCACCCCCCGTTTCCTTTTTCCTTATAATTGGTTTAGTGAAGAAATCTCAGTGGTTTCCTACTGTAGATCTTCATATTGTCTGGATTTGGATACTCCATGGTGTTATTTATATGTTCTTCTCTCCCCTTTATTTTCTGTAAAGAGATAGAGCCAGAGATTTCTCTGACTGTGGTGTGATTTTATAGGGCAAGAATACTTCACAAAAAGTATTGTGTACTTCCTTTGGGAGCATGGAATGTCTGAATGGCTCTCCTTTTCTATGTCAGTCATTAGTCATTGCCATTGATGAGCATCGTGTACATTACTTCTTTCATTGGTGGCTCATTTTCTTTTCATTTGGGAGAATCAGTTATGAGAGTGATGGCTGCCACATGAAGACAGCTGGTCTGAGAGTAAAGCCAGCAAACAGAGGACACTCATGACATTATCTGAATCCTGGATCCAGCTCTGCCTAAATCTAGATCAAGCTCCCAGTATATAAATAAAGATGGTTGTTATTTGGGGGGGAGGTCACTTTGCTTAACCTGTTTTATTTGGGTACCTTTTCTTGCCACTGAAAAATATATCACTAGTACAACATATAATTAAATCAGATAATTGGATTTTTATATAGAGTTGGGGTCTTGCTATATTGTCCTGCCTGGTCTCAAACTCCCAGGCTCAAGTGATCTTTTTGCCTTGGGCCTCCTCCCAAAGTGTTGGGATTACAGGCGTGAGCCACAGTGCCAGCCTTAACTCTTTATAACATTATTTCTTTACATCCAGAAACAAAGTAAACATCTCAATTTGTTTTAGTTGTCTTTCTATCTCTTGGTAGGAAGAGAATAGTTCCACTTGTGTAGAAAATGCCCTTATGTGATATCTTGCTTCTGTAGAAATTTAAATTATTCAGAAACCATGTGAAAATAAAAAAGTAAATGCAGCCAAAATTAAAATTACTGAGACCTACTATTAAAGTTTTCTATTTCGTACATAGAAGAGTCATTCAGTTCATTTAGGGTCTGTTTCTCTCTATATAATAATATGTGCCAGGTACTATTCTAAGTACTGTATGCACATTAATTAATTGAGTCACTGCACAACTTTTGAGGTGGGTAATTATGTTCATTTTTGCAGATGAAGAAATACAATTCTGTATTCTATTCTAAATAGTGTGATTGTTTCCCAAGTTCCCCAATTGATAGAAGCAATAAATCAGGCAATTTCATTACTGTGCAAACATCATAGAGTGTACTTACACAATCCTAGATGGTATAGCCTACTAAATACCTACGCTATATGGTAGAGCCGAGTGCTCTTACACTACAAACCTGTACAGCATGTGACTGTGCTGAATACTGTAGGCAACTGTAACAAAATGTTAAGTATTTGTGTATTTAAATATAGAAAAGGTACAGTAAAAATACAGTATTATAATCTTATTCAGTGACCATTCCTATTGGTCCATCATTGATGGAAATGTCATTATGTGGTACGTGACTGTGTTTGTGTGTGTATGTATCTACAGGAAGAGGTATGTTCAAGCTATGTAAATAGGTAATACACAGGCATGTGAAAGATAAGGTGAAAAAAAAGAACCTACACTTAAAATTTTGTATAAACAAGATTTAGTACATTAGTTTTAGGTTATCCATGTGTTATCCAGTGATTTCCATTATAATTTAGATACATTCCTAACAATTTTTAAATAAAGTTCAATTTTTCTTAGAAAGGAAACAGATGAGAATGTTAATAGTAGTTATGTCTATATGGTAACCTCAGAATTTTCTTTGCTTTCACATTTACTTTACTACAATGAGCTATTCTTTTTATAGTAAAAAAGTAAGAAACTTTTCCCAGGTACATAAAACACGTGCTAACACTACAGCAAACAAATTTAGTTTATGAAAATGGCAGTTTCATAAGCCAGAAGTCTAAATTTCAGAAAAAATTTTAAAGAACTGTATATCATTCTTAAGTCAACTTAGTAACTAGAATTGACTTGCAAAGGGTGACTTGTGGAGAAATTTTAAGTGAACAGCTTCCACAAAAATGCAAATAGCAATATGTAAACCTGTTGTCAAAAATGATGTATTTTCTATTAAGCAATGATTCCCCCAATTTTTTTTAAGTTGGACTCTTACTTTTTAAAGGAATCCTTGTGACTAACCTCCTAGGCTACTTTTATGTACAAATAATAAAAGTGGATCTGGTCTGTTTGAAAGAAGTCCTGGTGACAAACCCAATCCAACAGACCTGACCCTTCCCCAAATTGCTTGGCCTCCAAGGTCACTTCTGAGGGCTACTGGGGAGCTAAGCAGTCTGAATATCATCAAGGTGATTCACCCCCTCCTCCAGTCTTGTCTTAGCCCCACAATCTCTAAGCAAACACTCACATCTGTACACTTTCACACAGGAAATTTCAGTTCAGAGCATGATCAAATGAACACAGAATTGAAATTGGGTACTTCAATGAATGATGCTTGAATAAATGAAAGTCTTTAGTATTTTAGACAGACAAGTCTACTTACCATGTTTTTCTAGATGCTGACAGCAGCTATCCACCAGCCTGGGGACCTGTCCTAAATAGGATTCAACTGAGTTTCTTATCTCTGGCTTTTTCTTTTTACTTTGAGCCTCAGCAGGCAAGGAAAGTTGTAAAGCTTCTAGTAGTCGAGACTGATTGTCATCAAGATCGGTGATAGAATCCACAGACATGGCACCCTGCAAGTGACGCAGAGCCGTGAACAAAAAGTACACACAGCCAAGAAAAACAGCTGCCCCCACAGATGCTAGCCAATACATACTTTTGCTCATGACTCTATCACACTTAAAATAATACTGCTTGATTGCATTAATTGTACTGTTAGTATATTTTTTTTTTAAAAAGATGCCTTTTGAAAAAGTTACAAAACCTTTACAAGGTTCCCTCAAGGTAATGGCAGTTACAATGTTAACAATAGCCAAAATTTTCCAAATGGAAGACAAGCAATGGGAAACATATAATTAAAGTATTTTGGCCCAACCACTTCATTTCTTAAACAAGAAAAAAATTACGTACTCAATGAATGAGGTAGTCAGAGAAGTCTTGTAAATAAAAAAACTATGAATCTAGGATTTTAAAATGGAATAATTCCATTAAACAGCCTTAGCTTAATTTTCCTGAGAAACAGCACAAAGTACTTTACTAGAGAGGTGGTCCTGGGGAAATGCCAGTAGGGGAGTGGGGAAATGAGACAAGGAAGGAACGGGCAGCTGATGAAGGGAGAATTATCAAGCCTATTACCATTGTGGGCAACTGGAGCTCAGTCTTTCTGGGGAGCTCTAGGAGATAGCTACAGATTATGCACTTCAGAGCTATCCCTATCAAATGAGAGAGCTGGGGTATTTATACACCAAGCCTCAGGTATCACTGCTTAAGGGCAGCTTCTGGTGGGGGGAAGAGAGATAATATCTTCCTAAGTACTTACAGCCTTCCATCTGCATGGGCTGGGTGACTCTGGCATCAGAGAAAGCCCTCAGCAAAGAAGGTGTTGGCAGGTGGAAAGTGAGCTGGCATGCTAGGAATGGTAAAGGGTCAGGGAAAGGGAGCAGGGCACCAATTACATTTGCCATAGCCACCCATACTTGGTGAAGCACTGAGAAAGCAGCTGGCTAGCCAGGCCTGGACAGAGGAGAGGGCATTTGGGAGACTGATTGCCTGAGCCCTACATTCCTAGAAAAGCTAAAATTTAGAGTTTTAGTGTCGTTGTTGTATGACAATACAGTCTGAGATACAATAGACAAGAATTAGAAGAACAATTCCATCATGCAAATTCAGGCATTCCATAATTTTGTAGTTTCTTCATTTTTAAACATGGTCAATACAGCAAAAAGAAGCAATGGATCAGGTCTCCCTCTACTTGGGAGAAGCAATGAATGTTAGGCCGGGCGATTGTGAAATGTGGGTTTTAAAGTGGGAAGTGTCTGGTGTTTTAACTAGGGCAGTCTTCAACAGCGGGAGGTGGCAAAAGTTTAGGATCCCCAAGTAGACAGAAAGGGAGAGAAGGTCAGGTGTGGTGGCTCATGCCTGTAATCCCAGCACTTTGGAGCTTTTGAGTTAGAAAGTTTAAGACCAGTCTGGGCAACACAGTGAGACCACATCTCTACTAAAAAAAAAAAATTAGCTAGGCATGATGGTGTGCATCTGTAGTCCTAGCTACTGGAGAGGTTGAGGCAGGAGGATTGCTTGAGCCCAGGAGATTGAGGATGCAGTGAGCAGTGATCATGCCACTGCACTCCAGCCTGGGCAACAGAGCAAGACCCTGAATCAAAAAAATAAAAATAAAATGTGAATCTGTTTTAAAAAAGGGGAGAGAAGATCTCCCAGTAACCTGGAAGCTTTAGAGATGCTTATCAACTGATTCAGCCCATCACTAGCCAGTTTGCCTGAATAATTCAAATAATAGCACAGTGCCTGGAACATAGTACTCAACAATTGGTATCACATTGTTATTGTTTTGAAAGAGGATATGCAGAGGATTCTATGGTTCTGTTTGAGAAAAGAAATGCTCCATTGATAAGGAAAAAGCTCATTGTTTAGGAAGACCCACTGCCAATTCAGTTGGCCAGGGTATGTTCTCAGACTAGTGATGAAGAAAGTATTAATAGCTAAAACACCGGACCCTGTCCTCGAGCCTCCCAGTCTAGCAGTCAAATCTGGCAAGACTGATGGATTACAAAGAGACCAGAATCAATGGTGATATTGTTGAATGTTTAGGAGAGCATGGAGCACAGAAGTGACAAAGGGGGGATACCCCAACAGCTTCGAGAGGAGTCAGGACAAGGTCTGAGGCTATGCCAGGTGCCACATGCCCAGCGCACATTCTTCATTAATGGAGTTGTTGACAGATATCTGAACACCAACTACATAACCAGTTTTCACATGAACAAAAACTCAAAGAATAACGGTACATCTTCAGTTTTCCTAGCACTGGTATCACAGCAAATACTGGCCACCTCACCCTCCTCCTAGCCCGAGAGCCGGTTCCGGGGTGTTTGGGGATGTTGACTCATTTGGTGTTTCTGAGGTTGAGCTGAGAGATGAGTTACTGCTTGAGAGTTCTTTGTTTTGTCTTTTATTTCCAAATGGGAGGAGGGGAGCCCACAAAGTCAGATGCATCTTTCTGCTCGTCCCTCTGCAAGTCCTGCTTGAGTTTATAGGCCCTGTCGTTTGCAATGACTTGGGATAAGGGCATTCCAAATGCCTGCGGGATGAATTCTGGAATCCAAAAAAACAGATATTCACTTTCAGAGACTGACTGGACCATTGAAAACACTCTCATTTATGTTTAAGAGCTAAGTAAGGACAGACATATTCAAATAAATGTTTTCTGAAGAATTGACTTATCAATCAAAATACAAAGGTGACATTTGTGCTTATCAGAATGGCCTGAGTTTCCATTTCAATAAAGAAAACTAGTATTTATAAACACACATCTTAGACACCTAGGTCTCTACTTCTTTCTCCACATATCTCAAGTCTATCCATTCATTCAAACAGGCATTTATTGAATGCCTACTACATGCCACAACAAGCTAGTCAATGGGAGGTGCAAAGCTTATAAAAGGTTCAGTCCTTTCTCCTGAGGTGTTCAGTATAGGGTCCAGCCCTACAGGGTTCTGTGAGCCCCTCCCGGCTGGTGCAGAGACGAGAAATTGTAGAAATAAAAGGCATAAGACACAGAGATAGAGAAGAGAGTTTGGGCCCAGGGGTCCACTGCTACCCAAATCGCGGAGACCAGCAGTGGCCCCAAACACCAAATGCCTGGACACTCTCTCTCACTTTTATTGAATTGCAAATCTGGGGGCAGGGTAGGTAGGGCGTGGTCTTGGTGGTCGGAGACTGGGGCACCGTAGATAGGGCGTGGCAGTGATAGGGTCAAGTACATCACATGTCATTCAGGTAGGGGCTCAGGAATTTTGCACCTGAAGTAAGTTAAGAGGCATAATGCATCAGCACCTTCTCCTCCATACTTATCAAGAAAGAACTAAAATGTTAAAATTTATATTACCATTACTGATTATCTTTTCTAAGTAAAAAGGAACCAGGTGCAGAAGCAGAACATAAGAGTAGACATGGAACGTGAGCACTGAAGCTCGGCATCACATAGAGACAGTTAAGCCCCTGGATGTCTGCGGGCCTACCTGACAGCTGTCAGGCCTTACCACAAGAACTTGGAGAAGCGGAGTTTTCTCCAAACTTCCCCAGGAAGGAGATGTCTCGGCCATTTTGGATATCTCCTTCCCTAGCTGGCTAAACAGCGGGCGCTTTCATAGCGCTGACGCTGCCGCACAGCCAAGGCACCCTCCAGTAGCCCTTATGTGAGCATGACAGAGAGCTTAAACCATCTTGCCTTAGTGCCATTCATTTCACAATGTCACCCCAGGTTCACACTTCCAACCTGGAGAGGTATTAGTAAAAAGAATTAAGATCACCTATGAGTAACTAAGATCACATATGAATAACTAATAACTACTAGTTATATTTCTGGTTACTTTCTTCTTCATTATTTATATGGAAATAGGCTGAGGCCTTTTGCTCCTGCCTCTGTGCTTATGGGATCTCCCCCCTACATTCAGAGTGTGGGTTGGGGTGAAGGAGTAGAGAATCAGAAATGCAAATCATGATAACAGAGTGACTATCAGGTGTTACAACAGAGAGATGCATGAAGCTAAGGCAGAAATTTAGTTAACTGAATACACTTTGAGGTTTCCAGTAGAGTCAGCATGTGAAATGATAACCTGAGAGGCAGAGGAGCAGCTTGGGAACTGCTTGGGAAGATGTCCGCTCTGTTTTCATTGTGTTCCTCATCCCCACATTCTATTTTCAGCCAGCTGGTTGGGGCTATAACTCTCGTGATCTACACTCAAGCCACTCTGCTGGCCACATGCAGAGTGGGATACTAAATATCTGGTGGGAGGCCCAGGAAACAATTTGTTAAATCCTCTAGTAGAGGACAATTTGGGGAAAGGGGCACAGTACAAAATCGATGGCTTTTTTTTTGAGACCTACATACAGTTCCTTTCTGAATTTCTGTCATAATCTGTTTGTATACATGTACCTTGGATCCTTCGGGCCAGGCGTTTTATTGGCAATATTTTAGATTCATGCTGAAAGCCACTAATAATATAATCAAATGTATTATTCTTTTTAGACTCCAAATTAGGTCTCCTAGCAGCAGTAAGTTGGAATCTAGTCTCTCCATTGTTTTTATAAGCCCTATGGATGAAACTAGAATGATCAAGGGAAAATAATTCCAAGGTTGGTTGTTCTTTGAAAGAAAAGGCTAACATTAAATCAGGTAGAAAGACTTAAAAAGGCCAAGTCTACATTAAAAGCAGAAATGCTACTTGAAAAGCCTGAACCTCTGGTTCTATCAAAACATGCACTTTATTGTGAAGTAAAAATTCAAAACTTTTTGGAATTTTCAAAGGATAGTTGTCATTCTTTAGCAACAAGCTAGGTGATATACGGTAATAAAAAATCATTCTTTGAGTGATCAATGTGGACAGTGTAGTGAGGTATAATTCTCACTATTGATAATAGGCTGTGTCTACTACTAGCAAAATTAGAAACCAAAGGGGATAGTACCAGACCTCCTGTTATGCACCCTAAAGATATAAAAATATAATCTTGTCTGTAGAAATAATCAAACATTACTTTTAAAAAGTTGGAAAACTCTAGAAACATGTGGATGGTAAGGCTGACAGCTACATGAAATAACAGAAACAGGGGGATAATAAGAGTGAAAAGAACATTGATAAATGTAGCAAGTGACACATCTGCTCAAGTAGGCATATGCATGGCAGGGATTTACTATAAGATGGGACTATTGAGCCCTTTTCCCAGTCATTTTTTCCATATAAGGAAAACCAACCAGACTCGTTTACAGACTTCTTATACCTCTGGTGCAGATCTTCCCCACCAGCAAATAATTCTGCCTCCTGTTTCAGGAGAAGAGCAACCAGCAGGTACAAAGTCTCCAACTCTTCATACCTGCTGTACCTGTGCCTTCTACCACCTCCCTTTGCATGACATGAAGGTATGACCCTGCATCCTGCCAGCCTTTCTGCCTCTCCCTGGTTCCCATGGTCTCCCACCTGCCATTCAACTATTAATAACTTTAAACCATGGATAATGTTGTACTGTACTCAAGAGTTCAAAAAATTACCCTAATGCTCTTAGAGTATAAGTAGGGTTCAGCAATTGCTTTCTATAAGGGGCCAGAGTAAATATTTTAGGCTTTGTTGACACGGCTGGGGCTTAGAATGGCTAGGATGCAAAATGATAAGGTGCTTGCATTCAGCATGGGGCAAATGCAAAGTCAGCATGCAGACTGAGCATTTCCTTCTATTCTGTGGCCAAGGTGCTCAATTTGCCTCACTCTAGCCTCCGCCCTATTGGCAGGTTGCACAGTCTTTGTAGCAGCTACTCAATCTGCCTGTCTAGCAGGAAAGCAGCCACAGACAGTAAGTAAATGAATGGGCATGGCTGTGTTCTAGTAAAGCTTTATTTATGAAGACAGCTGGTGGGCCATCCCTGCTATAAATTACATCTTCTTGTGCCTGTAACTTCAACCTCTTTTTCTACTACATATGTTATACTAAATATGTTCAAGCAGCTACTTCTTAAAATAATAAATAACCCTTGACCCACTCTTTTCTTTCTCCATAGTTTACCCCCTTTCCTTTTGCCACAGTTAAAATTCTCTAAAGTGTTTCCTTTACTTTCTGGCCTATAACTTTCTCAACTACTATTCTTTCCTCATTTCATCCCATCTAGCTGATACCTCCATTGGATTCTAAAGCAGCTCCCTCCAAGTCATTGCTGTCTTCAGGGTCATTAAATTCAGTGTTTTTTTGGCAGCTCTGTTTCATTTGCCCTTTTTGCAGCCTTTAAACCTGACTGACATTCCCTGAAATGCTCCCTGTCCTTTGCATGTCGGATATACTAACTGGATTTTCCTCTACCTCTATGGCTACATTCTTGACCCTTTTTCTGGCTTATCATCTTCTACCTGAGTTTTCAACGTGGAAGGTCCTCAGAGCTCACTCTTAACCTTCCTTCTCACTCTGGTCTCTCTGTAAGTAATAGCACAATGCCCATAACTTAAACTTTCATCCATAGAAATTTCACACCTCATTGCTACCTCTAGCTCAGACCCCTTCTTTGAGCACCAACCACTTCTTCCACCTTCATATCTGGATGTCCCAAAGGCATTTCTTACTCTTTATCTTCCCTTATCATGTCTTACTCAGATTTCCAAAAGTTTGCCTGTTCTTCATGTGGAAGAACCAGAAATCTGAGAGTCAACCTTGATACTTCACACCTCACATCCCATTTTCACTCCATAATCAAATCTTTATCATATCACTTTCACATTATCTCTCTTTCCCCACTTCTCTCCACATCCACCATCACTCTCACCCCAGTCCAAGGTACCATTATCTTTCTCCTAAACTTCCAAATCAAAAGTTGTGCTGTGACCCAGTACTGTGTGAGCTGGCCCCTTCCTAACCTCAGAAACCACACGCCCCCTAGTTCTTTCTTTTCTTCTTATCCTAGAAGTACTAGCACTCAATGACGATATTCAATATATGTTCTTTGAGAATTTCTATGTAGTGATAATTGATACTTGATATGCTATTTAATATGGAGCAAAATTAAGAGTTGTATGAGCTATTTGTATATAGTGTTATTTCACAGCTCACATACAGTAACATACCTAGACAGTGAGGAAAATAATACATAATACAATGTGATTTCACCATAGAGAACAGTGCCAGAATTGAACTCTTTCCAGATTGTATATGGACAAATATGTGGCATAATCTGAAAATGTCCTGGAAGGGGTTGGGGGGCACAATCTCCCAGAGTTACATCATAGTAAAACCTATTCACCATGTGATCAGTTTAGGAAGCACATTAATAAAACAAAGTAGCTATTTTTAAAATTACTTACCCCTCCACCCCAAAACAGTGATTTCCTTTTGACACAAGAAAGAAATTTCCTGAAGTTTTGAAAGTCTTAAAAACACTTTCGGTTACCAAGAAATATAACTAAGAGAAATTAAGGACTTGGAATTATTCTGCATGAAAATACATTTTCTGAACCAGTGTCGATCTTGAATTAGTTTCCATATGTAAATCAAAAGTCACATGGGCACTGCTTAAGTGGTATGAGGAACACAGGAATGTCACATGATATGCTATATAACAAGGCAATTAAATAACATACAGGACATGATTCATTCTGATGAAATCAATTAATATGGTAGCATATCAACCATTTATGAATCACTATTAGGAGAGCAATTCGATTCTAAAAGGCTGCTTCTAGTTATTTTTAGATGACCTAACTCAAGAGATCATTTAGAGTTTCCTGTTTTCTTTCTTTTACTCTTGGATTCAAATGATCATTTTTAACATGTGCAGCTGTTACAAACCTAAATGCTAATATCCAACTGGAAGGAAATAATGTGAATAGATTACATCTGTGCCAGACCATCACAGCACCCCTCCCCTCACACCTTGGTTCCCAGGACATCCATGTATGACTCCCAGTGCTGACATGGACAGGGCTTTATGTTCTGAAAAGATGCCATATAATTAACCTTCACTTAAGCCTAGGATACTTTGTTTTTAAACATTAATGCTACTTTTAAAAGAAAACCTTTTTTTTTTCTTTTGCCATGAAGCCTGATATTTCTCCCTTTAGTTGGGTGGGTGATATGTCTTTTCTTTGGAACCACCAGGACCTACCTTCCTTTTCCCACTTAGCTACCACTGAGGCAGTATAGAACATTGCAGAGTTTTCACTGAGCCTATGTAAATATGATTTAGTTAAAAAATGTATAATGGCCCAGTATGTATTGGTCAGTTACTTCCCTGGACCTTCTTCCCTGTTAATTCAAATTCTTGCTTCCTGCTATTTTGTATGTAATACATGCACACAAACATACATCTCCTTTTGCTGAGGGAACATCTATCTTGTCCTGCAAAAATGCTCATTCTGCTTAGTCTAGCCAAATAGACACTTTCTGAAAAATCACTTAAAGTCCACATTAGATGTGTTTAAATCCCAATATCAATATCATCCTAGAATAAATCAAATTTAAAAGAGAATGCATTATTAATACCAACCTGAGTATCCCTTTAATATGCTCTATATACATATGGAAAATTGCTCTAATCTAGAGATGTAAAAGTGCTCTACTGCAGGAATAGAATGAGCAAAAACTCTAAAAGAGCAATGCTGGCTCCTAATATTTAGGTCATTACTAAAATAAGGGCACAAACATTTCAATCACTTAAATATAATACAATTTATCAGACTATAATAGGTAGCTGGACAACCTTTTGCCTTCATTATTCCAGCAGTAGATTCTGCTGTGACAGAACGTGCCCTGGTGATTATCCTACTTAATATGAATCAGAGTTCTTATCCTAGAAGTTGCACATTAGAAGCTCTTAAAAATACCCACGCCTGAGGTAGCCCTGCAGAACAATGAACTCAGACTCCCTGGGTGGGGGTCTTGGAATTTTTAAAGGTTCCACAAGTGATTCTATTGTGTAGTTAGGGGCGGAGATCACTGACACTTTCATCTTCCTTTTCTAATTAGAGGTAAACATTTGAAATGTCTGAAGATATTTGGGTTGAGGGTGGTGTTACTGGCATCTAGTGAGTAGAGGCCAGGGATGCTGCTAAACATCTCACAATGCACAGGACAGCCCCCCACTCCTGATAAATATCCAGTCTAAAATGACAACAGTAGTAAGGTTAGAAACCTCACTCCAAAGGAAGTAAAAGAATAGTTTTCCATTCTTTAGAATTCTTCATCTTTTTTTAGTCCAAAGAACCAAATGTCATAACGGTTCAAGATATAGGTGTAGAGACTGAGATCAATGGTATGGAATAGCTCTTGTCCAACACTGATACCAATGCATTTTTTAATACCTTGGTTTCATTGCCTTCCGTTACTTTTAAAGCAGAAATTCAATCATTATATAAAAGGACTCCAAGATGAGATGTGTATGGTTGTTCTCATTCAACACTCATTCACTGTGTCACATAAAATGAAAATAAATGCATATAACTGTACCTTTCAGCAACCACTTCATAAGGGACCATAAAAATAAGCCACAAAAAGCAGGGCGCAGTGGCTCACGCCTGTAATCCCAGCACTTTGGGAGGCTGAGGTGGGCGGATCACAAGGTCAAGAGTTTGAGACCAGTCTGGCAAACAAGGTGAAACCCCATCTCTACTAAGAATACAAAAATTAGCTGGGCATGGTGGTGTGTGCCTGCAATCCCAGTTACTCAGGAGGCTGAGGCAGGAGAATTGCTTGAACCCGGGAGGCAGAGGTTGCAGTGAGCCGAGATCATGCCACTGCACTCCAGCCTGGGTGACAGAGCAAGACTCTGTCAAAAAAAAAAAAAAAAAAAAAGCCGCCAAAAATGGAACTATGTCAATGTGGCTCAGGCATCCATTATGTGGGCTTGAAGAATATTAGTTTTAAATGACCATAAATAACTCTGAGAGAGTAGCTAAAGTTTTAGTTCCCTAAATAGATGCAGAAGGGGACACAAAACAGTATGATGAGAGTAAACAATCCCCCAAAACATATGAAGCAAAAGATGAGCATATTGTGATCTAACATAAAAATGCTGAGAATGCACTTAGAAGTGGGAGCTAAACATCGTGTTCATATGGACACAAAGAAGGGAACAAGAGACACTGGGGCCTACTTGAGGGTAGAGGGTAGGAGGAAGGTGAGAATAAAAAAACCACCTATTGGGTACTATGCTGATTACCTGGGTGATGAAATAATCTGTACATCAAACCCTTGCAACACACAATTTGCCTACATAACAAACCTGCACATGTACCCCTGAACCTAAAACAAGAGTTAAAAAAATATTGACAGTCACTGACTATTCCCTAAAGCCCCTGGATTTTTAAAAAGGAAAATACTTGTTAACTGAATATCTGATCTAGGACTTCTTAATTTAGGGGGTGGTAGGGTGGGCACTGGGTGAGTTTCGGGCCTTTGGTAGAGCATCATTGTTGTCAATGATTCTTAAAGGACTCTGTGACCCCCAAAATATTAAGGGCATTTGCTTTAACCTATCTTGGCTGAGGCAATGTAACAAAGTAAAATGTAAGCATTCAGGTTAGTTGTAAATAAATATTTTTCAACTGGGTGAAAAAAAAAAAGTTGAGAATGGCCTATCTTCAATAACTCATGAGGATGAGACTGTTTCTTTCCAGTAGTCATGGTAGGTAAATTCAAACTCTCATTCAACTAACCCTGCCTGTCTGGATGTGCCAGACAGCTGGTTAGTGTTAGAGATGCTGTCCCTGGTTACTCAACCCAAGTCCTCTTTATGCATAGCTGATTGGTCGGAATCATAATTGGAACCATAAACTTGGCCGAGGTCAAACTCTCCTCAGACCAGCTGAATTCATCAGTTCAGTACAGTGCTATTCAAACACAGAAGAGTAGACCAAGACAGCCCTTAATGGCATTCCATTGTAGAAATCCAGCTTTCAAAACAGAGTTGAACCACGTATATCTATGCAATTCAATAACCCCACCAAATTTAACCATTATGCTCCATGGTAGATGCATTTGCATTTGTTACTTTATCTTTTACCTTTATCTTTGTTTTTCTCCTTTCCTAGTGAATCCAGTTTCTTTCTTAAAGATTTCTTTCTCTTTGTCCATCTGTAAATATTAAAAGAATGAGAAGTTATAAAGATAAACATACAAGTGATACTTTACAGTATCAATAATTATATTTGAGTAAAAGTATGGCTTTTCTCTTACTTCACTTATAATTTGTCATTTTAAACAGAGTGACAGCCCTGAGAATACATGAAAATCCTGACTTAGATAGCACATATTGCCAGAATTTTGGTGTATATTCTTGAATTTCCTTTCAGTCTATGGAATGTATGGAAAACTTAGCTCCTTTGGAAGTAATTTAGCATTGACATTTAGATAGGTTTAATTTTACTATTACCTAAGTCTCTTCCTCTCCTCTGTGGTTATATAACTTAATGTTCATATTGAACCAAATCTCCATGAAAAGAGAGTTAACAGTATGTATAGCTTTGACATTCATGAGCTAGGCGAGTATAACTGGATAAGAAAATGGATTTGGAGGTACATAGAACTTAGGTCTAACTATTGCACCATTTACTATGTGACTTTGGACAAGTCTTCTTGTCCTCATCTATAAAATGGAAATTTCACAAGGTTGTTGTGAGAATTAAATGAAACAACAAGTATAAAGCACTTAATAGATAGCCTGACACAGGTCAGGCTACTTCTTTGTGGGGTGTTCCATGGCATAGCTATCCTGTAATTTAGTTAACCATTCCTCCATTGGTGGACATTTTAGTTGTTTCTCACTGTTTACTATAAGAAATATATTCTTTTACAATCTAGTATTGGCTACAAATATACTTAATGTGTCTGTTTAATTCACCAAATAATAAAGATACCACTCATATCAGTGGGCAGCTGCAATCAAATTCCTGGGATGTCATCATAAAATATTGGCATTCATCATTGCCAGAATGCATTTTGAGGTTATGCAGCTGTCAACTTAACATGTGGGAGGTGCGAATTCAGAATCCACACTGTGATCAAATACGGGACATGCAGACCATGCCTCAAGGAAATGGTAGTGAAAAAAATGACTAAGAATTATTTGTGCAGGACACACTAAAAATGTAAAGAAAGAGATTCAGCCCAATACATTTTAAAAGCAAGACTATAATATCAGGATAAAACACAGTAAGTATTATGAAACAGAAATGAGCATTCTTGGTATCCTCACAGTTGTAGATGTTCCCAACTCTACATTTTTTGGAGGCAAAAGAACATCACAATATAATCAACAGGCACATTCAATCCTTCCTTCTTTTCAAAGACTTCAAAAATCACTCTCCTTCCACACACAAAAAAATAGTTCACAAGAATCTTCACTCTTGTAATCACGCAATTTGTATAGGGGAAATTATGTATATCAGTTTTAATGTAATGTAATTGATGGCAAGAGCCATCAATTTCTCCCATTATGTATGTGTTCACAGACATGAACAACATCTAAAAGAATGGAAATCATAACAAACAGTCTCTCAGACCACAGTGTAATTAAATTAGAACTCAGGATTAAGAAACTCACTCAAAAATGCACAACTACATGGAAACTGAACAACCTGCTCCTGAATGACTGCTGGATAAATACCAAAATGAAGGCAGAAATAAGAGATGTTCTTTGAATCCAATGAAAATGAAGACACCATGTATCAGAATCTCTGGGACACATTTAAAGCAGTGAGTAGAGGGAAATTTGTAGTACTAAATGCCCATGAGAGAAAGGAGGAATGATCTAAATTGACACTCTAATGTCATGATTGAAAGAACTGAGAGGAGCAAGAACAAACAAATTCAAAGGCTGGCAGAAGATGAGAAATAACTAAGATCAGAGCAGAACTGAAGAAGATAGAGAGACACTAAAAACCCTTCAAAAAAATCAGTGAATCCAGGAGCTGGTGTTTTTTGAAAAGATCGAACAAAATAGACCGCTAGCCAGACTAATAAGAGAAGAGAGAAAAATCAAATAGATGCAATAAAAAATGCTAAAGGGGATATCACCACCGATTCCACAGAAATACAAACTACCATAAGGGAATACTATAAATACCTCTATGCAAATAGACCAGAAAATCTAAAAGAAACAGATAAATTCCTGGACACTTACACCCTCCCAAGACTAAAAACCAGATGAGAAGTCAAATCCCTGAACAGATGAATAACAAGGTCTAAAATTGAGGCAGCAATTAATAGCCTACCAACCACAAACAGTCCAGGACTAGACAGGTTTATCCCCGAATTCTACCGGAGGTACAAAGAAGAGCTGGTACCACTCGTTCTGAAACGATTCCAAACAATACAAAAGAGGGACTCCTCCCTAACTCGTTTTATGAGACCAACATCATCCTGATACCAAATCCTAGCAGAGACACAACTGGAAAAGAAAATTTCAGGCCAATATCCTTGATGAACGTTGATGCAAAAATCCTCAATAAAATATTGGCAAACCGAATCCAACAGCACATGAAAAAGCTTATCCATCACGATCAAGTTGGCTTCATTCCTGGGATGCAAGGCTGGGTCAACATATGCAAATCAATAAACATAATCCATCACATAAACAGAACCAAAGACAAAAACCACATGATTATCTCAATAGATACAGAGAAGGCCTTTGACAAAATTCAACAGCTCTTTATGCTAAAAACTCTCAATAAACTAGGTATTGATGAGAATATCTAAAATACTAAAAGCTATTTATGACAAACCCATAGCCAATACTCTGAATGGGCAAAAACTGGAAGCATTCCTTTGAAAACCAGCACAAGACAAGGATGCCCTCTCTCACCACTCCTATTCAACATAGTATTGGAAGTTCTGGCCAGGGCAGTAAGGTAAGAAAAAAGAAGCAAAGTGTATTCAATTAGGAAAATTTTCTACTTTTGCAGATGACATGATTGTATATTTAGAAGACCCCATAGTCTCAGCCCAAAATCTCCTTAAGCTGATAACGCCAAGACCAGCCTGGCCAGCATGGTGAAACTCCATCTCTACTAAAAATACAAAAATTTGCTGGGTGTGATGGCACACGCCTGTAGGCCCAGCTACTCGGGAGGCTGAGGCAGGAGAATTGCATGAACCCAGGAAGAAGCAGAGGTTACAATGAGCCGAGAATGCTCCACTGCACTCCAGCCTGGGCAACAGAGCAAGATTCTACTCTCAAAAAAAAAAAAAAAAAAAAAATTGAATGTGTGAACATATTATAATATGTAAACTTTCTCAACATAGAGCAAAAGTTGGAGGCCAGACTCTGGAAACAGACAGCCTAGTTCCAGATTCTCTTCCTTTGACCCAAACCAAGATCAACCCTGCTATCTCACTGTGCCTCTTATCGCCTTCTCTTGTAAAATGGTGATAATATCAGTACCCATCTAGTAGGCTTGTGATGAGGATTTAATGAATTAGTTCATAAAGCCCTTGGAACAGGGCTTGTCATGTAGCAATCTATGCATTTTTACTCAGTAAATAGAATGCAAAACTTTGGACTCCTGATGATTTCCTCACACTGGACACTTCCCCCTGGGATATACTAAATTGATACTCCAGGTGTGAATATTTCCAGAAAGATTTCTGATACTTTTTCTACATTAGGAATTTCCACATCAATGGCTTGCAGAGTTCATCCATGTAACCCTGTATTCACACAAGGATATTGCAAGGATTTCATAGAGGCCAATTGTTTGAAAGAAAGCAATTTCCAGAGCACCATTTTCCTAACAAACTCAAACTGCTCTTTTTAGGGGAACTGAAACTCAAACTGCTCTTTTTAGTTCCTCTTTTCAGGGGAACTGTCACTGTGATTCAGTCAGGCCTCATTTAATCAATGTCGGCACAGAGGAAATCCAACTCATCACATTCTCCAGCCACTTCTAATTCACCAGTCTGGGATTGCTTGAAGCTTAGATGGAGCCTGTTGTCCTCTATAATAACATTAATAGCACCTCTTCACTTTCAAGGAGAGTGTGTTAAATTTGAAGCTTAGGAGATTTTAGCAAGAACTCCCTAAGATCATACCCAGTTTTGTGAATGTTTACAGATGGTTTTCTGGGAGAACACCTAAAAATGTTCACAAGATTCTCAAGGAGTCTATGGGCTCAACAAGATTGAAGACCACTATTTTAGAGGAAGAGTGGGGACCCTGCTCCACTCCAAGGCCAACTCCTCATTCTTTCATTTAGACCCTCTCTCCACCTACTTAAACCTTGTTTTTCAACTCAAGTCCTTCAGCCTACATCTATGCTCAAGTCTGAATCTTCATCTGTAGAATATCTTCCCTTTAGCAATTACCCTGCCTTCCTTCTGTTTTTCTGGCTCTACTTCCTCAAATGCTAAGTAACTTTTATACAAATTACTGTCTGTTTTTTTGCTCCTTCCACTCCAGCAAGTCCCTGATGACGCTCAGTGTCTAATGCAGTGTACACATTCTAACTCTGATAAAACTCTGTATGTCTGTGCGTGACTTGATATCATTTGGATAGCAATTTATGACAGAAACATCCTCTGGTCTGACTCTGAGTCTTTTTATAATTGATAACTGAAACTGTTACTTGAAGCTCTTCCTTCCTTTGGACTTGATGACATCATTCTTCACCTTTTCTTTTCCTATCTCAGGGTCTTCCTTCTCAACCTGTTCTGTGGCTTCTCCTCTCCTCACAGCAATTGACTTTATAAATAGTATTGAAAGAATGAATGTATGGGGATTGGTTTGCAGAGCACTATTGCAAGCTCGGCTGTGCCTCTGACTGGCTGCCTGACTTTGAGCACCTTCCTAGGCCTGTCTGCATTCAGTCTCCTCGCCAATATCATGGGGAGATTGAGATGATAACACATAGAGTGTCCAGTACAGAGTAGATGTTCAATGAATTAACTTAATCTTTCTCCCTGCAGGCAATTATTGTTTCTCTTAATGACACCCAGTGTGTTGATGACTATCATTGACGTTGCAAACTCTTAAACACATCTCTGTTTTGAGGTCTCTTTACAACTGGAGACTTACTTTTCCCTTTGCTTACCAGGCATCTACATCTGAACCTCCAGGACCATCTCAAAGGTCACAAGTGTGGGTAGCCCTGTACCTGTCCTCTCGAGACCTTCTTTTGTAGTCTCTACAGCTACCCACTCTTCTGAACCAGCCACCTCAAAATCGTTCTGTAAACCTTCCATTTGGTGGCTAATCCCTTCTCACATGTAATTGGTAAAAAACTCCTTTTGATTTGATCTTCCTCTTTTGTTCTCCCATCTCCATCTCCATGGACAGTGCTACAGTCCAGACCTCCACTGTTTTCATGTGAGAGTGAACATTGATCTATATAGTCACCCAGCCTCTAGTCCCATCCTGTTTCATCTGACGTTCCCCACTGCTGTGGAAAGTAGCAGTTGCCAATATCATGTGGGGATTGATATAACACACTGAATGTCCAATGCAGAGTAGATGCTGAAGAAGTTAGTTGATCTTTCTCTCTGCAGGCGAATATTGTTTGTCTTATTGACACCCAGCATTCTGATGACCATCATGATGTGGCAAACCTCCTGGAAGGTGTCACATCATCTTCCTAGAAACTACCTCTTCTCTCCCATATGTAAAATCTTTCAGTTACTCTCCATGATCTAGAGCAAGGTTGCTCACCCTAGCACTGTCGACATTTGGGGCAGAGTCTTTGCTGTAGGGACTGCCCTGTGTAGTGTAGGATGCTTAGCGGTATCCCCGGACCTGCCCCCCTCCCCAGTTGTACCAGCAAAATATAAGACCTTGCCAAATATCCCAGGGATGGGGCACAAAGTTGCCTCTGATTGAGAACCACTTACCTGCAAAAGTAAAACCTATATTCTCTCTTGGCTTATAATATGCCACAAGATATTGTACCCAAATATCTTCAACTTTATTTACTGAAACTATAACTCACACAGACCCTGACATCTCTTACAGAAAACTTATTTTTTCCAAGTATACTCCACTTTTTATGACTCCCAAACTAAAATGCCCCATTTTTTCTAATTTTTGTCCCCATTTTCCACTGGAGTAACTTTTTGTCTTTATCCTTTTAAAATAATGTCAGATACTTTCTCCTGTTGTAAAGTCTTCCCTATCCACACTATAAATAATCTGTCCTTTTTCCTTGTGGCTCCTGTATCACTTAACATCTATGGTAGCACTTGTCACTGTAACTTCTTCCTTTCACAAATGTATTTTACCCTGACCACTACTATCACCTGCTTACAACTTTTTGAGTTTAGAAAAGAGATTTTATATACTTAGCATGTAGTACCATGCCCAACATATACTAGGAGTTTTGACAGCTATTAGATAAATGAATAAGGGAATGACTGAATGAGTGAATGAATGAGGTCACACCTTCCTCTCCCTGGCATGGAAATATGCTGCATGTTCTGCACGCAGAGTGAGTTGCTGGCTTCATGTCAAGGGGGAGTTCCCCCTTTAAGAAGTGGATCTGAGCTGCTGTTCTCCATGTTACCTGAAATACCACCTGTTCCTGAAACTTGCTCTATTGAGACATGAGTTTCAACTTGATACAAGAGAAAGTTGTTAAAATTTATTTATTTTTATTCATTGATGATCGCATCTGTAATGTCCCAGTCATAAAAATAATCTTATATTTAACAAACCCCATTCAGAAATATTCTGTATGGGGCTCTGCTTAGCATCTTGATGTGAAATTTATACCTAAGTCTATGTTGGCAAACATCAAATTAAACTTGTAAGTATAAAGGAAATAAAAGTGTCCTTGACCTCCCAAAGCTTAGATGATCAGCAGTTTCTAAATGACGTTCCTTGAAAGTGAACTTTGATTTTTTAAGCACTGGGCATGAGGCTGTAATGAAAGGCACTGATGATATTTAGATGATTTAGAACAGCACAAGCTGATGTGCCATCATTCAGCTTGCAGGATACATTTACCTTCTGTAAGTAGTATGAAATGCCTTTGTTTTTATATTGGTTCTATTCCTTTAAAAAATTATAGGTTTTGTCTCGTTATATTACAGTCATAGTAAACTATTATGGATATCTACAATTACAAGAAGCAGCTCATTAAAGGGGGCTGGGTTGGTTTCATTGAGGCTCTGCTTTATTTCTATTGGAATAATTTTATGCGCACAGCAGCATATCAAATAGGATGCACCAGAGGATGATTTTAGGAACTTAGTTCAAAAGCCCTCTCAGGATTTTGCATCCATTTTAAATAATATTCAGCTAAACACATAATCACATGTTTCTCATATATTTTAAAAAATCCCATATGGTTAGAGATTGCCACCACATTGCCCTGTTTTGATAAACAGAATAACGTTTAATTAAACAGTCCTGAAAAATACCTTCTTTCTTGACTTTATACTAAGGGGAGTTAATAAAGTCCCCATTTCAGAAGATGAAATAACACACTGCCTGCTCCTATTCCAGTTTTCTGCCTCAAATGTCTTCCTGGAGAGGCTTCATGTATGCCAGCCTTCTCAAGGATTTTAAGAGTATTAAACCAAGAGTAGATGGTAGCTAGTGTTCTTTGATCTCACTGTACTTGTTGATATTCATTTTTTTCAAAGTTGGCCAGGTTGGTCTTGAACTCCTGGCCTCAAGCAATCCTCCCACCTCGGCCTTCCAAAGTGTTAGGATTACAGGTGTGGGCCACCACACCTGACCTGGTTG